>OZ038500.1:14795719-14805719 GCA_964036315.1 Acanthosepion esculentum | reverse complement strand
GGTAGATAGGAGGACGTGGAGCACTTGGGTGGCTATCAAGATCACCGGACTTAAAACGACCACTTTTTCTTGTCGGGTAAACTGAAAAGTCTTTTTTACAGGCTCAAACCGAAAACAATTCCTGAATTAAAATTTCAGATAATGGTTATATTTCATTTCTTAAACAAGGAGTTCTACCTGTTTGGCAAAAGTCATTGGCTGGTGATCTTTATCGTAAATTTCTCTGTACAGATTGTAACGAATTGTGTGAGACATCTCCGATCTGTCCCAAACCTACCATTTTTAATAACACACACTCAAACAATCTGATACATCATAAGTGAAACGTTGTGATTGGTTTAAATACAGTGCTGCAAAAGTAACGCCCCTTTTTATTTATTTACGTTTACTAAACAAAAATAAATTACTGTGGTTTAAGATGGCTTAAGATTAACTATGGCTTAGGCGTTCGAGATTGGTTGAATCTTAATTTCGAGCTGCGGTGAATAGGAGGACGTGGAGCACTTGGGAATCCATCACGATCATCTGACTTGACAACACCACTTTTTTTCGTGTGGCGATGACTGAAAGATCATTTTTACAGGCTCAAACAGAAAACAATTCCTGAATGAAAACTAACAATTTCCGATAAATTTTCTGAAATTTCACCCCATAGGATCCGGTTTCAAATCTGACCAGTGTCGAATTGTCAGAAAGGTAAATATTTTGGTGTTATTCAAGGGAGGAATTCCACCAATGCGTCATTGTCGGAAAGTGTCTGGAAACCGTACCACGGAATGACTTAAGCATTGTAAGTGATTTCTTTTCATAATTTCATCCCAAGCAAGGCGGGAATGCCACGAGTACGCAGGAGTTTACAGGGAGTGAAATTCAGAGAAAAGAATCGGTATAAGGGGGTTAAGAAAAGGACAAAAGATTAAATGGGTTCAAAAAGTTAGAAGATGGCGATTGACGTTTCATTTAATTTTTTGAAGATTGCATTTATCAGGTAAGCAAGTAAATCGTTCCACAAGCGAGAGGTGCGATAAAATAAACTGTTGGGGGGTAGAAGTGGTGGTCGCATTTAGCGATTTCAACAGTAAATGGCTGGGACCGAGATGCCAATCTAGTAGCACGCTTAAATTCATGTAGTCGAGATACCAGGAAACTCGTCAGTGCAGTAGCCATTAAAATACTTGTAGAAAAGACAGAGGGAAGCCACGTCACGTCGGTGAGAAAATGACCGATTTTGAAACGCCAAGTCAGAATCGATTACACTACAGACCCATCTTTGGAATTTGCCAAGATCTCGAGTTGAACAGAAGGAGCACCAGACCATATATGGCAGCACTATCCAATGCATAGACGAATGGTAGATTTGTAAATGTGCAAGAGGATGAGAAAAATCTTCTGGCACCCATATTTCCTAGCAGTAGATTCAGCTATTGATTCGATGGAGTATTAGACAGATGGCTCTATTCGTAGCCTAATGAGAAAGAAGGTATTTATTTATAATAAAGCTTTATTTTCAGCATAATCTCCCTTCCCGCAATAGCATTAAATTCACATAAAACATTATACAGTTAAATTTGGTAGTTTTTGTCAAGGAATTATAGCTAGAATTTAACTACATAATACTCTATCTGAATATGATCGACATTTTGACGTCTGGTTACAATGACAGCTTTATGAGATCCAAGTTCGAATCACGTCCTAGGAGATTTGTTCGGGAAGGTGTCTTCTTGATATTCCCGTTGATGAAATTGACCTTTGCACTATACTTGGCAGGGAGCATTGTAATGAAAGCACCCCCTCTCCAACTGTCATATCTAAATACTTACCATGATAGGTCTACAGGTGTTTTGTCCTTATCAGACATTGTATATTTCTTGACCAGATCTGTGTCGCTGAGTCTTTTTTTGTTTATAAATCTAATCCTGCTGATGAAATCGAGAACGGTGTTTCCCTAATTGATACCACAAGGCGCCATTTTTACAGCTGATATCGTTTTTCATCTTTTCTTCATCAACACCTCATGTTTCACTTATTAACATTATTAAGTCGTTAACAGTTGGGCTCTCAGTGGGCAAATTCTTGCACGAGGCTCGGATGACCATTTCTGTGGGATACGCTGGAATTAAATGCTTACAAGTGATCCGCTGTCCGAGTTTTTATTTTAAAGAAATAACCGAAAATAGAGCGAAGACAGATATTTTAAAAGGAATTATGCAGATCAGAGTTTATATGATCAGCGTTGCGTGGACAACATCTGCTTTAAATTGCTCGGATTGCACTAAAAGTTCTTATTTGAAGTCATTCTAAAAATTACATGGAGTTGCTCTGAAAGAAATTGCTCAGAATTATTCTAAAAGGAGTGGCTTGAATTTGCACTAAAATATGTTGTTTGAGTCAGAAATTGCATGGAGTTAATCTGAAGGAAGTTGCTCGAAGTTGCTCTGAAAAGAGTGGCCAGGATTCGTTCTAAAATGTGTTGCTTGAAGTCCCTCTAAGAGAAATTGCATACAGTTGCTCTGAAAGAAGTTGTTCAGAGTTGCTCTAAAAGAGTGGCTAAGATTTGTTCTAAAATGTGTTGCTTGAAGTCCCTCTAAGATAAAGTGCATACAGTTGCTCTGAAAGAAGTTGCTCAGAGTTGCTCTAAAAGAGTGGCTAGGATTTGTTCTATTTTGCTTGATATCAATATATAAGTAGAGGAAGCAACCTATTTGGAGTCGGTAGTGTTTCGCGAGAAGAAATTGGTCGGGTAAAACATACAACTCATCGGGGTAATACGAAGTAATTGAGGGTGCTTCGCTACAATGTTTGTGGGTCTTAGAAGTGAAAGTTCGAACTGGTTGACCTAAGGAACGTAGATCATCTGAACATTGTCCACTGCAATAGCGATAGAGCCACGAGAGGCTTGCGCCATCTCGTCTCTGAGAAATTGGTTGCAGGGTGGAAAATAATACTTCTATGAAAGAATTTGCTCAGACTTGTTCAAAATCAAGTTGCCTGAATTTAGTGTAACCGTAGTTACTTGAAGTTGGTCGGAGTTGATCTAAAAGAGTTACTCAAAAAGGAATTGCTTTAAAAGCAATTGCTTGGTCTTTTCTAAAAGGAGTTGCATGGACTTGCTCTAATTTTAGAGCTAAGTCGCACTCTGCCCTCAGACGGAGCCGCAACTGAGTCGCACTCTGTCCTCCGACGGAGCCGCAACTGTGTCGCACTCTGCCCGAAGACAGAGACGCAACTGAGTCGCACTCTGTTCTCCGACGGAGCCTCAACTGAGTTGCACTCTGTCCGAAGACAGAGACGCAATTGAGTCGCACTCTGTCCTCCGACGGAGCCGCAACTGAGTCGCACTCTGTCCTCCGACGGAGCCGCAACTGAGTCGCACTCTGTCCTCCGACGAAGCTGCAACTGAGTCGCACTCTGTCCTCCGATGGAGCCGCAACTGAGTCGCACTCTGCCCGAAGACGGAGACGCATCTGAGTCGCACTCTGTCCTCTGACAAAGCAGCAACTGAGTCGCACTCTGCTCGAAGACAGAGACGCAAATGAGAGATGATAAAAACCTACCCGAGCATATGTGGATTTCTATCTACATAAGAACACGGAACATGGAATCGATGAGCCGAGTTCAAATCTGTGCTGATGTTCTTGTATTCACTCTCATAGAAATACCCTTTTGAAATGTATGAAGGAACATTCATCTCTTCCCCACAAGGTACACTGAGCTCTCTAACTGTAGGACATGAATAACTGAGAAAATTAGAAATTCTGGCAACTACATTCCGTAAAATTGCTATCATGGTGGCCTTATAAACTACATGAAATGAGGGATTTTTCACTCACTCCATTTCTCTCCTTCTACCTTTCGCTATCACCCTCCCTTTCTCTCTCACCCCTCCTCGCTCTCCCTTTTCTCTGTCTCTGTCTCTCCCTCTCTTTCTCTCTATCCCCTTTCTCTCTTTCCCTCCCTTTCTTATCCTCTTTTTCTCTTTCTCTCCACCCTTTCTCTGTCTCTTTCCGTCCCTTCCCCTCACCCCTTTTCTCTCCTTACCCTTTCTCTGTCTCTTGTGGGATACTTAATAACGAAAGTGATAAAATTATAAACAAAAACAAACTGAAACTAAATTAAATCGGTTGACTATGTACCCGAACGAATGCAAAAACTAAAAATCAGGTAAAATCTTAAATTTAAAATGTTAACACCCCCTCTCATTCATACCGACACCCTTGTGCAAATTAATTGAAACAACCGCTTTAGTTTCCTTTAATTTCCCCATACAGTCTGTTTTAAACCCACTGGAGTAACAGCGTGTAATCGATTCCTATTTTTCCTCAGATTAAGTCATTTGCAGTGGCGTGCAGTAACATGAATCTGTTTTCGGAATGTATGATGACATTTCTTTAGCTTTGATAAATATTGCATCATCCGAGATTGAATCAGATTTTTATATTCATCACGCCCAGACACTATTGTATCGACTGTCGATTAGTTGTCCTACAGCCATTGTCTGTGATCAGTCTGCAAGAAACAACTTCATCCAATGGACATTCGTTTTGTTTCAATTAATTTGCACAAGGGTATAGGGTTAGGGTTAGGTTTAGGGTGAATCTCTTTTCGGGGTGTATGATGAAATTTGTTTGGCTTTCATAAATATTGCATCATCCGAGATGCAATCAGATTTTATATATATATCACACCCAAACACTATTGTTTCGACTGTCGATTAGTTGTCCTACAACCACTGTGAGCGATGGACGTCACTCGAAAAAGCGTACAAAAATTTTAAGGCGAACACAATGGCAAGCCTTACCAGTAAGCAAATCAAAGTACTATAGACTGGCCCGGAAACTCTCCTGATTTAAATCCAATCGAGAATCTGTGGTCAATCTGCAAGGGACGACTTCGTGGAATGGACATGCGAAGTGCTAAGATGTCCACTATGTCATGTTTCATTGGAAAAATACGGGAAAAAAAGTAAATAATAAAGGAATTATTCGTTCTGTTTCAATTAATTTGTGTGTGTGAGTAATCACATAAACGTAGATATCAGTTTAAGCAGATGTCGTCGGGAATGACGAAACGCGCCAACCGAAAACGAAATGTCCACTTAAAAAAAAATCCCTCACATAATCTTCTCTGGACAGCAAACGCTCTGCTAGCGTGTTGGCATAATAACTGTTTTAATTGTTTCAGTCAGCATATAACCGATATTATATTTCATAAAGTACCCTGTAGTACCTCGAGCAGCTGAGACATATACACAGATGTACACAAATGAGTATAGACTGATGCATATCATATTCATACTGACTGACAAAATATTGATACCTATGTATATATCACAGTGGCACGAGAAACGATTGGATTTCAGATTTAGACGTCATAATATCCATCCTTTTTTAGAACATATTTCTCTTACAATGATGTTCATCCTGTACAAGTCCCAAGATCCACTCGAGCTAGAGGCTCATAGTTTACGGGTATACGTGGGGGTCCTAGAATTGAACAGGTTAAGATTGTTGAGATCGGGGAGTCAGGTCCACAAAGCAGCGTTTCTTACAAGTGATGCTCAGCATCCTTCTTTAGGGCCACAATTCTGTTACATAAAATCTGTTCTTCACCTTTAAAAAGATTGTCCGGCATTCCCTGCCATATAGGAGGACATATATCACTTAACAGTTCGATGCCCTTTTCTTTGTTTCTAACTCTTTTTTTTCTTAATTCTCTGCTTAGATTTTGGAAGGCAACTTTCGCCATCCCAAATGAGCCTTCGGATTTAAGTAATGCACTTTCCGTCCTCTGTTAAATCACTTCCTAGGTAATTAAATTCTTGTACTTGTTTGATTTCGGTATCTCCATTTTCTACTTTGCATGTTGGGCTGTTCATTCTGTCTTTTGTTATTTATGTTTAGTCCTTTCTTCTCGCTTTCCTTCCCTATTTTCTGTAGGAGTTTTTGTAGTTTTCTTTCCCTGTCTGATATCAACACTGTATTATCTGCATACCTCAGGTTAAGTTTGTAGACGCCAATAATGAATTTTGGTGAGATTTCTAATCCTCTCAGAATCGCCTCACTATATAGGTTGAATAAGTCCGGCGAGAAGACACACACTTGTCTTACACTCCTTTCTAATGTTGTATATGCGCTGAACTAATTTAGTATCAGTAAGCAGGTGGTTTACTGCTAGTATAGGTCTTTGATTATTTTAATATCCTTCTCAAATATGTCAAGGTTTCCTAGCAAAGTCTTACTAAGTTCCAAAAAAGAATGTTTTTACTTGCATACAAGAAAAATACAATAATAAAAAAAATTAACAGAAGTAACTTGTCATCAGTTATGTAAATTCAGCTCTGAATTTCCGGATTATCTTACCGGGTTAAGAAAGGTTACGTAGCAACGATGCAATAATATACCTTTGACACACTAATTATGCATTTTCGTATGTCTACAGGTATTGATAGTAAGTTAATGTCTCATTAAGTCTTCTTAGCGAAGTGATTACACCATTAAATAAATCATATTAACATTGCTATTTAATTCTTTGTATAAATTGTTTCTTTATGATATAAAATATAAGCTGCACACTCTAAGATAGATAGATAGATAGATAGATAGATAGATAGAGTCAGTGTCTTTTTCCTGTTGTTGATTATTTTAATATCCTTCCCAAATATGGCAAGGTTTCCTAGCAAAGCAATTGCTGTTTAGCATAAACCCGGATTGTTCAATGAAAATACAATTACTCTGCTCGTTATAGTGAATGAGGCTAACTTAAGGAATTTCAACTCTTTTTTATTTTTAAGTGTAAGTGTTCTTTTTGTTTCCATTTTCTCTAAAACCTCATCGTTGCTCACATATTCAGTCTATGTGATTCTCAGCATCCTTCTGTAGAACCATAGTTCTGTTGCCTCACATGTCTTCTATATTTGTAAGGAGATTTTCAACCTTTCTCTCTCACAGAGAAGGACCAACATCACATACGATTTTAGTACATTTTTCTTTTTTTTTCTAACAAAAATGTCCTGTTTCTTAATACTTTACTTAGCTTTTGGGAGATACCATTTATTATTCCAATGCGTCTTCGCATTCCAGTGTAGCGTATTCCGTCCTCTGTTAAAACAACCCCTAGATATTTACATTTTTTGTACTTGATTAATTTTGGGGTCTCCAATTGGCATTTCGTATGTCGAACTTTTTCTTTTGATGAAAAATCATACATTCTATGCTCTGACATTTGATTTTTAGCATACAACCTTACAATTCGAGCGTTCCGTGAGGATGCAGTTGTTGTCCTCATCATAGTAAATGAGACTAAATTATTTTAGAAATGTCGACAATATGATAAAACAGACAATAAGAGAGATGGGAAATATTTTTGACACTGTCAATGGCGTATCTTGACGTTTTCAATGAATCGTCCAGCGTAATATTTCATGTTGATATCTAATGAGCGACTGACTGTCTCGCGGTTTGGTGCGTTTTGGATCAGCGCGTTGGATGTAATTCGGGTTAATGTGGCTGGTGATAATCTATATTTCTTCTTTTTTCATGGGCCGTGTGACTTCAGAACGTAGGCGACCATGGCTCACCACAAGTTCCTATCATTTTTGCCTATAAGCAATTTATATCCGCCTACTCTCCATCACTCTCCTACACTTTCCATCTGTTTACATACGTCTGTTACTATGGTTACCCTACGTTTACCTGTTACTATTTATCCACCGTGTTTGCCCATTCCATATTCCTATTCGAACGGAATATAACATTTTGGTTTAGTTTATTTTACGGCATATCAACCTTAATGACTTATTTAATGCCGATAAGGTTTTTATTGCTGCTAATATTTTTCAAATAGTATTTCTGCTATTATTTTTCCAAAAATATTTTTAAGATCGACGACAGTTTTTCGAGAAGTAAATATCAATTTGTATGAAGAATTTATCACAGTTCAAGAAGGGCACGAGGAAAAATATACTTACCCACCTCTTTTGACATAGATATTTAAGCATTTTTTCTTACATATTAGCAATTTAATTCAAACTGCGTTTCATTGTTTATTAAATAAAATTTTGTTAGAAATATTATACGTAAAATAGACACGGTCGATTTTTTCAGAAAGAATCCTCAGAAACGTTTCTTTTATGCACCACGTTCCTTCCGGACGTGGGGTATCGTGGCTGTCCACAACATCCTATCCTTATAGCTATGCTAGTCTTTTTTATTAATCGTCCCAGTCCCTTTTCTGCCATTGATTTACACAACCTCATTGGCTAAGTTTCTCCTCGAGCCCTTCTTGACTTGTGATAAATTCTTCGTACAAATTGCTGGTCACTTAGCGAAAAAACTGTCGTCGATCTGTAAAATATAAATTCGTACACGTGATTTGGAAGTGAAATAAATGTTCTTTCTTAACTTACACTTATATTATCATTCATCCAATACAAGACCCGAGAGCCACTCAATGTGGAGGCTTACTGAATGAGGTTGTTGTAAGAATGTACAAGGATGAACTAAGAAGTACATAATAGTGGTTGGTAATGGTTCATATCATAAAAATTCAAGATAATATTATTGATACTAATATTGCAAGCGGAAATATAGCAATTAAAATGAAGATGGAAGAAATCCTAATCAAAAATGAATAATGATTGACAATAAAATGAAAGATAATATCACTACTACTAATAGTTTGTATCCCGTGATACGTAGGGTCATAGGGGCACTAAGCAATTTATTGCAGCCGCAGTAGAAGTGGAATTTCTTGGGTCAAATAGCCTGACCGAGCCCAAACATCTCCAGGACGGTTTTGAATTCAGAGTGTTTCCTTCACCTTGACCAGTTGCCACCCAAGGCTATAGAACCCAGTCTGTCCTTATATTTACCCATAGCTGGTAGGGGAAGAAGAGGTTTCATACCTTTCCCGCGTAAGTGAATGTAATATATCCGACTGGTATTCGAACTCGGCTCTTTGATTCCTCAATAACCATTAGACCCCCGTGTCTCTAATATCAACAAAATACTAATTTATATCCACTAATAATACTACTAATGGAAATAAAGCAATTGAAAGAAATCCTATTCAAAATTTAATAATGGTTGATAATTCTTCTTCTTATCAAAATCCCATAAAAAAGAGGGCTTAAATAGCTGTGATAAAAAGTGATTGAAATTAAGATGGCAAAAGACATACAAGAAAAAATGGAAACAATATTGCCTAATTATCAGAAAACTAAAACCCCAAAACAAAGCAATGCAGCTTGAAATTTAGGAAATAAATATATTTAAAAGCTAGTTAATCCCTTTTTCAATATCATGTCCACGATGTACTGCGATCGTTGTCAGCACTGGCCTAATTTCCATAAAAAAAATAAATATCAAGGCGCCTGACTTTGAACATGGCCGACGTTTAGACGATCATTTTTCACTTTAGTTTAATCTTATCTTTCATCGGAAGCGGAGGTGGGCTTCGTTTTTTTTTATGTGCTTTTGGAGACTCGCATTTAATAACGAATAGTCAGGGAAGTGACGGTAGGACGGGTTTCGTTGGGTCGAGAGCGACGACTTTAACAAACGGAAACACCGATTGTCCTGGATTGGCATTACGCGAAAGAATGACACCATTGTACCGAGATTTTACCCCCGGTCGTAGTTATTGGCTTAGTCGTTTGATCGTTAGGGGATCACTTTCAAAGCATCACCCCGTCCCCAAACAAAACTCGGGTTAAATAACATAGCACGTAATGGTGTCCAATGTTATTTTTATGACAATAAACAATAGAAAAGAATAATATTCTTATAATTCTGCTTATCCCTTCTTCATTTGGCACGACAGTTACGTACTGCCAATACCTCATAAATAATGGACTATTCGGTTTTGATCACATAGAAAGACGGAAAAGACATCAGAGACGCTACTTTGTTTCAGCGAGAAAAAGAAAGAAAGAAAGAAAGAAAGAAAGAAAAAGGGAACTAGAAGTGTTTAAGGATTCCTGCCAATAATTCATAAAAAATTG
>OZ038500.1:14725719-14790719 GCA_964036315.1 Acanthosepion esculentum | reverse complement strand
CAGTATTAATTATTATCTATTATAATCTATGAGAACTCTTTTGCAATGTCAACGAATACTTGTTGCCACTTTTGTAATGCCATCAAATACTCGTTGTCACTTTCGTAAATGCTCGTTGTAGTAGAGACTTTGTAATCGCAGATACAACTATAGTAACGCCGTTGAGCAATGCTGGTGTCAGACGCCTTCGAATAACACTCGGACTAATAGTACTTGCTCGATAATACTCGTTCGAAAAGTAATCCGTATAGTGATCCGAAAAGAGAAATAGTATAGAGAATAGAGAATAGCGGTCCGTATAGTAATAGAGGATAGACTAGAAATAGCGATCAGTTAGACGTCACGCTAACTCCCCTATATGCGTTTCCTCTATGGTTACGTGGTCCATTTAATTCAATAATGGGATCGCCTGTGTTTGCTCACTGGCGATCTATGTTCAAACTCAAGTGTCGGCAGCGACACTATTCCTTTATAACAAACTCGCAGACGTTGCTATTATAATATTTAAGATTAATTATTTTTGTAGTCTTGCTTGGGGGGAAGTGATTGAAAACTAAACCTACAAAGAGTTGATAATCCGTAAAAAATCAATTAATCTTTAAATTAAAATAAAATTGAAATTCATACCCTGGTGAGTTTAATCAACCGATCGTATAATTTTCAAACTTTCTTTCTAATAAGAAAGAAAATTTGAAAATTAAACGATCAATTGCTCTTCCGTATCTGTTTGAAAAAGTGTATTACGGACATAGGTTTTTGACTACCATTGATGGGTCAATTATCATTAAACGTACCGAGCAAAAGGACCCTCACTATTAAATTTCATAAGTTGTACCAAAAGAAATGTTATCACAATCGTGATCTGTCATGCTTAATCCAAAGTAATAGGAAACATTATTTGAAAGAGAATGTTTTTCTAGCCGCAGTGTCTATTCTAAAACTCCATTCGTAGTTTTTCTTATGACCTGTATTTCTCTTGTTCACCTTTGTAAAATTTGATACACTCTATATAAGCAGTGTTTCGTTATCAGTGTGGTTTATATAACAACTTTACTGCATCGCCTGTAATAATTGTCACAAAAATATATAGGTGAAACCTCAAAGAATCTAAATAATTTATTATATGAACACATTAGGGACATTTTACCAAATAAATACATCAAACTGACCACAACTTTGTTATTAATAATGCTACTCTGATCAAATGATAATATAATTCATTGCGACGTAAATATCGAGAGAGTGCCTTAATCCCAGTCATCTACAGTAAATTTGCGCACTGTCTCTTACATTTCACCATTCCGGACAGATATTTTGTTATCACAGTGTGGAATACATATTTACAAAAGTGATGGAAAGAAAATTAAAAAGACTCTAAAAAAAAATTCTGTAGATAATAAAAAAGAAAATCTAAAATTCGTAGTACCCCTCTGTCGTGTGCATGTGTTGTCGTACCAACATAACAAATTTGGTCCGTTGAACTCCTGAAGGTCGAAACGCACCCCAAGCAGATTTTATTCCACTTTCTCATATTCTCTTCTTATTTAAAATAAATGTCGTTATCTCATAACAACTTTAGTTTATCAAATTTCTTGAAGCCGATATTATATAAGAAAAAGAAATTAACATATTTTAGTAGGAATATTCAATAATTCGCCGAAAAAACAGCATAGCCCGATGAAAAAATGTCCTAAACTTAAAAACAAAATTTTAGCGTCAAAATGTTTACGTTATTATTTGGAAAGACGAAACTATTTTTAATTACTTTTTAATTTTTTAATCATTTCTAGCAAGTTCGAAGTTTTGGTTAGAAATCTTGTTTTGTTTTACCTCAGCGGTCACGTAATATTTAGCTTTGGTTTTCTTTGGGCTTTTTTCAGTTGAAGAACACATTAATTTGGAATTGTCGGATTTTAATGAAAATTTCTGAACTTATTCCAAAACAATGAAATTATTTTAGAAATGTTTGTTTTTTAGAAAATTATTGTAAAAATATTGTTTTACATCTATTACCGCCCCCACCCCACTTAATTTCATGAAAACAAGAAAATTCAGCTATGTATATTTTTGTGATTATTTTAATTAAATGCAGAAAACTTTGAAGAATATAAATCATTTATATTTTTCTGTAAATTGAGAAGCGTTTCTACCCAAAATTTAGCTCTGAATTGTAACATACAAAACCCAATAAACCTAAGACATTATTTAATTAGAAAAGCTTTTAATGGATTTTATGAATAATATCTGTTAAGGACATTATTGTCTAAAGTCAAAATATTTTTACAGTGAATAATGAATTTTTACAAGAATTTTTTTTTTTCAATTTTAAATGCAAAATTTGATAAAATTGTTAAATATTTTAAAATTAAGTTTGAATATGAGTCTTTTTGGAAATGCTCTTTTTAAAAGATCTATTTTTACAGATTTTAAATTTGATAGCTTATTATATTCTGCGAAGGGTTTGTATGTTTAAAATATATTTTAATGTGCCAAAAATGTATTTAGAAGGTTTCCGGCAAAAGTACAGAGACACGATTAAAAAATAATGTTACGTGTTTTAAGAGTTGTTTCTCCTGATAGCAAGAATCCCGCCTCAGACATTGCGTTACTTTTGTTCTGGCAAGCACGTGTCAAATTCTCTGAATGACCGACCATCATTGTCGCATTTTCAAAATGTTTAGTTTTCTTTTTTTGATATATTTTACTCTGCTTTCGCTTGTCCCTAGGCCTCATGAATTTAAACGTCCTACGAGGCTGGCATCCCGTTCCCACCCCTTTACCGTTGAAACTGTTAGATGTAGACGTCTCTTCTACTCCAATAGCTTCATGTCTCGCACATCTCGCCTGTGGAACTCCCTTCCTTATTACTGTTTCCCTGACAAATACAATCTCCAACGGTTTAAGTGTAGCGTCAATCGACATCTCCAGTTGCCTTGATCTATCCACTTCCCTTCTCCACATCCTTTCACCTTTCATTCCTATCTGCTCTCGCTCAAAATCTTCTGTAACCCCCTTACCTTGATCGACCCACTGTCTTTCTCTTTCTCTACATCCTCTCCTTTACCACTCCTATCTGCTCTTCCTCCAACCCTTCTATAACCCCTTGCGTGATAGTGGCCTCTAGCCTTGCTTGGGGTGATACGCTTAAAAAAAAAAAATTCTTTTCATTTTTTAATATAATCATTGTTTTCATTTTCAGTTGGTGACATAGCGCAATTAATAATTTTTTTCTATTTTAGATTCAATTTTAGGGACTGAATAATTGCAGGCTTTGGGCATATCTTCGTTAAAAAAGATCCTAAAAAAATCAATAAAATATTAGACTTTTGAATGTATTTAATTTTTAAGTATTACTTTATAGTTAAATAAAGACAATGGAACAAGGAACGTGATATTCATGCTCAGAATGTTACCAGAAAGAACGATACAAATGCAGAAGCATTTATATGATTGTGCTGGTCATAAGAGAGTGATCTTTTTTTTTTAATTATTATTATTAAATAATAAACTGATCACCTCAATAATTGCTATATGTACCAACAAAATGGAGATGCACAAGCAAATAAGACAACTAACAGGACAGAAGACATGCTCGTCAACAGGCTGCCTAAAATCAAAGGATGGAACGCTCATATTAGAGAAGGGAAAAATTCTTCAACGCTGGAACGAATAAATTGGAGGACTCTTCCAAGGGAACAACCAGCAATACACAAAACTACCGACGGCCCTGGAATTCTGAAAACCGAAGTAAAAGCCACATTGGCCACATTGAACAGAAACAAAGCAGCTGGACTAGACGGAATTGTAACGGAAATGCTGACAGCCTTAGATGTCTTTGGCGTAGACAAGATCACCGAAATAACAAATGAAATCTACAACAGCGGGGATATACGGGAAGGCCTCAGCAGACATATCTTCTTAGCTATGCCTAAGCAAACAGGCGCAAACGAATGTGAATTCCACCGAAGAATAAGCCTAATTAACCACGGGATAAGACTCATCATCTGTATTCTGATAAACAGAGCGCGCAGCAGAATCAGCCCAGAGATAGGACAAGAACAGTGGGGGTTCGTTAAAGACACTGGAACAAGGAACGGGATATTCATGCTCAGAATGATATCAGAAAGAGCGATACAAATGCAGAAGGACGTCTACCTATGTTTCAAAGACTACGCAAAGGTCTTCGGCTAAGTACGCCACAAGGATCTGATGGAGCTGCTCAGCAACCTCGATATATTCGGGAAAGATATTCAGAATAATCAAGAACCTATACTGGCAGCAAACAGCATGCATGCGCATAGAGAACGAGTTCAGTGAATATACAAAAACAGAAAGGGGCGTAAGGCAAGGATGTGTCTTCTCACCAGACTTGTTCAATCTATACAGCGAGGCAATTTGAAACCCTACCAGGATTTAGCATTGGCGGCCACAATCTTAACATAAGATACGCAGATGACACCGTATAGCAGACACGAAAATAAAATGACAAAATCTCCTACAGAAGTTAGCGACGGAGAGTGAGAAGAAGGGGCTAAGCATAAACTACGAGAAAACGGAGTGCGTGGTCGTCAGTAAGAGGATGGGCCCGAAATGCGATCTGAAGGTCGGGAACACTAGAATCAAGCAGATGGGGAAGTTTAAATACCTGGGAAGCGTCTTGACAGAGGACGGTAAGTGTGACCCTAAGATCTGTAGGCGTATCGGGATAGCCAAGGACACATTCCAAAATTTGGGCAGAGTAATGCGAGACAGGAGGATATTTTTGGTAACAAAGAAAAGAATAATGAGCTGTTACGTGACACCTGTCCTTCTTTACGGCAGCGAATGTTGGACGATTTCCTCAAAGATGAAGAAGAAACTCGAGGCGACGGAGATGTGGTTCTACAGAAGGATGCTAAAGATATCATGGACCAAGCGCGTGAGCAACGACGAGATCTTAGAGAATTTGCAAACAAGGCTTGTACTTTATATCAGCAAGTGGCAGCTGAAATTTCTGTGCCACATAATGAGGAAGGAGGGCCTGGAGAATCTGATACTTACAGGTCGAATAGAAGGAAAGAGAAACAAGAGAAACAATGAGTGACATACCTAGCGGACTTAAGCAAGTGGATGACAGAACCTGTTCTGGGGTAGGGAACAGAGGGAAGAAACTTGTTGAGAGCTGCAAGGGATAGAGGGAGATGGAGAGCCATGAAAGGACATGGCACATAAAAAGAAAGGAAGAAGCTTGTTCACTAAAAATTCGAAAATTCTGTCATTTCTGTCCTTCCGTTCAATAAATTGCCCAAACGTTAGTTGTCGATACATTGATGTAAATGTCAATTCACACCTCCAAAAACAATCCCCACCATTAGACATGCTCATCTTCTTTCCAACTAAATTATTTTCTACTAAAAAATTAGCAATATTTGTTTCCAGTTACATTTCGTATACTTTAACTTTTCTAATTTTCCTGAAATAACTTTTGAAAAAGTATAATTGAATTTTACAAGATTTTTAAACGAAGAATTTCACTTTTATTAAAAAGTTGTCAAAAATAGCTGACATGATCGATTTTATGGCAATTTTACTGATTAAAAAAATAGATTTTTAAGTAAAGTTTCGGACGTTCTAGAAAGGATTAAATTTTTTTTTTTAAATAATCAAAAATACTTTCGTCTTTCCTCTTAATAATAACATAAACACTTAGACGATAAAAATGTTTATTAAGTTCGGGGCCTTTTTTCATCAGGGTATGCTCTTTTTTAACGAAGTATTTGACATACCTATATTTTAGTAAAATTTGTTTCAGTAAAAAAAAAATTACAGAAAAAATAGTCTTCTTATTAACCCTTTCCCCGGCGTAGATGTGTCTATGCGTTTTTCCCGAAAGTGTCCTTTTCAGATACAGACGAATGAACGTCAAAACCCAGCTATAGACGTGTGTTATACGCCAGTCTTGATTCTTTTTATGCCCTTCTGAATTCGAATAAAACCTGGTTGCTGATGCTTCTCATCCATTCGAACTGCTCTGTGGTATTCATTTCTCTAAGCTTTCTTTCCTTATTTTGTATCCCCAATTTTTCAGATGTCTCTTCCTGGTTCTTAATAATCGATTCAAATATAAGGGAGACGTAACAGCAAAAACAAGTGAAACGACATAGAGATTGAGGAAAATAGAAAGACGTTAATGCTTTTTTTTATGCTCTTCTGAGCTCGAAATGAGTCCAATTATCAACTTAGACGCCTGGTAGAGGAGTTAGTCACAGCTCAGTTACTTCAAGGTGCCTCTATTCTTAGTCGATCTTGATTCTTTTTACGTCATTCTGAGCTCGAAACGAGTCCAATTATCAACTAAGACGTCTGGAAGAAGTCTTAGCCACCGCTTAGTTACTTAAAGGTGCCTCTGTTTTTTTTCAATCTTTATTCTCTTTTATACTCTTCTGAGCTGGAAATTAGTCCAATTGTCAACTCAGACGTTTGGTAGAGGAGTTAGCCACAGCTCAGTTACTTCAAGGTGCCTCTATTCTTAGTCGATCTTGATTCTTTTTACGTCATTCTGAGCTCGAAACGAGTCCAATTATCAACTAAGACGTCTGGAAGAAGTCTTAGCCACCGCTTAGTTACTTAAAGGTGCCTCTGTTTTTTTCAATCTTTATTCTCTTTTATACTCTTCTGAGCTGGAAATGAGTCCAATTGTCAACTCAGACGTCTGGTAGAGGAGTTAGCCACAGCTCAGTTACTTCAAGGTGGCTTGGTTCTTAGTCGATATTGATTCTTTTTATGCTCTTGTGGGCTCGAAATATTTTAGGGTGTTAGCCACCGCTCAGTTGCTTCAAGGTGCCGCTGTTCGTACTATTTTCCAACGTGTACTCAGGGTGCGTCACGTATTTGAGAACAAAATTCCGAAAGATATTTATATAAATTTTTTGGGAAAACTAATAAAACTAATAATAATAATAATTATATATATATATATATATATATATATATATATATATATATATATATATATATATATATATATATATATATTAGAACACAATTAAAATGTTTATTCTATAGCGGGCCCTTTACCTGGGGAACTCATGTGAATGGATGGCTGGAGAGACACTATGAAAATAGGTACCTCCAATGATTTTCTATAAAAGAGTATAGAATGATGATAAAAAGGTCTCAAACTGGATAAAAACAGAATTTTATCATCAAAATGTTTAAGCTATTATTAAGAGGAAAAACTAAAGTATTTTCTGGATGTTTTATTAAATTATTTATCTTTTTTATCACGTTCGAAATTTTTCTTAAAATTTTGTTTTCTTGCGTCAAGGCGTAGGCCAATGATCAATATATGGATTTTTAACATCTATTTTGGGGCTAAAACTCGTTGATTTGGAAATTCTTAGAAAAGTCAGATAATTATAGGATTTTAATGAAATTGTCAGAACCTATTCTCAAATGGATGAAATTATTTGTAAAAAATTCTTTAGAATATCTTGGTAAAAAAAAAAAAATTCTTTTATATTTTTACCCCCTCCCCCATATAAATTTATGGAAATATGAGAAATTAAAATTTCAAACTCTTTACATTTATATTAGTTGGAGAATTTAAATCATCAGTTTGATTTGTCAAGCAGAAACCCCGAAAATCTGCTTTGAATAGTGAAATAAAAAACGCAATAAAACTAAGACATTGATTAAATAGATAAACTTTTTACTGATTTCTAAAATAGGATCTATTAAGGATACTATTGTCTTAAAAATATTTTTAATGAATAATAAATTTTTAGAAAAATTGTTTTCATTTTAAAAAATTTTAATTAGAAAAATTTAAGTTTTAAATCGTTTAAAATTCTGTATTATTTTCCGCTTTTTAGATTATCTTAGTATTAAATTAAAACTATATTTATTCATCGCAAATGGAAAAGCTTAATACAAATCCTCAAGCATCAATATACTTTAAAGATTATTTTTTTGTTTTGCTTGTGTATAACCGTAGTGAGTTTTGTAAATACGGTCGACCATACACAGAATTATCAGAAAACGAGAGCTATAACTATAGGAAATTTAAAGTCAACATTTCTAAAATTCAATAAAACATTAGAACCACATCTCTGTCGCTTAAAGTGTCATTTTCATCTGAGTACTTAAAAATATATAAAAAAAGGCGTTGACTTCATTTTCATCAATTAGGTTTTACAGATAAAATGGAACATTAGATCTGTCAACAGGCTGTCAAAACAGCTACTGTTGGGTTAAAAACGTGTATTTCTACGATATATTAAACTTCAAGTAAATAATATTTGTTTCAATTCAAATTAGTTATACTTTAAGTCAGCTAATATTCTTCAAATAAAATTCCATCAAATTATATTTAATTTTTGGAATGATTTTTTTCAATAAAGAGAATTACAGTGCGATGAAAGACGACTATAAAACGGAATTAATCAGCTATTTTAGCAACAGAAAAAAGTAATTCCTTCCAGTTAATTTCAATTAGTTTATGAAATTCAGTAAAGTATTTTGCATATTGAAAATATTAAATTTAATCTATTGGCTTGAAATTAAATCTAAAATAAAATCTTCAAGAAGGATTTTTCATTTTTAAAAATCATTTTAAGTTGGCCCCTTTAGCTTCAAAGAATGGAATATTGTTATAAAGTATAGTCGCCCATGTCTTAAAGGGACACTGTACATAGAATAAGAATTTACTCTAAAACAAAATATGCCTTCAGTTAAATTTCTGTGGACAATGTGTGTTTTTCTCATTTTTTTTAATTGTGCAGGGCCGCTCTCGAGAGTTTTGACTCCATTTATAGATTACATTTACTAAATAATAATCCAGTGAAATGTTGCCTTCACAGACGAGCCAGCCAGGAGACTTATTTCATTCTAAGCCGTTGATTTTGAAATTAGCAAAAAGTAAAGCATGCACAGATTTAATTTTATCAGAATTTATTATTTTCCATGTCAAAGCTGCCATTACAAATATAGCGAGGTTTGCTTTCGAGGCCGAGTTGTCATGTTTGGCGGCAGATTTATTAGACATTTGGTCAGTGTGGGTTATGTACAAAGAAGCATTAAAACAAAATCAAGTTGTCACTAAGTCATTCTATTCGAATAAATTCTGTTTTTGAACAGGGATAATTTGCAATGGGGTTAGTCAGAGCATACTAGACCCTGCTCTTGACAGAGTATGGGATGTCTTCTCTGACTCAAATCTTATCCCTCAGACAGAATGAAAACGCTGAACAAGGACATTTTTTGAAATCCTATTGCAAATATATTTCCATTTATTCCAATAATTTTTCACGCATCTAAAATAATGTAACAATAGAGAATTTGTTAAAAACTATTAAGTTTATTTAAGCTTCCGTTTTACAAAGATAAATAATAGCAACGTCTTAGAATTCTTATACATTATAACAGTTAATAATTAATTATTAAATAATTAATAAATAATTAGTCAGCCATTTCTCATAGATTATAATAGATAATAATTAAACTTAAATATTATCATAGCAACGTCAGCCATTTCTCATACATTATAATAGATAATAATTAAACTTAAATATTATCATAGCAACGTCAGCCATTTCTCATATATTATAATAGATAATAATTAAACTTAAATATTATCATAGCAACGTCAGCCATTTCTCATAGATTATAATAGATAATAATTAAACTTAAATATTATCATAGCAACGTCAGCCATTTCTCATAGATTATAATAGATAATAATTAAACTTAAATATTATCATAGCAACGTCAGCCATTTCTCATAGATTATAATAGATAATAATTAAACTTAAATATTATCATAGCAACGTCAGCCATTTCTCATAGATTATAATAGATAATAATTAAACTTAAATATTATCATAGCAACGTCAGCCATTTCTCATAGATTATAATAGATAATAATGAAACTTAAATATTATCATAGCAACGTCAGCCATTTCTCATAGATTATAATAGATAATAATTAAACTTAAATATTATCATAGCAACGTCAGCCATTTCTCATAGATTATAATAGATAATAATTAAACTTAAATATTATCATAGCAACGTCAGCCATTTCTCATAGATTATAATAGATAATAATTAAACTTGGAAAGAGAACACACACACACACATACATACATACATATATATATATATATATATATATATATATATATATATATATATATATATATATATATATATATATATATATATATATATATATATATCAGTCCGTTCATAATAATAATTAATCTTAAATATTATAATTGCAATGTCTGAGTGTTCTTTTTTGGATTATTGCTTGCAAAGAGTATATATATATATATATATATATCAGTCTGTTCATAATAATAATTAATCTTAAAGTTTAATAGAAATGTCTGTGATTCTTTCTTTTATTTGGAATATTGTTTGCAAAGAGAATGAATTTCTTTCTGATTTCGCCCTAAAGATTGAAAAAACATTTGTTTGAACAATGGAAATAGTTTTTTTTTCCGATTTCAAAAATAATTTTGTTTTAAAAATGAAAAATCGACAAAGTTACATACACCCAAAGTCAATTTTAACCTTGTATATTTTTCTCAATCAGTCACAGGCCACTCTGTATGAGAAACGTGTTACTTGACGATAGAAAAATAAATTCTCTCGAATGACACAGATAGATAACAAACAGACAACATTTATTAAGAGCTTTAAACGTAGAGGAAATTGTGAAAAGCTATGATTGCCAACGACCTGAGTCAACACGAAACATAGGAAAATGTGGCAGTGAAGGCAGGGGAGACTTGAATAAAAATAAACGTGGATGTGCAGAAGGATGATGAGGTTTCCATGGACCGAACATGTGAGCAACGTCGAAGTTCTAGAGACAATGGAAACAAAAAGGAGGCTTATACAGGAAGAGACAGTTGAATATTCTAAGCCACATAATGAGGAAAGAAGGCTTGGAAAATTTGATGCTCCCAGGATAGATAGAGGCAAGAAAGACCTATGAAAACAACGCATTACCTACCTAACAAGCTTGAGCAAATGGATGGCGGAACAAGTTTTGGGAGAAATAATAAAAAGTCAAAATGTATTAAGATCTACATAGGACAGGATATTGTAGAGAGCCATGATCGACAACCTCAGGAAAGGACATGGCACACAGAGGAATAACAAGGTGTCTAATTTCAAATTTTATTCATCATTTCAATTTTGCCGAGTATATTCTTAAATTTCAACTCAGGGTTCATTGTGATAGCGAAAGTTGCCTTTCAAAGCTAAGTAATGTATTAAGAAAATAAAATGTTTTGTTAAAAACAAAGAAAAAGCTACTGAATTATTTTTTTTAAGCAATTCACCCCAAAGAAGGCGGGAGTGCCACTAGCACGCAAGGGGTTACAGAGGATTGAGGACAAGAGTAAAGAAGCGAGTTTGGGGAAAGGATACAGGAGAAGACGGGGAACAAGCTCAGGGTGTCAGATGTCGATTGACATTACACTTGAATATTTGAAGATTATAGTCATCGGGAAAAGGGAAGGGAGTTCCACAGACGGGAAGTGCGGGAGAAGAAGCTGTTTGAGTAGAAGAGACGGTTACATCAAACCGTTTTGACAGTGAAAGGGTGGGACCGATATGACAGCCTGGTAGCTCGCTTAAATTCATTCAGTCCAGGAACCAGCGAAAGTAGCTCGTCGGAACAGATGCCGTGAAAATACCTGTAGAAGAGACAGAGGGAAGCCACGGCGCGTCTGTGGGATAGCGATTGTGGACTAGATGCCAGATCAGGACCTATCATCTTGCATATTTGTTTCTGGATTTTATCGAGGACCTCGAGACGCACAGTGGGAGCACCAGACCATATATGACAGCAAAATTCCATGCAAGGACGGATGGTTGATTTATAGATCTGAAGGATGGATTCAGACGAGAAAAACTTTCCGGCACGATACAGAGAACCAACTTTACTTGAGGCTATTGATTCAATGTATTTGTTCCACGTCACGTCAGCGGACGGCGTGAGACCAAGCAGGCGTAACGAGGCGCTCTCGAGGAGTTGGAAATCAGCCATTCTGATGGGATGCAGGGAGGGTTCTCTGTGTTGAGTAAAGAAGCACAGTTTCGTTTTGGAGGCATTAAAGTTTAAAAGCCATTTCCTGCACCCCCACCCCGCGTCAGCCACAGATTGGAGGTCCTTTTCGGGATCAGCAGCCAGGTTAGTTTTGTCAACGAGCTCTTACGTAATATCGTTCCTTCTATACAGAATTGAATCTCCTCACAGATAAAAAATGTGGTTCAACAGAAGGATACTGAGAATATTATGGACTGAATATGTAAACAAACGAGGATCTTCTAGAGAAAATAACAACAACAGGGAGACTTATATTTAACATCAGGAAGAGAGAGTTGAAGTTTCTAGGGCGCATAATGTGGAGAGAGAGAGACAAAGTTTAGAACATTTGACACCCAAAAGAGAGACCGAAAGATCAAAAGGATAGATTAAAACAAGCCATAACCTACACAGCAAGCTTGATGGCGGAACAAGATTTAGGAAAGCTAAAAATGACGACATTTTTTAAGTACACAGAATTATGGTTGCCACCAAGAATTGTACAAGATGCTAGGGATAAATTGGAGACGTTAGAATGTAAATAAATTTAACTAAATGGCGACAGAAAATATGAAACAGAAATTCGAAGGGTTTTGGATTAATGATATATGTTTTCCAAAAACTAAACCAAGTATTAAGAAAAGTGAAAACTTCGTTATAAATAAAGGAAATGTACTGAACTGCTATGTAATATCTAATCTCCTATATGGCAGTGAATGCTGGACAATCTCCTCACTGATGAAGAAGAGACTTGAAGCGACAGACATGTGGTTCTACTGACGAGTGTCCTCAGAAACAAAGAAAAGAGTGTTGGGCAACTATGTAATATCTAATCTCCTATATGGCAGTGAATGCTGGACAATCTCCTCGCAGATGAAGAAGAGACTTGAAGCGACAGAGATGTGGTTCTACTGACGAGTGTCCCTAGAAACAAAGAAAAGAGTGTTGGGCAACTATGTAATATCTAATCTCCTATATGGCAGTGAATGCTGGACAATCTCCTCACTGATGAAGAAGAGACTTGAAGCGACAGAGATGTGGTTCTACTGACGAGTGTCCTCAGAAACAAAGAAAAGAGTGTTGGACGGCTAGGTAATATCTAATCTCCTATATGGCAGTGAATGCTGGACAATCCCCTCACAGATGAAGAAGAGACTTGAAGCGACACAGATGTGGTTCTACTGACGAGTGTCCTTATAAACAAAGAAAAGAGTGTTGTATGGCTATGTAATATCTAATCTCCTATATGGCAGTGAATGCTGGACAATCTCCTCGCAGATGAAGAAGAGACTTGAAGCGACAGAGATGTGGTTCTACTGACGAGTGTCCTTAGAAACAAAGAAAAGAGTGTTGTATGGCTATGTAATATCTAATCTCCTATATGGCAGTGAATGCTGGACAATCTCCTCACAGATGAAGAAGAGACTTGAAGCGACAGATATGTGGTTCGACTGACGAGTGTCCCTAGAAACAAAGAAAAGAGTATTGGACGGCTATGTAATATCCAATCTCTTATATGGCAGTGAATCCTGGGCAATCTCCTCACAGATGAAGAAGACACTTGTACCGACACATACCCTTCTTTGAATTTTGTCACTAATCTCGAGATATCCAGCCAAAGCTCCAGACCATATTGTTGCGGACGAATGGTAGATTTAAGCGCGTGCACGGTGGATTCTTACGAGAAGTATATCTTTCTTCCACGACACAGTTAAACAAATTCGTAGGCAGTAGACGTAGCAATTGATTTAATATAGTCTCCCCTCCAAACCTGAGCCCAAGAAAACGTAGAAGTGTTGCTCTCCTGAAGTCTAACATTAGCCATGCTGATTGTAGACAGGAAAGATTTTCAACGCTGATTAAATGAAAGCAGTTTTGTTTTGGAGCCGTTAATATTTAAAAGTCATTTGTCATGCTTCGATAATAAGAAAATGCTTTCGTTCCGAATCAACGAGCGGATATTGTTGTGGGATTTCTCGTTCCAGATGCACTGAGATATTTTGGAAAGAGAAAACGGAAACAATGGCATTTCTAATGACGAGATAAAATGATAAACTTATAAACTTTTTTTCTCTCTCCGAATTCTTTCATTTACTGATAGCGTCGAGGGCGTACCCTATTTTCGTGTCATCAAATGGTTGGATCATTGTGTTTCCAGTGAAAAGAATCAGGTGAACAGGTAAGAAAATTATTTACTCTCTTTTTATATGTACTATTGTCCTCATCTTTGGTGTTGTTATCACAACGTTTCGGTCGTTGTGCCCTTTAGCCTTCATCAGGTGGATATTGATAATAAAATGCCTATGAATTCTTCTTCTGTGTGACGTGTCTATTCATAACATGAAGCAATCTCTACTGTTTCTTGTTCTTTATAGCTCTTAGTAAATTTTGTCTTGTTTTGCTTCTCCTAAACCCTGATCTGCCAAGAAAGCATAGTATGTTATTCTCCAGGAGTCTCGCATCAGCCATGCTGATGGCAGGCAAAGACGGTGTCGTGTTTGGCTCTCCAGGAGTCTCGCATCAGCCATGCTGATGGCAGGCAAAGGCGATGTCATGTTTAGCTCTCCAGGAGTCTAGCATCAGCCATGCTGATGGCAGGCAAAGACGGTGTCGTGTTTAGCTCTCCAGGAGTCTAGCATCAGCCATGCTGATGGCAGGCAAAGACGGTGTCGTGTTTGGCTCTCCAGGGGTCTCGCATCAGCCATGCTGATGGCAGGCAAAGAGGGTGTCGTGTTTGGTTCTCCAAGAGTCTCGCATCAGCCATGCTGATGGCAGGCAAAGACGGTGTAGTGTTTGGCTCTCCAGGAGTCTCGCATCAGCCATGCTGATGGCAGGCAAAGACGGTGTCGTGTTTGGCTCTCCAGGAGTCTCGCATCAGCCATGCTGATGGCAGGCAAAGACGATGTCGTGTTTGGCTCTCCAGGAGTCTCGCATCAGCCATGCTGATGGCAGGAAAAGACGGTGTCGTGTTTGGCTCTCCAGGAGTCTCGCATCAGCCATGCTGATGGCAGGCAAAGACGGTGTCGTGTTTGACTCTCCAGGAGTCTCGCATCAGCCATGTTGATGGCAGGCAGAAAAGGTTTTCTGTGGTGGTTAGATCAAACAGTTTCATTTTGGGGGAATTAAAATTTACAAGCCATTTCCTGTCTAAGTTGACCACTGATTGGAGGCCCTTTTCAAATGCAGCAGCCACGTTTACTTTGTCAGATCTGACAGGTTTGCTATAGAGACAGGAGCGTCATTACTAATAAATATGCGCTTGTTCCTCGCCATTTGATACAAGTTTGAGTTTTATGCACATGGCAATCATCAGGCATGTAGAGTTCCATTGAAGACTGGCAAGGCACTGCAGTTGAGCTTTTTTCTTTCATTAAAAAAAAATTATTGCTTTAGTACAATATTCTGTTTTATATTCTTATTAAGTAATAAATTCGATCCACCCCAGAATTATAACACATTTGTATAATAACTGGAAAATTGTTTAATGACTCAAGTGAAAACTATTTAATAACAGTCAAGTTGTTTGGATAGCAGGATATCAACCTATATGTCTTATTTAATGCTGAAATCTAAATATTTTGAAAACAATTTTTTATAGATAATAATGATTTAGGGATACAAGTCTTACTAATTAACCCATAGCTGGGGGAGAAGTGGATTCATAAGAGTATTTGCGTGTAAGTACATTAAATGAACCTAACTGTAATTGGAACTTGGTTCTATGATTATCAATTCCAAGCCATTATGCATTACACCACCCACTCAACCAAACTTACAGTATCTGGTGTTCCCAAGCAGTCAGCCATTATCTGCTGTGGATATCAGAACTAATTGAGGAGAAGAGGGAATGAGTATATACCGTTGTTCAGCACACACCTGTAGTGCCGCAAGTGATCTCCAGAACCAAATTTCTGAGAGGCTATACATTGTTTCATTGTATCAGCAAATGGTAACTTTTCTGCCGCCGTTAAACATTGATTGGAGGTTATTTTCAAGAGCAGCGGCCAGGTTTACTTTGTCAGCTCTGACGGATTTGCTATTGGGACAGGAGTAAATGGTAGTGTCATCAGACCTAGTTGGGAGCTGATGACATCAAGGAGATCTCTGATGAAGGTCAGGAACAGTGTAGAACCCAGGATAGGAACTTGCTGGGGGGACACCCATGTTCTGTGAAAGGATCTGGAAGCTTGCCCGTTCAAAACGGCATTCATTTCACTATTTGATAGGAAGGATTATATTAGTATTTTCTTTGTTTCTAACGAACTTTTCCTGCAGTCAGTTTTACTTTGTCAGCTTTGATGGATTTACTATTGAGACAGGAATAAATGCTAGTGTAATCTGCATAAACACCTACTTGGGTACTGATGACATCAGGAAGATCATTGATGCCTGAAACCACTGACGGGGTTATGAGCATATCACTCAATAGGGCCTCCGTTCTATAGGGTAAATTAGACATGGTTTCTCCAGATGAGTCGAGTTTTGAGTTGGATGAGAGTTTCCGAGCAAAGTATTCAGCCTTATTTACTGTGGATGCCATAATTGATTGAAGAGAAAAAGAAATGAGGATATACTGTTGTTCAGCACACTATTGCAGAACCAAATTTGTGAGTGGCTATACATTGGTTCCTTGTACAGTGTAACCCGGATATAAGAGAGTTGTCGGGACCGGAGAAGAAGTATCTTATATCCGGGTTTCTCTTATATCCGGGTTTGGTCTATTTTGTTTATGTAAGTATGGCTCTAATTTGGAACCAGATAAAATCTCTCTTATATCCGGGTTTCTCTTATATCAAGGTATCTTATATCCGGGTTACACAGTATCAGTAACCAGTAACGTTTCTGCCCCAGTTAAACATTGGAGGTCCTTTTCAAGGTTTACTTTGTCAGCTCTGACCGATTTCCTACTGAGACAGGAGTAAATTGTAGTGTAATCTGCATGAAGACCTAGTTGGGAGCTGATGACATCGGGGAATCTCTGATGAAAGTCAGCGACAGTGTAGGACCCAGGATAGAAACTTGGTGGTAGAAAACCCGTGTTCTGTGAAAGGATCTGAAAGCTAGCCCGTTCAAAACGACATTCATTTGACTATTTGATAGGAAGGATTATATATATATATATATATATATATATATATATATATATATATATATATATATATATATATATATATATATATTTGTTTCTAACGAACTTTTCCTGCAGTCAGGTTTACTTTGTCAGCTCTGACGGATTTTCTATTAAGACAGCAGTAAATGGTCATATCAGGTCATGAAAATCGGGGAGATTATTGACGAAGATCAGAATCAGCGTAAGACCCCGAATAAGACCTTGAAAGTATCTGGAAGCGTGCCGGTTTAAAGGAACCTTCATTTCACGATTTCATAGGAACGAATGAATTAAAGCAAACATTCGTCCTCTAACACCGAAGGAGTGGAGCTTGCATCGAAGGCCAGCATGTAATATGCCAGATCAGGGCCAATTACATTGCATATCCGTCTCTGGATCTTATCAAGAACCCCGAGGCAAACAGAAGGGGCTCCAGACCATATATGGCAGCAATCTACTATCATTTTTCATGCCATCTTTCCTCATTATAGGAACTAGGCTCAGGTTTGAAACAGCTGAGCACCTCGAAAGTATTGAACTCCCTACAATGATCACTAGATGGAGATCCTACAATATACGGGGCACTAGCCCATAAATTTTGGCAGATCAATGTTTTTATGTCTCTTCGGAATATAATAGCATTTTTAGCCTCCTCCGTTCGTCTTTCTATCCTTTCCCCTATCACTACCTATACGCCGTTTTTTTCCCTTACTTACACTCTCTGTAGCCCCTTGCGTACTAGTGGCACTCCCTCTTTGTTTGGGGTGAAATACTTAGAAAAATTCATCAACGCATCTATATTGCTTCGTTTGAAACTTCACAAGCCACAATTTTCAGTTTCGCAGCAAACCAACTCTCTAGTTCCTCTTCTTTTATGTGCCGTGTAGGTTACGACTCTCCACAATTTCTTGTCCTTTGTAGCTCATAATACATTTTATGTTTTTGTTACCTCTCCTAAATCCGTCCTGGGTAAGACGATAAACTACATCCGCGTCCTGGGTAAGACAATAAACTATGTCCAACAGCACGGCCTTTGATCGGGAGGTTTTGAGGAGCGTGGAACCACCTCTTAACTGCTGGCGTTCTCAAGACCACCTTGACTCGGGGTGGTAGCACCTGTTAGGCTCCCAGCTCTGGGCAAATAGTGAACCCCCAAACTGGGGTAAAAATACTATGAATAAGTTTTAATAATAGAACTTTACAGCAATAAAAAAACTATTACCAGCAATACGTTTTTGGAAAAAATATTACCAGCAATGTTTTTAAAAAATGAATATTACTAGCAATACATCTTTGAAAAAAATCATTACCAGAAATAGATTTTTGACAAAAAATATTACCAGTAATAAAAATCATGTTGGCATTAAATAACCCATTGTGATTGATATGCCGTAAAACAAACCAAACCAAACCAATATATATATATATATATATATATATATATATATATATATATATATATATAGATAGATAGATAGATAGATAGATAGATAGACAGATAGATAGATAGATAAAAAATATTCCCAGCAATAAAAATCTTGTCGGCATTAAATATCCCATTGAGGTTGATTGCCGTAAAACAAAAGAAATCAAACCAATATATACTGAGATAGATAGATAGATAGATAGATAGATAGATAGATAGATAACCAAACCAAACTCTCCTAAATCTTGTTCCGCCATCCATTTCCTCAAAATCGCTGGGTAATTTATTTTTTGTTTCCTTCTCTCCCGCTTGGCTTCAATCTTCCCTGTGGGTATCAAATTTTCTAAACCATCTTCTTTTCTTTGTCTTTCACTGATATTAAGTATAATTTTTCTTTTCTTTTTTTGTTTCCATTGTTTCTAGAACTTCGTCGTTGCTCACATGTTCAGTGTCTTGTATCTTTTGTATTTTTTCTGTAGAACTATATTTCTGTTGCTTCAAGTCTCTTCTTCATCTGGAAAGAGATGGTTCCGCATTCACTGCCATTGGATGGTTGGTTGATTTTATTTTGCTGCAGATCAATCTCTATGGGTTATTTAATGCCGAAATCTAAATATTTTAAACGCAGTTGTATGCTTTGTACTAGAGTTAAAATGTATTATTGGTCCTTTTGCTATAAATGTATTGTTGGTAATTCTAATATTAACTGTATTGTTGGTCACTTTGCTTTAAGAACGCATTGTTGGTAATTTAACTAAACATAGTTATTGTTGGTAATTTTTTATATTGCTTGTAATTTTACCATAAAAATGTATTCTTATACTTTCATGGTGTTTTTTTTTTTTTAATTTGGTGGTCCGATATTTCCTCATAGATTAGACCCTATCTGGCGCTAGCTCCCCGGATCAGGGTGGCTCTGGGAACAACGGCAATTAAGAGGCGCTGAATAGTTCTTGGCACCACCCACTTCCCAAAATCGGGCCAAGCTTTCTTGACCAGATTGATATTGTAACACATAGCAATTCATGTTTTTTTTTATTTAATATCAATTATAAATCGATCCCTCACTTTATGTCCAGTAGACTTATCCAGAACTCTGGGAGAATCTGCAAAGTTATTGGCCCTATCAACTTCCTAAACTCTGACCAAATGACAGAACACCAGAACTACCAGACTATGTCAGGGTGGACCTGGGGACAACAGCAATTAAGAGGTGGTCCCACGCTACTGAAAACCTCCAATAGGCCGATCAGAGGCCTTGCTGTTGGATGTAGTTTATCGTCATACCCAGGCCTACCATAGAGGAGGACTGATCTCGTGAAGTCGATCTCTCGAAGAAATAAGTTCATCAGAAAAAAAATTGCCCAGAAGATATTTATAGAATATGTAAAAACACATGGAAGATACGTTACGGGGGCGGACTAGGGGGTGGAATTGAAACCATGGTGTCAGGATCTATAACGTCTCGGTTGCTATTTGTGTCTAAGCAAAACCAGACTTTTCTCGGCATGCATATCTTCTTCACTTGAAAGATTTGCAAAACACCGTCTTCCTAGACACGGTTCTTCGTCCCAGCCCGATTCTATACCGTAAAGAAACTAAACATCGTAAATATCAGGCCTGTTTCTATCACAAATGCTACTGATATGTTTCTTAAATGTCAAACATTGAAAAACATTTTTCCAAAGAGTACATCAACGTTTAGACATGACCTGTTAAAAAAGACCAGGTCCACTTCAAAGTGATGGTTTATCACACTGACATTAAGGAAAGATATAGCGTATCTAACTTAAGTGGTGTCTTAAGGCCAAGACTGTGTTATCTTACAGAATTATATTTTTAAAATAAAGGGATGTATTGTAAAAGTTATTGGCGTGGAGACTGGGATCACCGTGGCAGCTTCGAATTCCGAGAAATTTTGCTTCGTTCACGCCGGATTAATACCCACAGAAAGATCATGAAATCCATCTTCTGCGTTAAATTACAAATCGTGAGTACTAATATCTAACAAGTACAAAAATGGAAATATCTAGGAACTGTTTTAACAGAGAACGGAAAGTGCGAAACTAAAATCCGAAGTCGAATTGGGATGGCCAAAGATACATTCCAAAAGCTAAGCAGAGTATAAAGAGACAGAAAAAATTCGTTTGAAACAAAGGAAAGATTATTTATGGCAGTGAATGCTGGACAATCTCCTCACAAATGAAGAAGAAACTTGAAGCGACAGAGATGTGGTTCTACTGACGAGTGTCCTTATAAACAAAGAAAAGAGTGTTGGACGGCTATGTAATATCTAATCTCCTATATGGCAGTGAATGCTGGACAATCTCCTCACAGATGAAGAAGAGACTTGAAGCGACAGAGATGTGGTTCTACTGACGAGTGTCCTTAGAAACAAAGAAAAGAGTGTTGGACGGATATGTAATATCTAATCTCCTATATGGCAGTGAATGCTGGACAATCTCCTCACAGATGAAGAAGAGACTTGAAGCGACAGAGATGTGGTTCTACTAACGAGTGTCCCTAGAAACAAAGAAAAGAGTGTTGGACGGCTATGTAATATCTAATCTCCTATATGGCAGTGAATGCTGGACAATTTCCTCACAGATGAAGAAGTGGCTTGAAGCGACAGAGATGTGGTTCTACTGACGAGTGTCCTGAGAAACAAAGAAAAGAGTGTTGGACGGCTATGTAATATCTAATCTCCTATATGGCAGTGAATGCTGGACAATCTCCTCACAGATGAAGAAGAGACTTGAAGCGACAGAGATGTGGTTTTACTGACGAGTGTCCTTAGAAACAAAGAAAAGAGTGTTGGACGGCTATGTAATATCTAATCTCCTATATGGCAGTGAATGCTGGACAATTTCCTCACAGATGAAGAAGTGGCCTGAAGCGACAGAGATGTGGTTCTACTGACGAGTGTCCTGAGAAACAAAGAAAAGAGTGTTGGACGGCTATGTAATATCTAATCTCCTATATGGCAGTGAATGCTGGACAATTTCCTCACAGATGAAGAAGTGGCTTGAAGCGACAGAGATGTGGTTCTACTGACGAGTGTCCTGAGAAACAAAGAAAAGAGTGTTGGACGGCTATGTAATATCTAATCTCCTATATGGCAGTGAATGCTGGACAATCTCCTCACAGATGAAGAAGTGGCTTGAAGCGACAGAGATGTGGTTCTACTGACGAGTGTCCTTAGAAACAAGGAAAAGAGTGTTGGACGGCTATGTAATATCTAATCTCCTATATGGCAGTGAATGCTGGACAATCTCCTCACAGATGAAGAAGGGACTTGAAGCGACAGAGATGTGGTTCTACTGACGAGTGTCCTTAGAAACAAAGAAAAGTGTGTTGGACGGCTATGTAATATCTAATCTCCTATATGGCAGTGAATGCTGGACAATCTTCTCACAGATGAAGAAGAGACTTGAAGTGTCAGAGATGTGGTTCTACTGACGAGTGTCCTTAGAAACAAAGAAAAGAGTGTTGGACGGCTATGTAATATCTAATCTCCTATATGGCAGTGAATGCTGGACAATCTCCTCACAGATGAAGAAGGGACTTGAAGCGACAGAGATGTGGTTCTACTGACGAGTGTCCTTAGAAACAAAGAAAAGTGTGTTGGACGGCTATGTAATATCTAATCTCCTATATGGCAGTGAATGCTGGACAATCTTCTCACAGATGAAGAAGAGACTTGAAGTGGCAGAGATGTGGTTCTACTGACGAGTGTCCTTAGAAACAAAGAAAAGAGTGTTGGACGGCTATGTAATATCTAATCTCCTATATGGCAGTGAATGCTGGACAATCTCCTCACAGATGAAGAAGAGACTTGAAGCGACAGAGATGTGGTTTTACTGACGAGTGTCCTTAGAAACAAAGAAAAGAGTGTTGGACGGCTATGTAATATCTAATCTCCTATATGGCAGTGAATGCTGGACAATCTCCTCACAGATGAAGAAGGGACTTGAAGCGACAGAGATGTGGTTCTACTGACGAGTGTCCTTAGAAACAAAGAAAAGTGTGTTGGACGGCTATGTAATATCTAATCTCCTATATGGCAGTGAATGCTGGACAATCTTCTCACAGATGAAGAAGAGACTTGAAGTGTCAGAGATGTGGTTCTACTGACGAGTGTCCTTAGAAACAAAGAAAAGAGTGTTGGACGGCTATGTAATATCTAATCTCCTATATGGCAGTGAATGCTGGACAATCTCCTCACAGATGAAGAAGATACTTGAAGCGACAGAGATGTGGTTCTACTGACGAGTGTCCTTAGAAACAAAGAAAAGAGTGTTGGGCGGCTATGTAATATCTAATCTCCAATATGGCAGTGAATGCTGGACAATCTCCTCACAGATGAAGAAGAAACTTGAAGCGACAGAGATGTGGTTCTACTGACGATTGTCCTTAGAAACAAAGAAAAGGGTGCTGGACAGCTATGTAATATCTAATCTCCTATATGGCAGTGAATGATGGACAATCTCCTCGCAGATGAAGAAGAGACTTGAAGCGACAGAGATGTGGTTCTACTGACGAGTGTCCTTAGAAACAAAGAAAAGAGTGTTGGACGGCTATGTAATATCTAATCTCCTATATGGCAGTGAATGATGGACAATCTCCTCACAGATGAAGAAGAGCCTCGAAGCGACAGAGATGTGGTTCTACTAAGGAGTGTCCCTAGAAACAAAGAAAAGAGTGTTGGACGGCTATGTAATATCTAATCTCCTATATGGCAGTGAATGCTGGACAATCTCCTCACAGATGAAGAAGAGACTGGAAGCGACAGAGATGTGGTTCTACTGACGAGTGTCCTTAGAAACAAAGAAAAGAGTGTTGGACGGCTATGTAATATCTAATCTCCTATATGGCAGTGATTGCTGGATAATCTCCTCACAGATGAAGAAGAGACTTGAAGCAACAGAGATGTGGTTCTACTGACGAGTGTCCTTAGAAACAAAGAAAAGAGTGTTGGACGGCTATGTAATATCTAATCTCCTATATCACAGTGAATGCTGGAAAATCTCCTCACAGATGAAGAAGAGACTTGAAGCGACAGAGATGTGGTTCTACTGACGAGTGTCCTTAGAAACAAAGAAAAGAGTGTTGGACGGCTATGTAATATCTAATCTCCTATATGGCAGTGAATGCTGGACAATCTCCTCACAGATGAAGAAGAGACTTGAAGCGACAGAGATGTGGTTCTACTGACGAGTGTCCTTAGAAACAAAGAAAAGAGTGTTGGACGGCTATGTAATATCTAATCTCCTATATGGCAGTGAATGCTGGACAATCTCCTCACAGATGAAGAAGAGACTTGAAGCGACAGAGATGTGGTTCTACTGACGAGTGTCCTCAGAAACAAAGAAAAGAATGTTGGACAGTTATATAATATCTAATCTCCTATATGGCAGTGAATGCTGGACAATCTCCTCACAGATGAAGAAAAGACTTGAAGTGACAGAGATGTGGTTCTACTGACGAGTGTCTTTAGAAACAAATAAAAGAGTGTTGGACGGCTATGTAATATCTAATCTCCTATATGGCAGTGAATGCTGGACAATCTCCTCACAGATGAAGAAGAGACTTGAAGCGACAGAGATGTGGTTTTACTGACGAGTGTCCTGAGAAACAAAGAAAAGAGTGTTGGACAGTTATATAATATCTAATCTCCTATATGACAGTGAATGTTGGACAATCTTCTCACAGATGAAGAAGCGACTTGAAGCGACAGAGATGTGGTTTTACTGACGAGTGTCCTCAGAAACAAAGAAAAGAGTGTTGGACAGTTATATAATATCTAATCTCCTATATGACAGTGAATGCTGGACAATCTTCTCACAGATGAAGAAGAGACTTGAAGCGACAGATTTTCTCGCTTTTGGCACTTTCTTGGTTCCCAGTCAACTTTTATCTTCAAAAATTAATGGCAATGTCAATCGTTAGCGTCTGTCATCTTGATTATAGTTCTTTTATTGTTCTCTCTCATTAATAGTGTTTTTATTTTCATATTGTCTAACACTCAGTAGCCCCTTTCATCTTAGTGGCTTTATTGCCCTTCTTGGGGGTGAAATGATTAAAGAATTTTCTTGGCATAGAAAACAGTCATTACTGCGATAGACAGGCTTCAAGAAATTTTCGGGTAGACATATTCGAAAAAAGATATCATCAAGTCGCTTCCATATCATCTTTTATCGTGCGAATTTGATTGCAATAGACACCAGACGCAACTGACTTTAATTACTTTGGTCAGGCGGCGTTTTGGTGTCATCATGAATCGAATAAAACAACCAGAAACCTACACTGTTCCACTTGGTTAAGCAAAACCAGAAAACAGGGCTAGTAGAACTAAAGACGGAAAAGGAATGTATGCTATTCAGAATTTGATATTAAAAATGATTTTCCCAATTGCTCTCCTCCGCCTTTTCTCTTAACACAAACACACGTATAAACAGACACACACACATATATATATATATATATATGTCTATACATATATATATATACATATATATATATATATATATATATGTGTGTGTGTGTGTGTGTGTGTGTGTGTGTGTGTGTGTGTGTAGCCAATTTGTAAACAGTCACTATTACTGCTGATAATGCAAGACCCTCCAAGCCGATTGAGTTCTCTAAGCGACCGGTGTATTTATGAAAAATAAATACGCAATAAGTCGCCTATCTTTCTGCCGGGCGTTGATTGCCTAGGGAGTTAGAATCTCTAACTGTTACCAAAGTTTCAGTCCCAGCCTGAAGCAAGTACTGATGGGCTATGATACAGCGAAACAGTCTCTGTCTCTCTTTACATATATATATATATATATATATATATATATTAACTGATTTAAAATATGGTTTCTTCGCTACACAGGAATTACCATGTTTCAAAAACCGAAGCTAAAATCTTCAAATTTAATTATATTCGCTTGAAGATGAAACAGAACTAATGATTTTAATTTAAATATATATTTTGAAACATGGTCATTCTTGTGCAGCAAAGAAACCATATTTTAAATCAGTTAATTTATAATATTTATGCTCTGTAAATTTACATTGAGCACTGTTTTGTAAAAATCAAAAAAACAAAAAAAATCAATAAGAACACCGGATCATATATCTTACTTTTCTTTCTTTTTATCATATATATATATATATATATATATATATATATATATATATATATATATATATATATATATATATATATATATAAATATAGGTAACTACACTCGTTTCGGAAAACCTTCGGTTTATTGAATTGCCAATGATCAAATCAATATCGAAGGAAAAAAGGTTTTAAAAAAGAAAGAGCTAAGAACATGAACGTCTGTCGAAAATAATCGTACAACATACAGGTCCAAGGCCCAAAGAAAAAAAAACTGATACGAGTAATCAGCTAACTTAAAAAGTGCTCAATGTAAAAGTAGAACGGACCGAGTCAAACCTAGAGAGCCAGACAAACCTACCAAGGTGTCACTTAAGCGGATCGTCAGGGAAATATATATATTAAAAATCAGGAGGTTAGTTGAATCCGCTACCTTGATATGAGGCTGGATAAAAAAAATTCCCATTTTAATTAACACCCACCGATATATTTACAATATCCTGGCTTTTCTCCTCTTCTCCCTTCTTCCCATCCACCCTTTATTTACGACCAACGTCGTGCGTTTGTTTAGTTATTTTAGAAAGGAATAATATAGCGTTCATTATTTTTTTTAATAAAATGAAGTATTAAGAGGGCATTTCACAAATCAAAATAGCGGATTCAACTGACTTCCTGATTTTTAAAGATAAAAGCTCTACATGTTATTTTTACTTTTATTTTATTTTTTTCAAACGTGTATTGAGCACATTTTAATACTACTGTTTCCTGGTCATATCTTTTAGTTTATCGTAGATGTCTTTCGTTGCTGTTAAGTGTGTTCAATTTTTTTTTTTTTTGGCCATTAACTTTTTGTGTATTGATGCATGTTTCATTAAATAATATAGACAAGTGTTGTCTATTTATTTTATGTAAATTCCTTTTATATCGTCTGATAAGCTTAATAACATTATCATTAAAACAAGAAAGAAAATCACAATATTGATACATATTTTTAAATCCTATCTAAGCTTTCGGCTTACATAAGCCATTATCAAAGATGACAATTACATTACCTATGCGTAATTTCCTCCAGTTGGTCCGGGGTAGTCATATCTTTTAGTTTATCGTAGATGTCTTGTTTGTTGCTGTTAAGTGTGTTCAATTTTTTTTTTCTTGGCTATTTATATATATATTAAAGACGACCGACAATGTACTGAGATTAAGCTTTTTATTTAATTTTTCTTGCATTCATATTTTCTTGAAAAATTGCAGGTTATTAAAAGGTTTAGAAAATGTCCAGATTTTCTATATATCCGAGCGCTTTCGGCTACTCTATTAGTCATTATCAAGATTTCTTTGGTTTGTTTGTTTTATTCCAGCGACTGGGACGTTCTTGTAAACAGGAAGAAGAAAATAATCTTGTTATATTTGGGATTCTGGAGTCGACTGAATCCTGATTTTAATGTATAAGGCAGCTGTGGCGCTACTTTTCTTGAACAAACGAGGCTATTTTCTACATTTCCGTTCTGCGATGATTGTTGACGGCTGTAGAATGAAAATCAGACGAGTTTTGATAATGAAAAAAGGGAACTGAAATAATTATTAACAGATTTTTTCCTATTCGTCTCTACACCCCGGCCATTTTTTCATCAATTTTCTTTGAAATTTTATAAAGGCTTTGATGCATTTGTATAATAAATTTAGTTATACATTTTACTGCATAAAAGTTATTTTTCATGGATACCCATATTTGAGTAGATGCTCTGTTTATTTATTAATATTTATATTTATATATATATATATATATATATATATATATATATATATATATATATATATATATATATATATATATATATATATATAAAAGTGAACATAGAAGTCAACACTTAGAGGCGACAGTCTGTTTCATGCTAGTGCAATTTGCTGACGATTGCACTAGCATGAAACAGACTGTCGCCTCTAAGTGTTGACTTCTCTGTTCACTTTTATATTTACATACGCTCTATCTCTGATATTGAGCACTTTATCCCAGAAATATAGCACACTTTAAGACTTTATTTCTTCATATATATATATATATATTAAATGAATCATTCCTACAAAAAGTAGATTAGGAAAGTTAATGACATAAAATAAATGCCAACGAGCATACTAAAAAAAGATTTTTATGCTGAAGTGATGTCAAAGTTTGTGCAGCAAAGGCTTGATGGAAGAATTTTCTTTCAGTAAAACGTTGAGTTGAAGCTTCTCTAAAACTATGAAATGAAAATGTGACAATTCAAATATCCAAGAATCTTTTTTTTTATTCTTTGAATTTATGGTAATGTGCCTCTCCAACCACCCTTTATATCTTCATCCTTTTTTTCACTATCAGGTCATTCACTTTCTCACTTCTGTGTAAAAGAACAAAAAAACATGGGCTTGAAAAATCAAAGTCTGGTCCCACAAAATGGACTTCTTACATAGACGTGAAAACTTTGGCCTCAAGCTTTTCCAATTGAACTCAAGAATATATAGAAATTGGGTTTTATTGCTGCAAAAAGTTAAAGGGATAAATGTGGTTATCAAAGAAGAGAATTTATTTACCAGCTTTGTTTTTAACCAGATTTTTTAGTTATTTTCTATTGTGTTAATGTTTACATTTAATTCTATTTTACAAAATAATTTTATCAGAATTTTTCTTAACTTTACTGCAACAACCACAAAAGAAATTTCATATGATAACACTTTTAGTTATTTTATTAAGTGTTTTAAAAGGAATATGTCGGGTTAACTCCTCCTAATTTTCGAAATTGCAGCTAGGGAACGCTCTCAAGACTATAAATACTCGGCGATAATTTTTATCACTCTCTTCCCAGCATTTAACAGAAATTTCATATATTTCCGTTAAAACTTTTAGTATTTTTATTAAGTGTTTTAAATGAATATGTCGGGTTTACTCCTCTTCATTTTCGAAACTGCACCTAGGGAACGCTCTCAGGACTATAAATAACACTCAGCGATAAATTTATATCACTCTCTTCTCACCTTTTCTTCTAATCATTAGAGAGAATAAAAGTGTGGACATATTTGTTTAATAAATCCTATCCGTTATATATGTAATCATTAGAGAGAATAAAAGTGTTGACGTATTTTAGGTACCTTCATGAGCGCGTGTTTTATTTTTTTTTTAATTTTTTTTTTTAATGGGAGCCGTTAATTTTGAAAATCTTGTAAAAATAAAAATAATTGTCGGATTTTCATGAAACTTTCAGTAACTATTCACAAATGATGGAAATTATTATAAATGTGTTTATTTTTTTTTTTAAATCATGGTAATTTTTTTTATTTTATTTATTACACCCCCCCCCCATAAGTAATTTCATGAAAACTCATGAAATTCTAAGGTGTTCCGATTTAGCGACTAATTAGTTAAAAGCACAAGGCTTTGACCAAAGCAAATCCATTTTTTTTTTATTTCGGACCCGTCTACCTTAAAATCAGCTCTGAATTGTAACATACAAAACTCAATAAAACAAAGATATTATTTAATTTCAAAAACTTTTAGTTGCTTTTACTTATTTGTATGACTATGGATAACATTTCCTGAAAGCAAAAAACATTTTCGATGAAAAATAAGTTTTTACAACAATTATTTGTTATTTCTTATTGTTAAATTTATGTTTATTGCTTAAAGTTGTTAAATATTTTAAAATTGATCAAAATGGTGTTGCAGTTAGTCAATGTATTATTAAGTAGATAATATCATTTACAGATTATAAAATAAACCTGGTTACAATCAGAAAGTTGCTTTTAGGTAAAAATCTAATATAACATGTTTTTTTTTGTGTCAAAAATAGCTTAAATTCAAATATACGGAAGACCGGAAGCGTCATGAAAACAAAAGAAAGTCACGTGGCTTGCCTGGCTATAAATGTTGTCCTCCGCTGTCGGTCAGCCTTTACTGTGTTTGTGCTAGACACGTGTGGAGAAATTTTTGATATTTTTCTTTTCCTTTAAAGTTTAAACAATCCTTTTGGATGTTGTCATGCAGTATAGCACAGAACCACACAGGATCAGAATATCTAAGAAGGAAGTATTAGAGAAGGAGATCCTGAAAAGGAGTGAAGAAAAGCAGAGACAGAATCAAAAAAAGGAAAGGCGTCAGCTACAGAAAAGATTGAAGGACCTTGAACACACCAATTCTGCCATCAAAGCAGAATTCCCGGACTTTTCCCAAGATTTTGTAGATAACATTTACAAAATCTTACGTGGTGATATAGTTGGCCATACTATAAAACACATCTGGACAGTTGATTCTGTTGATAAGATATTTGTAGGATGGGTCATGGAATTCTCTGACCCAGATTACAACATTTTCTATGAAGAAGATAATGAAGACTATCAACTGGACAAATGTGAAATAGCTACCGACTATATCATGCAGGACCTGCTCTTTAATGGCTAACCCCCATCCTGTGACATCTGGCAGCAAGGACTCTGATCATTAGGTTGGAGTTTGTGAGGAAATATTTCACGAATCTCTGGTACGAATTGCATTGCATCTCTAGACCTCTCTTCTTACTTGGTTATGAATAAATAAAATAAAGTGTATATGATTATGTAATTATGTGAAATAAAGTCTTTTCAATATTCGTATTACTTTGAAGAAAAATTAACAAAAAAAATTGTGTAATATTTCAAATGATAAGGGTACCTAAAAGTATTATGTACCTAACCTATCTTATGAAATTTCTTATTTTTTTATTTTCTCAGTTATTTTTTTTCTATATGAAATATCAAAATTAATAAAATGAAGGGAAATAGAAATAATACCATAAAATAAAATAAATGTATATGTTTATATTTTACACCTTAGCCTTTCATAAGAAAGGTATCTAATTAAAGTAATTAAAATAATTAAATTAATTTGTATGCACCTTATGATTTTTTTTTTCTATCAACAGTCTTAGTTTTAAAATTTTCATAAAGCATCGTACACGTAAAGATGGAAAGCTAAGAAACAATTAAAAATTAAAACGCTGAAATTTTCCCTTAATAACTGGTTACGTAAGTTGGTTCAATAAGAAGCTAAATTATTTCACTTTCGTCCATCCGTACGATGAAATTAGGTCGCGTAAGCTGTCAATACTTATTGACAGCATCAATCGACACCTCGAATGTGTCACTATTGTTCCAACCCGCTGTCTTTTTTTTTTAAAGTACACTTTTCAGCGCGTAAAGTAAGTAATGTTTTCTTTCCAAATATGTTAAATAAACATTTAAATTTTAAATTTTGTAAAAATAAATTTTTAAAAAAGTTTAACTATTTCTTGGCAGAATTTAAAACGGAAAAATTAAATTTTTGTTTATAAAATTTAAAAAAATTGTCTGACGATCGGATTTTTTAGAAAAAAATAAACATGATTTTAAACAACACTTTTGGATGTGCTCGAAATGATAAAAAAAGTAAAAAAATAATCAAAAAATACTTTGATCTTTCCTCTTTATTATAGCATAAACAGTTAGACAAATAAAAATTATTTTCGTCAAGTTTAAGGCAATTTTTATCATGCTATGCTCATTTTCTGTCGATCTCATGAAGGTACCTAACGTATTTGTTTAATAAATCCTATCCGTTATATATGTAATCATTAGAGGGAATGAAAGTGTGGACGTATTTGTTTAATAAATACTCTCCGTTATATATGTAATCATTAGAGGGAAAGAAAGTTTTGACGTATTTGTTTAATAAATCCTATCCGTTATATATGTAATCATTAGAGGGAATGAAAGTGTTGACGTATTTGCTTAATAAATCCTATCCGTTATATATGTAATCATTAGAGGGAATGAAAGTGTTGACGTATTTGTTTAATAAATCCTTTTTGTTATAAATGTAATCATTAGAGAGAATGAAAGTGTGGACGTATTTGTTTAATAAATCCTATCCATTATATATGTAATCATTAGAGAGAATAAAAGTGTTGACGTATTTGTTTAATAAATCCTATCCGTTATATATGTAATCATTAGAGGGAATGAAAGTGTTGACGTATTTGTTTAATAAATCCTATGCGTTATATATGTAATCATTAGAGGGAATGAAAGTGTTGACATATTTGTTTAATAAATCTTTTTTGTTATAAATATAATCTTTAGAGAGAATGAAAGTGCTGACGTATTTGTTTAATAAATCCTATCCGTTATATATGTAATCATTAGAGGGAATGAAAGTGTTGATGTATTTGTTTAATAAATCCTATCCGTTATATATGTAATCATTAGAGGGAATGAAAGTGTTGATGTATTTGTTTAATAAGTCCTATCCGTTATATATGTAATATTTTTTAGTTCCCCTATCTTCTTTTACAAAAAAGCCTCATTGAATTTTGTTTCGAAGACACGGGGCCAAATTTTCTATTCAGTCTTATTAGGGGTTCATTCCTCGAGGTCATCAGCTGCCTTTGCTTTATTCTGTCTGCTTTATTATTACCTCCTTTCACTATGACGGATTTCTTTATAAACATATTATTGAAGTATCGATTTACACTCTTGATTGTTCTCTTTCTTGCCTACGATTCCATTTCATCATAACACTCTCCATTTTGTCTCTGTGTGTGTTGTCTATCTATCGTTCATATTTCTCTTACTCTCAAACCTCTCTTAATTTCTTTCGATCGGACATTGAATCGGGGGAACATTGAATCGGTGAGTTGTTGTTTTTTTAAACATTACACCCCAAGTATGGTAATAAAATTGAAATATATATCATATTGATGAACGTAGGAAGAATGAAATGGGTGTATGTTATATAGGAAGAAAATGAGTAACCACTGGCACCGAGGTTCGAGCGTGACACTCTGGACTTGTGAATATATGTTTTTCCGCTAGGTGTGTAATAGCGGTGTCAGGTTACTGACTGGAGGGATCATTGTGTGATTATTGAGTGACTATTGAGTGGAACTATCCAGTCGAATTAGTGTGAATTATTGTGCGTCGATGATTTGTGTTTTGATTTAGGATTTACCGGACGTTGGGCCGAGCCGCGCTACTAACAAGGTATTTACTGAAATGGTTAATTATCTTTGATTGACATTTACTTCTTTGTTCTTGTTAATTATTTATTTGTTGTTGTAATTCGATACCGTTTTATCCTAACATTGAAGTCTGGAGTTATACTTAAGCATTAACGGCCACCGTACGTCACAAAAGTGTATAAGGTTTGAAAATTTATCGTTGAACCCCAATGATAGACTTTGAATGTGTACATGAAAGGAGCTTTAGAGTAAAGGGATGTCAAAAATCTTTTTGATAATTATGGATTTGACACCAAGCAAGAGCGTAAAGCCACTAAGACACAAGGGCTTACAGGGTGTGGAAGAATTAGGAACAGAAACATTAATAATGAACGGGAAGTGGAAAGAGTAATCAAGAAGACAGTAAATAACGCTTGACATTTATTCAAATTTTTGCAGATTAAAGCTGGCTGGAAAGAAACGAACTGGAAGGGAGTTCCACAAGCGAGAAGTGCGAGAAAAGAAACATAGAACTTGCGGCTACATCTTGCCAACTCAACTGTAAATTGATGAGACCTCGCCGCCAATCTAGTACTGCGCATAAATTTATAAAGTCTAGATACCATAGCGAAGAGCTCATCCGAACAATTACCATGAAAGTATTTATAAAAAAAAGGCACGGGGTCAGGGGGAGTTGCCTTAAAGATAGAAGTTCGTTTATGACTTCTACTACCAATTTGACATTTTCAAACTAATCAGACTTATTATTGAGACGATAAGTATTTCCTTCCTATACGAAGGAATGTATGTAGAGAGAAAAATGTTCTCAGACATTTTGTTTTCCTTTCTTTAGTAAACTTATTAACTCCAAATACCTTCCCATGCAAATTTAAGGAGACAAAAGAATGGATGTGAACAAAGTTAGGCGACGCATTTCTGCTGTGATTACCAAATTACGTTCCGCGCACGGTCTGCAACACTAATGTCACCTGAATTGTGGAATTGTCAGTGTTCTGGAATTATTGCTTATATGCCTTTGTCATTGTGTTAATTGATAGCAACCACATAGTTGTCGAGTATGACTATAGCATAATCTCATTGCAAGACTCAAATGATATCGAACAAGGCTCATGTTGAAATTATTAAAGTTGAGAAGTAGATTTCACTGGTTCGATCCCACTCTCTGAGCAAGAACAGTATGCATCTCCAAAAGAAGGACCAATCAATATCATTGGGTGTTGTCAAGTGTTACTACAGAGTTTTCCTTCTCCGAGTTGAATGTTAACGAAGGATAAGGGTCAGACACGCCCAGTTGTCATATAGTGTGCCTGAAGACCAACCCGGTTATTTCTAAATCGCTGCACATGCACTAGATAGCCATTGATTCCAAGAAAGGATTAATTCTCCCTTTAACAGGTTTCGTCTTTAATCTAGCTGGTTTGATTTGATTTTTACGGTTTATCGACCCTTTTCAGATTATTTAAAACCAGAAATATTTTTAGATTGTGAAATTTTCTTAGAAATAATAATGTTTAGTGATAAAAGTCTCATTATTTATTTAACCCATAGATCAGGGGATAGAGGCGTCGGATTCATACCGAATCAGAATTTGATAAATTATATGTGGATAAAAAATGGAGGATTAAGTCTATATTACAATCAATATATAAACTGATCCCTCACTTTTGGGGCACATTAGTTTCTATATATTTATATTCTAGATAAAGTAAATAAATCGTTTACTACGTCGGCATGGATATGACGATAAACTGCATCCGGCAGCAAGGCCTCTGATCGGGAGATTGGAGGTTTTGAGGGGCGTGCAACCACCTCTTAACTGCTGTTATCCCCAGGTCCACCCAGACCCGAGGTCGTAGCACCTCTTAAGGTCCCACCCAAACAAAAAGCAACAGTACATTTTTATAGCAAAATGACCAACAATACAGGAAAATTACCAGCAATGTATGTTTTATCAAAAAAGTTATCAACGATACATTTTTGTAGATAAATTTTATGATCTACAAAATGTATATCTAAAAAAAAACCAGACCTTTTTACCCTGAAAGTATAAAATTATATATTTATGTATTAAATAACGCATATAGAGTGTTATGCTGCTAAACAAAATGAAGCCAGCAACCAACCTCTTCAGGTCGATGTAATTAAGAAAGAGTTTTGCTATAATATTTGGTTTTACATCTACCATATTTAACTTTGGCCATTTACTAAAACTAGGTTAGTTTTTGGCCCAGCCTAGTGTAGATCGATCTCTCTAATCAGTTGTAGTGGGCAACTAGTCTAACTCATTTGTTGACCATGTTCGTCGTAGTCTTCATCAAGGTCGGGAGGTCATTAGTGTGGCATCCTTTGTCGTTATACAGTTGGTCATTGTTGGTAGTTGTTGGACGACCAACTTATCTTTCATCGCCATGACTAAAGGTCAAGGGCAGTAGCTCAATCGCAATTTCTTGTTTTGCTCACCAACGGTATCCTGAAAAGTGCTTTCAGCGTTCACGTAAGAATGTAGAAATATCAGTGATGTGTCCATAGAGCTATGATTTAGTTGAATGTTGTCCCCGAGAGATAAGTATAGCTCTCAGTGCCTGTGTCTTGGTTACATCAAGATTAGACTCAAGGGTTTAGCAGTGGAACCATACATTAAAACCGCTTCTACAAGGCAACTCATGATGATGATGATTATTATTATTATTATTATTATTATTATTATTATTATTTCCTTTGATATCTGGCGTTTACACATTTCTTTCCGGGTCCCGCCCAGGGACCTAAGGTTAGAAATGGCATCATGACACTTTCCACTGCAAAAAAAAAAAAAATAATTACATAGATAAAGCCCTTCGTAAAGTGTGGGCTGTACTTGTCAGAACAATTTTTGTATCTCTTTGAGGCATGGACTTCCAGGGATCCCTTCAATCAGCCTACTGGTATCTTTTCCAACCAGTCCAAGGGCTCCAACTACAACAGGAATTGTTGATGTTCCCATGTGCCACATTTTTGAGATTTCTATTTCAAGGTCACTGTATTTTGACAGTTTTTCGAATATCTTCAAAGACACATTGCAGTCTGCAGGGACTGCCATATCAATAAGGAGACACTTATTTTGTTTGTGGTCTTTAATAACAATGTCTGGACGGTTGGCTTTGATTGTTCTGTCAGTGTATATTGTGTAGTCCCATAGAATTGTAACAGGTCCTATCTCCGTAACCGGGTCAGGGTGGTGTTCGTACCAATTTCTTCCAGTTTCCTTCCCATAGGAGTTGCAAATTTTCCAGTGCAGATATTGGCCCACTCTGTCATGCCGGGTTTTATATTCAGTGGGTGCCAATATCGTGCAACCTGATATAAGATGATCAATGGTTTCTGGATATTTGTCACAGAATTATTATTATTATTATTATTATTATTATTATTATTATTATTATTATTTAGTTGGATGTTGTCTGCGAGTGATTTTTAGAGCTCTCAGCATCCAAGTGTAGCTTCCATCAAACTTAGACTCAAGTTAATGCCCAGGCACCATACATTAAAACCGTCTCTACTGTGACTCAAAAGCATTTTTGCTTTAAGTTGTCTGGTAGATCAAATTTCCAGATTACATCGATTTTATTCAAGACGGCCAAGGCTTTAGCTATGTGAATTTTCACATCTTTTTCAGTAGAATTTTATTGCTTCCTAAGAATGTCAAAAATTCAACAGATTTTATTGATTCACTCCAGACGATTTGTATTGAGCCTTGCTGCTTGAAACACATGGATTCAGTTTTAGAGGCATTGACATAGAGATGTTAAGTATAGCTCTCACTACCTGTATCTAGGTTACATCAAGATTAGACTCAAGAGTTTTAGTTAATGTCCAGGTGTGGCACCATACATTAAAATCGCCTCTACAGTGGCGGGAAAGAATCTCTATTTGAGTTTGTCTGGTAGATCAGTTTTCCAGATTACAACCATTTTAATATATGTGATCCATTTAAAAATTAAAATGGATCATTTATTACTGTGTGTATATTACAGGGTGTGTCAGGTATTTGAGGACACACATTTAATGGAATATGGATGGAAAACTACCCAATGAAAGGTTACATGGCATGCGTTAAATGTTAACATTCCCATTTCGTATCCAGACATATCAAGTGCATTAACACGGCAGCGTCCAATCTGACAGAGAAACGGAAAAGGTACGGAATGCTTGTCACCCTAGCTGTCAACTTCATTGTCTTGGCCATATCAAGTTTCTGAAAAGTTGACCATATAGAAAGAAGCAATGAAAATGGTTGCTGGGAGAAGAAAATCGTTTGTGCAATGGATAGATGTCCAGAGCAGTAGATCAATCGCAAGCTCTTTTTTTTTATTCGTCAGCAGTGTCCTGCAAAATGCATTCTGAGTTCACGTAAGATTGTAGAAATATCAGGATTGTGTCCACAGGGCTATGATTTAGTTGGATGTTGTCCCCGTGAGATGTTTAGAGCTGTTAGCATCCAAGTGTAGGTTCCATCAAGCTTAGACGCAAGCTTAATGTTTTGGCTGTGGAACCATACGTCATAACCGCCTCTACAGTGAAGCGAAAAGATCTCCTTTTGAGATTGATTTGTAGATCAGATTTCCAAATTAAATCCATTCCTGTAAGTTCTAAGAGGTTGAGTTAAGAAGATAACTGTTGATCCTAGACTCGAAGACGTTAAGATTGGAGCTTATCGCGGAAGCCTCCTCTCGATAGATTATTTCACAAATTATCGGTTAGAAGAAACTTCTTTATTACTAATGGAATACGAAGGGATTGGCTATGATTCATCCCGGTTCACATGACATAGTGGGACTTTTAAATTCTGAAAATATTTTTTAAGAATTTTTTTATCAGAATGTGGGATATTTAATAAGAAAGATGAGGGAAACAAGAGAAAAAAGCTGAATGAAATTGGCAAGATTATATTTAACAAAAACCCAAGACACATTATTAAAAAAAATAAAAACAAAACACAAACCAAAAAACATTATTAACAAAAAACTCATAACCCAAAACACATTATTAAAATAAAGAAAATTAACACAAAACACATTATTAAAAGAAAAACAGCCCATAACCCAAAACACTTTATAAAGAAAAACAAAAAACAACACATAGACCAAAACATATTATATAAAAAACAACACATAAGTCAAAACACATTATTAAAAGTTTTTTTTCCAAAAATATTTTCAAAATTTAAATTTATCAGTGGCTCGTTCGAACAGGCGTAGTCCCATAGACGTCAACAAACCTAGTCTAATGAAGTCCTAAGTACCGAAACGCGTCACATTAAAATTTTTCCACTTTGTCATACATATTTCCTCCAAAACTGTTCTTGACATAAAAATTTATATAACATTATCCCATATATATATATATATATATATATATATATATATATATATGTGTGTGTGTGTGTGTGTGTGTGTGTGTGTGTGTGTGTGTGTGTGTGTATAATGTACATAAGAATTGACATCTTTTATATACGGCATATCCTCAAAATTTGTCATACTTAAACATCTACTTGTTTCTCCCTGTGAAAAAAAAAATCTTTATACCCACGTCCTCCAGCCCCCTTGCAGACACTGTGACAAAAAGGGCGGTTTACGATTTTTGTAAGACGTTACATGTGGTAATGTTAGGAGTTTTAATGTCATTTTCGGTTTGACGTTGATAGATGAATAATATCACTGTTACAAAATGAAACACTTTGATCGACACTTCATACACTATCAACGCCCTCATACACAACCACATATATATATATATATATATATATATATATATATATATATATATATATATATATATATATATATATATATATATATATATATATATATATATATATATATATAATGAAATGGACTATGTCCGACAATTATTTTAATATGTTTATACATTATTTTTATAGATACAAATATTTAAGTAAATGCTCTGCTTATAATAAACAAGACTGAACAACATTTACCAGCTTGAATCCCAAAGAAAATATGCATCCTCCGACAGGAATCGAACCTGTATCCTACACAAAACCGACATATAGCCTGACGTCCTATGCCATTTAGCTACAGAGGAAGTGTCTGCTTTACGAGGTCGAATTACTAGTCTAAAAGAGTTTAAAAGCAGTAATTTGACCTTGTTAACCAGACGCTTGCCCTGTAGCTAAATGGCATAGCATATCAGGCCAAATTGCGGTTCACTGTAGGATACAAGTTCGGTTTCTGTCGGAGAACGCATATTTCTCGGACTTTCAGACAGGTAAATGTATTTAATATTGTTTATTATACAAACAGAGCATTTACTTAAATATTTTTATGCATAAAAATAGCGTTTAAACAGAATATATATATAGGGGTAAAATCTCCGACTGACACCAATTCAGCCGGATTTCGATCCTAGCTAGAGGCAACCGGATGTCTCGCCACACTGATGAGATGTGATACAGCGAAACAGTCTGTCTGCGGGTGACAATATGCTCCTGAAAAATTTATTTCGGTTGAGCTCTCTGGGGAAGGAAATGTAAGTTTGTAAACAGTGACTTTTACGGATGATAATGCAAGACTTTTCGATATAGAGAATCGAGTCCTCTCGGTCACTGTGTGTTTATCTAAAAATAAATACGCTTAAAATTCACCTTCTTCCCTGCTGTGCGCCAACGGCTTAGGGGTAAAATCTCCGACTAACATCAATTCAAGCGGGTTTCGATACTATCTAAACCGGACGTCTAGCTACACTGATGAGCTGTGATACAGTGAAACAGTGTGTCTGTGGATGACAATATATATGCTCCTGAAAAATTTATTTCGGTTGAGCTATCTGGGGAAGGAAATTTGAGTTTGTAAACAGTAACTATTATGGCTGATAATGCAAGACACTTCGATAAAGCGAATAGAGTCCTCTCGGTCACTGTGTGTTTATCTAAAAATAAATACGCTTTCTGGATGACAATATATATTATGAAATGGACAAAGTCAGACAATTATCTTAAGACCTGTAGCCGTCATTAGTCTGACGTGCCTTAGCCGATCGAGCCACGATTAGCAAGGTTAGCCAGATTGAAGTTTACAAGCAGTAAAATCGACCTTCGTTGCTCGATCGGTTAAGGCACGTCAGGCTATATCTCGGTTCCATATAGGATACAGGTTCGATTCCTGTCGGAGGACGAATATGTTCTATGAAAATTTCTCGGACATTCAGGCCGGTAAATATTATTAATACTGTTTATTATAAACAGAGCATTTATTTAAATATTTGTATCTAAAAAAAAGAATGTATAAACATAACAATGTCTTTATATATATATATATATATATATATATATATATATATATATATATATATATATATATATATATATATAAAAGTGAACATAGAAGTCAACGCTTAGAGGCGACAGTCTGTTTCATGCTAGATGCAATCATCGGGCCTGAAACAGACTGTCGCCTCTAAGTGTTGACTTCTATGTTCACTTTTATATTTACACACGCTCTATCTCTGATATTGAGCACCTTATCTCATAAATATAGCACACTTTAAGACTATATTTCTTTATATATATATATATATATATATATATATATATATATATATATATATATATATATATATTTCTAAAAATGTAATATAATTTTGTTATATATATTAATCCGATAGATTTTATCCCTTAAAGGTTATTTTTTGAGTAGAGGTTTCATTTAGTTGGTCCGGAGTGCATTAGATCTAACGAGAGTTTCTCCTGCAAAGGGGAAAGCAAATTCGAATCCTAGCGGAGTGAGTACATTTATCTTTAATAAGATTTCTCGAATATCCAGACTGGTAGGCAAAAATAAATAAATTTAATGTTTAATAAATAAACGGGACGCCTACTCAATATGGATATATAACAAAGAGAATGAGCGAAGGCAGAAAATTGGCGCCTCATAATCAGCTCCTTCGGGTAGATCAGTGGCTCCCAGCCGATTTGGGGCCATGTTCAACATTGCTATTTTTTTAAATTCTGTAATATTTAATTATTACATATTAAAATTTTTACTGCAATTCACGTGAAGGGAGCTTAAAAGGCCATTAACTCAGGTCTCTAAACAACCCTCCAATGACAATCGCGTCCATGAAAGAGAAAAAATTTTAAAGAACAAAAGACAGTTAAATATAAATAGTTTCAAATCATATAATAGAGAAGTGATAGTCAAAAATATAAAATATCTGAATGAAAGCTTATTCTGTAATATAATTTGATCAATTTAATCGTGAAATAATAATACAAAATTAAATTTGAGCTCACCAGAAACCAATTCACTGTTAATAACTTATTCTCGAATCACCCCCTTATTCTGTTGGTATAGTAAGCCAAAGGGTGCACATCCTACGCATGTCCCACTATAATATTACTATGCCCCACCGGTGGGTTATGCGCTCTACGTTGGGAATCGTTGGGGTAAACGGAGCTCAACAGCCAAGGAAGGCAGACCATCCTGAGAAAGGAAATCGACGCACTTTGTAGACGAGAGGTCCAAAGCACCTCAGACTTAATGAGGGAAAAGATTGTGTCCTAAGTGGAAGGTGAGGGGGACTTATTTAAAACTATAGCTTATCGGTACGTTTGTCACGCATTAATCTTGCTACACAGCTCGCTATCTGAAAGAACCCTGTGTGCAGGTCTTCGTAGTGCCGCCCACGCGACGCCAGCGTATCCGACTCCAAGAAAGAATACTCTGACTTCAGAATTTCAGTATTTCTGTTTCTGACCAGTCCTGTATATATCGTCTCTTCATCAAACTTAAATCTAATATAAATATGTCTCCATTAACCATGTCCCGAAGAAGGTCTATTTGACCGAAACGTCTGACGTCGACAGAATAACAAAAACAAAAACAAAATAAAAACAGTAAACTCACATATTCGGATTTTGCTTTGTCTTTTCCACATTTTCATCATACCGTCGGATCTACATCCACACATTTGCTTACATACATATATATATATATATATATATATATATATATATATATATATATATATATATATATATTATAATAATATTTTTAGTTTTTTAAAAATATGATTCCTCCGCTACATAAGAGTTCTCATGTTTCAAAAGCGAGAGCCGAGACCCCTAACATAATTTTTTAAGTTATGTAGAGTTAAGGTGTCTGGACCCGCTTCCTTGTCAAGCGAGAATTTGGGAATAAGCTATCTTTTGGTTAGCTAGTGTTTAGAAATACGGTATCATTGGAACATTAGTTGCTATGGAAACGGCTAGTTTCGGCCGTTGAAGTTAGGTGGTTTAAGGGGCTAAGAATTAAGAATTAATTTTTATCTACAGGCCAGTCCCTTTCCAAAAATGCGTATCAAGTTACAATGGTGAATCTATGTCCAGAGTGGTTTTGGCTTATGCTAGTCAGACGGCGTCTTTTTTATTTATATATATAAACTTTTATAATAAATTTTTTATATATATATATAAATTATGTGGTGCAGTTCAATTTACATGACATGAATCATTCATACAAAAACAGATATTGAAGTTAATGATATAAATGCCGAGAATACATCTTCACAAACAAATTTATATCATTAACTTCAATATCTGTTTTTTGCATGAATTATTCCTGTCATATATATATATATATATATATATATATATATATATATATATATATATAAGTGTAGGACCAATTTCCCTGTTTTCTTTAAATCATTGAGCTATTTTTTACATTTTCTCTTATTTTACGTTTAAGGGCTGACATCTCTTTTCTTTTATATAAGTTATGACGCATATAAATAAGTTCTTATATGAATATATATATATATATATATATATATATATATATATATATATATATATATATATATATAGCAGTTCTTTGAAAACAATTCATTCTTTAAACAATTCAAGGGCGTGATTCTTCACTGACCCATTTTTTTTTTACTTTATTTTTATATTCCTTTGAAGAACACGATCAAATTTAATGCCACTGGTACACACTGACGGTGCACCTGCAAAATTCGGAAAGTGGGGTACGCCTCAGTTTTTAAAAACAAAACAAAATAAAACTCGATACGTTTGTCGCATCATAGAAAATATCCCAGTCGATTGTCAAGTCATCATTTTCAAACGCTAAAACAAATTTCTATCCCTTAAGAAAATAAATAAATAAAATTATAAAATTGCTATATCTGGATTATTTTCATACGAATGTCAGAATTTGGAGTGGCCTTTTTTGTTGTAAGCCGGCAAACCGCTGTTCACCTGTCAAAAATGTTACTTGCGACACCTACTCTTTTAAGCAAATGACAATGAAATTGGAATGACATAACAACTTGTAAGAAGCCTTAATATTATCAACCCTTTGCAGATTATTCAAATCCCGAAGACAGATGATAACAGAACGATCAGGACAAGTACTGCCAAACTCTGGTATTTACTCGTCACCCTACGGTGACAAGATATGACACACGGTAGGTTTCGTAAGGAGTATACAGCGCATACACAAGGACAAGGGCCAAAAATTGCCCAGCCTCTGCAACCGTCGGTTGAGCTGGCATCGATATTGCTACCGATCTCCCTCTTCAGAGCAATGAACGGGATAGCTGATCCCCGGTACCGGGCTCTTCTCAATCATTCTCAGCTGCAATATGTCCGTAGACAAAGACACAAATGAGAAATGATAACAGTAGGACAAGTACTACCTAAACTCTGACTCCGTAAAAAATGCAATAATCTTGGCATAAGACCAAAAGTAGGAAGTGGGGTGAGATAAGCCAACATTATCAATCCTATATCTAGCTAATCAGATTCACGACCCATCCACATATTACAGTTTATTCATTCACCACAAGAAGTCATCCTTCACCATTCACTCCTACATATACCACAATACGCCATATTCGTAGAGAACCTTGGGCGCCTTGACGTGGTGCAATGGTTAGAAAACTTGTCTAGATCAGTTACGATTGAGTAGTGAGTTTGATCATCACTGGGTGACCTATACTTTCGGCCTTGTGCCACATCTAAGTCGGGCTTAGAAAATCACTATACCACAATACGCCATATTCATAGCGAACCTTGGGAACCTCGACGTGGTGTCATGTTTAGAAAACTTGTCTCGCTAGATCAGTTACGATTGAGTAGTGAGTTCGATCCTAACTCGGTGCTCCATACTTTCGGCCTTGTGCTACATATAAGCCATGCTTAGAAAATCATTATTCTCAGAGAACCTACAAAATAGCCACATGACATAAAACGTTCTTGTATATAAATCTCCATAGAAAAAAAATATATAAACATACATATATATATATATATATATATATATATATATATATATATATATATATATATATATATATATATATATATACAGTGATGGTATAAAATGAGGTGGAGGGAGGAAACCTAAAAACAAACTAAAATATAAAATACTCAAACTTAAAATAACAGATGTAAGTAGGAGCCGTCCACCCCTCAAAAATAAGTGTGGCCGCTGTATTCTGTCTTCAGACATGATCAAGAATATCACTCACTAACGGAGAGGGAAAGATAAAATATATACCGGCTTGGGAAAATTAAAGACTGACGCAATTGAGATGAAAAATGAGGCCAAAAACAAACTGGGAAGGTCGGGAATCTCGAGTTGAATCCTAACAAAAGAGGAAGCCGGGAACAGGCCTGTACCGAGACATTTACAGATTAACTAAGTACGTAAAGAGTGTCTATCTTAACCAGCGGAGAGTTCCACAAGAAACCGCCACGTTGTGACAAAGCGGACGTCAAAAATAAAATCGAGGTTAGCCTCGTTCATACGAACCAGGCTCCCTATTTTTACCTACCTTTCGCTGAAATCTGTCGATAACAAAAGTTTTTCATCAGTTCTGATCTTTTTTAGCTGATGCTCAAAGAATCTGAGCAGATCCTGATGAGAATAATGTTCCGTTTGCAAGGTCCCCTCCCAAACTCTGTCTCGAGATTTATTGTAAATAATACAATTATGGCGCATGGCCTAATATAGGGGATGGGTTAGGGCTGATCTTCACTGACTATCTTATACCGAGCTAATCCGATTCACGACCCATTCACAGATTACAATTCGCACATTCATCATAAGAAGTCATCAATTAATTCTCCGTATACCATAACGCCGCATACTCTCAGGGGAACCTACAAAAAACGCACACCATGATATAAAAATTTGATGATAAAAAAAGTTCAATACATAAAAAATTAATGAGTGACAATGAGAGGGGAGGGGATGAACCGCAAAACAAACTAAATATCAAAGTAAAACAAATATAACTGATGTTAGTAGGGCCCGTCCAACCCTCAAAAAGGAGAGGCCGCTGTATTCTGCCCATTGGACAACATCAAAAGGCTCTCTCGCTAAGGGAGGGGGAAAGGATAAGAAATATACGGACATGGGAAAAATAAAAAACTTACCCAGTCGAGATAAAAAGCGGCCTAAACAAACTGGGGAGGTTGGGGATCTCAACTTGGATCATAACCAAAGATGTGGCCGGGAACAGGCCGGGAACAACACTTACTCACATTAACTAGGTACACATAGCCTGTCTAGCCTAACCAGGAGAGGGCTCCAGTGAAAGCCGCCCCGATAAGACATAGGTAGACCTAAAATAGAAAATCAAGTCTAGCCCCGTTCACACGAACCAAGCTCGCTTCAATCACCCACCATTCACCCAAACTCTGCCTCTTCCCAGAAAAAGAGAAAGTGACTGCTTTTATGATCACTACAGTCTTAATTTGCTCAAGTTTAGCCTTAACCGTTATCCACCCCACATATCCTCATAAACGGCACCTCTTACTCTGTAACCTTCTGCCTCGAGGTAGAACAAACAGACTCCCAAGGGAATGCTTACCCGATCACTACAATCTTAACCAGTTCAAGTCTAAGGTTAACCGTTCTCTTCCTCACATATCCTAATAAACTCTGCCTTTCTCTGTGTGACCATCTACCTCGAGGTAGATCAAATTGGCTCCCAAGAGGATGCTTCCCTGATCAATACAATCTTAACCTGTTCTAGTCTAGTGGTAACCGTTCTCTTCCTCACATATCCTAATAAACTCTGCTTTTCTCTGTGTGACCATCTACCTCGAGGTAGATCAAATTGACTCCCAAGAGGATGCTTCCCTGATCAATACAATCTTAACCTGTTCAAGTCTAGGGTTAACCGTTCTCTTCCTCACATATCCTAATAAACTCTGCCTTTTTCTGTGTGACCATCTACCTCGAGGTAGATCAAATTGACTCCCAAGAGGATGCTTCCCTGATTAATACAATCTTAACCTGTTCAAGTCTAGGGTTAACCGTTCTCTTCCTCACATATCCTAATAAACTCTGCCTTTCTCTGTGTAACCATCTACCTCGAGGTAGATCAAATTGACTCCCAAGAGGATGCTTCCCTGATCAATACAATCTTAACCTGTTCTAGTCTAGTGGTAACCGTTCTCTTCCTCACATATCCTAATAAACTGTGATTCTTACTTTCTTACGCTCTACCTCGAGTGGCTCTACATATTTATAGTTAACTCTTAACTAACTCTACAAATCACTGTATCATAAAATAAATTCTTTATTCTATACCGTGTCCCTTCCCGATGTTGGCGATCATGGCTCTCAACGATGTCCTCTCCTTTTTAGCTTTTAATATACAGTGGAAACTGTCCGGAATATGCTTCCATATAGAAAGAATTATTACGTAACTGTTCAGTTCTCTTTCTTTGTTTCTAACGAATGTTTTTTCTTTTTATTAATACTTTGCTTAGCTTTTGAAAGACAGCTTACGCTCTCGCAATGCGCCATTGAATCTCAGTGTCGCACACTCTGATCTCTGTTGAAACACTTGCCAAATATTTAAATTGTTTATTTGTTTTATTTTCGTATATCCAATTTGTAATTTTCTTAATTTATTATGAAAAAATATTTTCTTCTTTAACTCAGTTGTATGATTGGGCACCTCGAGGCGGTGTAATGGTCAGCAAGCTTGTCTCGCTAGAACAATTACTACCGTGTAGTGAGTTCAATCCTCACTGGGTACCCCAACCTTTCGTCCTTGTGCCGCATCTAAGCTACGCTTAGAAAATCAACAACTCAGGCACGCGTCTAGTTATTTGGTCGAACTCTCTGCCTTCGGGCATAGAGGAACTCGCACAAGGCTCCGCCGAAGGGCAGAGTCTCGTTCGGGGAGGTAGACTGTCCCTGAACCCGTTTTTACGGGTTCCAAAAGGGAATATTTTTGGCTCGGAAAACCCACATTAAACTCGGCCTTGTACCACATTTAACCCTTGTGGGGGGGTAGCTAAATATTACTCAGTTATATGATTCCAAAACGTTATGGTTGTTTTCCCACTCACGCTTGGACTCTCCTAGCTATAAATAGGAGAAGATACAGCCTTTTGGGGAGTGAAGTTCCCAGCAGTCAGCTCTGACAGTCGGACCGAACATTCTTGCTGTAACACTCCCGTTTGTATTACTGTTTCTGTTAATATATTTGTTTAACTCAATTCCTCTCTTTGTGTTTTTATTTCGGGCCCTAACAAGGCCACAACAGTCAGATTTTGGGAAGTGGATTGGGACGAGAACCTCTCAGCACCCCCTCGAAGTATTTATATGATTATACTGATCATAAATTTGGGGGTTAGTTTTCTGTTGTCATTAAGTAATAAACTGATCCCCCACCCCAGGTAATTGATCACTCTCAGAATTACTATATGCATCAATATCAGCTCGAACATGAAACCCGTCCCCCCACAAAATTCTAATGTATGTCATTTGGTCAGTGTTATGATAATTTATCAATGCACGCATGTACTCTCCCAGCTATAAATAGGAGCAGGTACTGCCTTTTGGAGAGGAAAGTTTCCAGCAGTCAGTTCAGACCGAACATTCTTGCTGTAACACTCCCGTTTGTAGATGTTTGTATGACTGTTTCCGTTAATATATTTGTTTAACTCAATTCCTCTCTTGTGTCTTTATTTCTGGCCCTAACAAGGCCACAACAAAACAGTGTGCCCTTCTACAAGGGTTCTATTTTTGAATGGATGAATCCATAGATTACTGTTGATTTATAATAGGCTTATATAATTTTCAATTAACTGAAACCAGAGATCACTTTATGGACGAATGATTGCATGGAGTGCCCTCTAGTGGGCTTCAATATTTTAAAATTTGACACTGATCTTTTACAATTTGCGAGCTATTAAACGCTCCCTTCGGACCATTCATTAAGTCTCCTTAAATTAAAACGAACAGGCTCTAGGGAGGCATGGCTACAGGTGTTCTCTTTCGTTATTAAGAAACCAGTAATTCAGTCGTTCTTTTGAAACGCTTCGCTAGAGATAAGAATGTTACGAGTGTAGTCCGAAGAGTAAACTGCAAATATTCGTCCGTGATCTTTATTACAATCCAAATAAAATAGGTTACTAGCGCTACAAGGTTACATTTCAACGTAGACGCCACTAAGACTAGGGTATTTGTCCCTCGCTTGATCATTTCATCTTCAATAGGGGAGCCATGGGCGAATGCACCAATGCACACAACTGTCCTTTCTTGGGGAGATCTACATGGGGGTGGATTATGGGTTTACATGTGGTTACCTTCGGATAACGTTCTTGAGCGAAATATACACCATTTTGGGGCTTTTTAAAAATGTCTGCAAAGATAATTCGTACAAAGATGTATTTTGCATGTTCTGATAAAATTTTATATCTCTTAAAATATAATATACAATATTTTTAGAGTTCATTAGTTCATAGCAGAAAATTCTCGGTGTTGAACGTCGAAAGTCCTTTAGCATAAAATAAAGAGAGTCCTTGTAAATGTGTATGTATGTAGGTAAGTATTTCGTTAATTGTAGTGATAGTTTCGACTCTATGAGATTTTTAGGTGTCTGAAAATGTAGTCATGGGTGAACGGACGAAATTATTTAATCCACTCTCCATTGTCTTTGCCTGGTTGTCTCTCCGTTGTCTTTGCCTGGTTGTCTCTCCGTTGCCTTTGCCTGGTTGTCTCTCCGTTGTCTTTGCCTGGTTGTCTCTCCGTTGCCTTTGCCTGGTTGTCTCTCCGTTGTCTTTGCCTGGTTGTCTCTCCGTTGTCTTTGCCTGGTAGTCTCTGCGTTGTCTTGCCTGGTTGTCTCTCCGTTGTCTTTGTCTGGTTGTCTCTCCGTTGTCTTTGCCTGGTTGTCTCTCCGTTGCCTTTGCCTGGTTGTCTCTCCGTTGCCTTTGCCTGGTTGTCTCTCCGTTGTCTTTGCCTGGTTGTCTCTCCGTTGCCTTTGCCTGGTTGTCTCTCCGTTGTCTTTGCCTGGTTGTCTCTCCGTTGCCTTTGCCTGGTTGTCTCTCCGTTGTCTTTGCCTGGTAGTCTCTGCGTTGTCTTGCCTGGTTGTCTCTCCGTTGTCTTTGTCTGGTTGTCTCTCCGTTGTCTTTGCCTGGTTGTCTCTCCGTTGCCTTTGCCTGGTTGTCTCTCCGTTGCCTTTGCCTGGTTGTCTCTCCGTTGTCTTTGCCTGGTTGTCTCTCCGTTGCCTTTGCCTGGTTGTCTCTCCGTTGTCTTTGCCTGGTTGTCTCTCCGTTGTCTTTGCCTGGTAGTCTCTGCGTTGTCTTGCCTGGTTGTCTCTCCGTTGTCTTTGTCTGGTTGTCTCTCCGTGTTTGTCACTTTTTTCGAGAGAGAAAGGAATTCATTCTAGAATTGTTTCTTGATTTTGGATCCCTTTTTTTTCCACCTACATTTAGGGATGGTGACCTTTTGTCCTCTTTTATTTATTTTTTTGTTCTTATCTTTTTATTTATTTATTTATGGCAAACAAAATCGTTTGCTAACTTATAATTTTCAATTTTTTCCAGCGGCTGGTCTGGTTCGTTTGCCTGCCTGTCACTATCAGTTTTAACACTTTTTTTTAAAGACAATAGAATTCATTCCCGAATTGTTCTTGATTTTGATTGCTTCCAGAATAGACAATGCATTTTTATTTGCCTACTTTTATTTATTTCTTTATTCTTTTCTCATATATTTTTGTTTTTATTTCTTTATCGCAAAACAAAATCATTTGCAAACTTTTCTATCCTCTGTCTATATTTCTGAGATGAGGTATTATGTAGACTATTTACATTGTTCGAGCTATCGTCCTCATCTTTGTCGCCATATTTATTACGTTTCAATCCTTCAGTATCTGTCTATATTTCTGAGATGAGGTATTATGTACACTATTTACATTATTCGGACTACTGTCCTCATCTTTGTTGCCATATTTATCACAACGTTTCAGCCTCTCAGTATCTGTCTATATTTCTGAGATGAGGTATTATGTACACTATTTACATTATTTGGACTATTGTCCTCATCTTTGTCGACATATTTATCACAACGTTTCGGCCTTTCAGTATCTGTCTATATTTCTGAGATGAGGTATTATGTACACTATTTACATTATTCGGACTACTGTCCTCATCTTTGTTGCCATATTTATCACAACGCTTCAGCCTCTCAGTATCTGTCTATATTTCTGAGATGAGGTATTATGTACACTATTTACATTATTTGGACTATTGTCCTCATCTTTGTCGACATATTTATCACAACGTTTCGGCCTTTCAGTATCTGTCTATATTTCTGAGATGAGGTATTATGTACACTATTTACATTATTTGGACTATTGTCCTCATCTTTGTCGACATATTTATCACAACGTTTCGGCCTTTCAGTATCTGTCTATATTTCTGAGATGAGGTATTATGTACACTATTTACATTATTTGGACTATTGTCCTCATCTTTGTCGACATATTTATCACAACGTTTCGGCCTTTCAGTATCTGTCTATATTTCTGAGATGAGGTATTATGTACACTATTTACATTATTTGGACTATTGTCCTCATCTTTGTCGACATATTTATCACAACGTTTCGGCCTTTCAGTATCTGTCTATATTTCTGAGATGAGGTATTATGTACACTATTTACATTATTTGGACTATTGTCCTCATCTTTGTCGACATATTTATCACAACGTTTCGGCCTTTCAGTATCTGTCTATATTTCTGAGATGAGGTATTATGTACACTATTTACATTATTTGGACTATTGTCCTCATCTTTGTCGACATATTTATCACAACGTTTCGGCCTTTCAGTATCTGTCTATATTTCTGAGATGAGGTATTATGTACACTATTTACATTATTTGGACTATTGTCCTCATCTTTGTCGACATATTTATCACAACGTTTCGGCCTTTCAGTATCTGTCTATATTTCTGAGATGAGGTATTATGTACACTATTTACATTATTTGGACTATTGTCCTCATCTTTGTCGACATATTTATCACAACGTTTCGGCCTTTCAGTATCTGTCTATATTTCTGAGATTAGGTATTATGTACACTATTTACATTATTCGAACTATTGTCCTCATCTTTGTTGCCATGTTTATCACAGCGTTTCGGCCTTTCAATATCTGTCTATATTTCTGAGATGGGGTATTATGTACACTATTTACATTGTTCGGGCTATCTTTCTCATCTTTTCTGCATCTTGTCCTGACACATGACACAGTCGATAAAGGCGTTAGTTAGATCCCGTGACAGGACCCAAAGAGTTGTGAGTTCAATACCTGGTTAAGGTGGTGGAGAACTTGGAGTGGTGGATTAACAGGCGATAACTGAGAACTGACATCCATTACACATGGCACGTGGAACTGGAACAGTCTACCCCAGTGAGTGAAATAAAGGGTTCAGTTCCACATTCCAACCACCTGAAGCATACGGTCGAAACGTTGTAATAAATATGGCGATATAGATGAGGACAATAGTCCGAATAATATAAATAGTGCAATATCAAATTGTTATCTACTGCAATTTTGATTACTCTGGTATTATTCTCACTCCCTAATAATGTTTCTCTGTTTTCTTATTGTTTCACAACAAATAATCAGTTGTGTCTTAGTGGCTTTATTGCCCCGAATGGTGGTGAAATGATAGAAAATGATTAAAAAACTAACCTCGTCTTTCTAATTAATAACGTAGTTATGTGATAACAGTTTCTTCTCTGGCACTTCTCACTTGTGAAACTCAATTCCGGCATCTTGCTTCCGGGCCAACTTTATATATTGAAAAATTGAAATCGAATCCAATGCTCGGAAACTGCTAGTAGGTAGGTTGGTTCACTGTGCCCAGCTTGACAATTTTTTCTCGCCAGAATGTATCTTACATATATCATTCGTCCATACTTTGAATATTGCTACAACTGCTGCTGCTACTAGATATCTAGAGATTCTTGATAAAATCCAAAAAATAATATGCAGTGTTATTGGTCTTAGCCTGGCATCTTAGCCACAATCAGCTTTCCTGTGCTTTTTCTATAAATACCTTCACGATAATTATTCCGACGAATTTTCCTCTATGGGGTTAGTTTTTAGAATTATTATTTTATTCCCCTCCCCCTCACAGACACTGAATTGTAAATATGGGAACTAGTTAGTATTTTCATAGAGACAGTGAGGTATTATGGTGGATGTAGTAAGAAAGGTACGTATGAATGTGTTGTTTTGGTGTAAGGAATATTGTTCGTACGATTCGGTCAGTGTTTGCGGCTAGCTAAGTTATAGTTAAGACAGAACAAGTCCGTCCTTCCCCCAAATCCCCCCTTCGGCCTTGTGACACATTTCTGTGTATTTAACAGAATAAATATCATTTTCCTTTATGGTACCAGGACTTTATGAATGTAAACGCAGTACTAGATTGGCTGCAAGTTTCCATCATTTTACTGTTGAAATGGCTAGATGTAACCGCAAGTTATATGCTAACAGTCTCATTTATCGCACTCGTGGAAATCACTTCCGGCATCTTGCCTCCCAGTCAACTTTGATCTTTAAAAATTGAAATGCAATGTCAATCGTTAACTTCTGTCTTCTTAATTTCTGTTCTCTTATTGTTCTCTCTCCTTAATAATGTTTTCTTTTCGTATTCCCTAACACTCAGTATCTCTTGGCGTCTTACTGGCATTATTGTCTTAGTTGGGGTGATTAATAAACTATACGGTCGCAAAACATAGAATATGTGTGTGTGTGTGTGTAGGTAGTTACACGTACGTTTAGCGGTGTATATGTAACATTACAACATTTTCATTAATACGTTTAGATCAATTTTAAGTAATTATGAGAACTTTTAGACGTACCTTATTTGTGATTAATATTGACGTTAAATATATGGCATAATATTTCTCTATACATTGGAACCTCGTTTCACACATTTAATACTTTCTCGAAGGTCGCTGGTGAAAATTTCGTAAATCGAAACTATTTTCTCTGTAGGAATCAATATAAAATCAATTAATTCGTTCCTCGAGTCCTAGATTATGGCTTATTCAGGCTTTTTTACAACAGGACTTTGTGCACAAGTTCATCCAGAAAACCAATGAAAATCGTTAAATCTAACACAATAAAAACGTAGACAAAATACTAAACAGATAAAAATATAGACGAAAACTTTAATTTGATTTAACTGTAACTGTACGGGGGAGTGGTGATGAGGAAGGGGGGAGATGTTATTGCTTGGAAAGCGGGGGTTCTGCCATAAAATATATCAGGTAACTGTCTTTCTGAAGTTTCTTCTTTTTTCTGTCTTTTGGTACCACCGGACTCTGTTTGAGATACACTGGGCCTTGGTCTCACAAAAAAAAGTTCTCCAAAGAGATTTGTTTAAAATGTTTCTAAAGTGAGTCATTCCATCCTATACGCGTTTGGGTGTATATAAATACACTTAAAATTATACGTAAAAATATCTATCGTTGCTATAAAGGTTAAATTTAGTAGGTGCACCTGTTTGAGTTGAAATCCTTGTTTTGTTTTTAAACAGGGGCATTAATATCTACAGATAAAATTATATATATATATATATATATATATATATATATATTCTTCGGTTTGACATGAGTCGAAGAACACACACACACACACACACACACACACATATATATATATATATATATATATATATATATATATATATATATATATATATATATATATATATGTATAAACAAATATAAACATATTCTTCGACTGATGTCAAATCGGTCGGGTTTCGATCGTGGTTTGAAACAATCGTGTGCCTAATCACACTGATGAGTTGTGATACAGCGAAACAGTCTGTCTGTGGATTACTATCCCCTTTGTGCGTTGAGCACTTTGGAAGGGAATTTGACGGCTGCTGCTGCTATAATGCAAAGCTCTGCGCAGTGAACAGCGCATTCTGGTTGTGATACAGCGAAACAGTCATTTATACATATATATATATATATATATATATATATATATATATATATATATATATATATTATATTTATATATTTTAAAGACATTTTTTATATGTTTAACGTTCTTTTTATAGATACAAGTGTTTAAGTAAATGCTCTGTTTAAATACTTGTATCTATAAAAAGAACGTCAAACATATCAAAAATGTCGGACTCTGTCCAATTCAATATATATATATATATATATATATATATATATATATATATATATATATATATATATACGACATTTTGTAATGTTTATACGCTCTTTTTTTATAGATACAAATATTTAAGTAAATGCTCTGTTTATAATAAACATTTACCGGCCTGAATGTCCGAGAAATTTTCATAGAAAATGAGCGTCCTCCGACAGGAATTGAACCTGTACCTACATGGTAACGCACGTCAGGCTATATGACGGTTCCGTGTAGGATACATGTTCGAGTAATGGATAGCGGCTTGGATTGAGGAATCGGAGAGCTGAGTTCGAATTCCAGCCGAATCCATTACATTCTTATATCGTGCTAATCCTTCGGGAAGGTATTAATCCTCTTCTTCTCCCTTCAGCTATAGGTAAATAGCAGGGCAGACTGGGTTCTATGGCAACAGGCCTAGGAAGAGGACATCTCTGAATTCAAAATCTGCGGAGAGTCGTTTGGGGACCTTGTGGCATATAGTGCATCAGGTCTCTGTATTCGGCCCTCCAAAAAGTGTGGATTGTTCTGCACAAAATTTTCACCTAATCAAATCAATAAAGTCGCTATTGGCTTCAACCATGGCCTCCAGACAACATCGGAATCTCCTGCAACTCTTCTGAATGGTCTGCTTGTTTAACTTTGTGAATGCTGCTATAAGCCATGCCTTCAGTTCATCTTTGGTGTTACAAGGAGTTTTGTTGGTCTCTCACTCAACTGTGCCCCACACATAATAATCAAGGGGGTTGCTGTCTGAGGTGCTAGACGGACAGATGTAATGGGTGATGTAGTTTCAGAAATGGTCTGACAGCCATGACTGGGTGTTCTTGCTTGTGTGGCATGGTGCAGATTCCCGTTGCCAGACACAGTGACTTCTAACAGCTACGCTCTTGACCCAGAGCATCACAACTACCTCAAAGCACATGATATAGGCCAAAGTGTTGAGTTTAAGGCCTTCACCAACAAAATCGAGAGTTATTTTTTTATCAGAACGATCAGAGTCAGTTTTCCGAGTTGCCATATATTCGTAATCACCATTAGACTCATCCAACTAAGATTCCATTACAACACAAACTTGATTGGTTGAAAAACATTATTCAGCATTCGGGAAATTTTTTCATGTGTTGAAATCTTTAAACATTTTTATTTTTTAAGTGATAATTTTCTCGGTTCTATATTTCTAGAAATGTAAAAAATAAGTACTAGAAATTTTATTTTAATTACTAGCCGTGGACTTCTGTTTAATATTTTATTAATAGAAAAAAAATCAGAGCTCCTCCTTAGTGGATGATCTAGGAATAAAAAATGATTTTACCGAGATATATTACCCTCTTAATTGATTTAAAAGAACTATTTAGAAAGAAAATTACAATTTAAAAACATAAGCGCTACTGAAAGTAACACATCTGCTCACCTTCCCAGTAGACATGGGTGCCCCATCGGGGTTGAGTGGTTCGGGGTAGTAAGCACCGGTCCTGTCAATTATTAGCGTTGATGATTGACAATATTAATTAAGCAAAGAAGGGAAAATACCAAAAGTAAAAATTAAAAACTCTGCTCTAACTGGTCCCATCGTCGGGGGCTCCTGCATAGTACGCACCCCACCGGCCGTGCAGATACACGATGTATATTATTAGTTGATGACCGAAAATGTAACGTCACTTGTAAAATAATTTTTTAAAATGGCGGTTGGTCATAAAACAGTGCTGAAAGAAATAAGGGAGGCCACAACGCCCCCACCACCAACGGGAGTAAAACGCGCAAACCTTATATATATATATATATATATATATATATATATATATATATATATATATATATATATTGTTATCCACATCCACAGGCAGACAGTTTCGCTGTATCGCAGCTCATCAGTGTAGCTAGACATCCGATTGCCTTAAGTTGGGCTCGAAACCCGACTGATTTGGCATCAGTCGGAAATTTTACTTACTCCGGAGCTATCAACGTCCGGTATAGAGGAAGGCGAATTTTTGCGTATTTATCTTTGATTATACTTCAAAACACTTTAAATATCATGGCATATGAAACAGCTATAAGAAAAAAGTCATTGTTAACTTTTATGCATACACACACACACACACACACACACATATATATATATATATATATATATATATATATATATATATATATATATATATATACATATATATATATATATATATATGTATAGTAATGGTAATAAATTCGTTGGTATATGATCCTAGTAATATAAAATATTAAAACTGATCCACAAAAAGAGCTCAATGTACTTAATATTACAGAGCAAAAATTAATACACAATAAAATCACAAATCACATCATATGGGGAATAAGATTATTTCGACCGACGAAAATATTCGTCAGTCTTATTCAACCCCTGTTTAGACTGAGTCTCATTCGGAAAAATCTTCGTCGGAATATATATATATATATATATATATATATATATAGTCAAACCTAATGAGCCAGACAAACCTACCAAGGTTTCACTTAACCAACCCTGACGATCTGCCTAAGTGAAACCTTGGTAGGTTTTTCTGGCTCATTAGGTTTGACTAGGTTTGCTCTACGTTTGTATTGAGCTCTTTAGTTAGTTGTTTACTCGTATCGGATTTTTTTCTTTGGGCCTTGAACCTGTATCTGTGCGATTATTTTCGACAGACTTTCATGTTCCTGGCTCTTTATTTTTTAAAACCTTTTTTTCCCTTCGTGATTGATTTGGCTATTGTTAAATCAAAAATTCGAAGGTTTTTCGACACGAGTATAGTTACCTATATATATATATATATATATATATATATATATATATATATATATATATATATATATATATATATGCGTATGTGTGTGTGTACACATTTAAATGTATTTATTTACACACAAATGCATATATAAAGAAGTAATGATACATATATCTACATGTGTGTATTAGCGTTTTATCAGATCGTTTAGTTTGTCAGAAACAACGCAGAAAAGTTTAGATTTTCAAAACAGGGCGCCAGCCTCGAATTGGTTTCGTTTTACTTCTAGTTCTTTTTATAATGATAAATATTTTTTTCGTTTCGAATTTCTTTCTTTTTTTCTTTCTTTCTTTCTATAGAATGTGAAAAAGTGATATATTACTGACATTTTTTTTTCTCCAGATATTTTTCAGTTTGACTGATGTTGGTCAAGAAAGAAAATTACCTGTTGAAGAAAAACGAAACGCAATAACTTTGGGAGGCTTAAAGAAATCCGCTAAGATCGTATTTTGTTCCTTTATGGATTTTTGAGCAATAATTTTGCAGGTGGTAAAAATGAAAAAGTAAACGACTTCTTTTAGCTGCTTTATGGTCGAAACTGATATTCGTTCGTTGTTTTATTTGATTGGAAGCCGCATTGTCAATTGTTGCTTTACATAACGCTTATTTGGCCAAAGAAAGGAAAGAGGTATCAATTTCACTGTTTATAAAAACGGGGATGTCTACTCAAAAACGTGTACCCTTTAATTCGACTAATACAAGGCACGGCAGCCAATCAAATGAAAGCGTTAGTTTTAAAATTGTAAATATTTATGAGGAGTATGATGGGAATGTGTCGTATTCTGTCGTTACTTCCGCATAATTTTAAAATCAACGGGGAGAAAAGGCTTAACCAGTAATACTTTTAAAACTAATCCAGGATATAAAAAAGGGATCAGCGTATAAAAAAATATCGTTTCTCGGTCCAGATTACTAGGATCAATGTGTCCCCCGTATTCTGGGATGAAACGAATGGTGTTTCTAACGCTGCTGGCCACGGCCCGAATGGTGATTTGGACGACGCGTCTGGACGAAGTCTTGCGAGACGACCGTCTTTCTCATCAGGATCTGATCCGATTCTTCAGCTGAAGATGAAGATTAGAACTGATAGAAAACGCTTGCATTCGACAACCTTTAGAGAAAGGTGGGTGACTGAGGCGAGCTTGGTTAATTTGAACGGGGCTAGCTTTGAATTTTTTTATTTTAGGTCAACTTATATCACATCGGGGTGGTTTCCTGTGGAGACCGCCCCTTGTTAGGCTAGACAATCTTTTGTGTACCTAGTTAATGTGAGTAAGTGTTATTCCTGGCCTGCTCCCGGCTACGCCTTTGGTTATGATCCATGTTGAGATTCTCACCCCCCCAGTTTGTTTTGGCCCCCTTTCATCTTGACTGGGTAAGCTTTATTGATTCCCTTTGCCCGTTTATATTTCCTCTTTTCCCTCTCCCTTAGCGTAAGAGCCTCTTGAATTTGTCCAAGGGCAGAATACAGCGGCCTCTCCTTTTTGAGGGTTGCACGGGTCCTAATAACATCAGTTATATTTATTTTGCCTTGTTTGATATTTACTTTGTTTAGGGTCTCATCCACCCTCTCATTGTCAAATATTAGATTTTTATCTACGAAATATTTATTATCATTAAATTTTTAAATTTCGGGGTGCGTTTTGTAGGTCCCCCTGAGAGGATGCGGTATTATGGTGTATGGAGGATTGATTGGTGACGGACGAATTTTTGTGGTGAATGCGTAAATTGTAACGAGTGAATGAGTCGTGAATAGGATTAGCTAGGTATAAGATAGTGAAGACAAGCCTCAACCCCTTTCCCACTTTTCGGCCTTGTGCCTTAATTGTATTTTTTATACAATAAATATCGATAACTATGATCAATGTGTAGTATCTGTTCCAGCAGCAGAAAGCAGGCCCACCATCATCTGCAGCTACAACTCGTCATCGACCCCTTCTCCAGCACTCTCCACTAGGCTTCCAGCTCTCGTCGCAATATAAATAAACTGTCCTTTTCAGGACAACGCTCTTCGGCGATTTTGTCAGGTCGACCAGAAGTTTCCATCTCAAAAGTCAGGAGTCCAATGATGAAAATCAGTTATTTACGCATAGGTTCTGAGTGGAAGTTCTGGTAGCGCTGAAGACATTCGAAATATAATAGAAGTTATTAATCGACCACTGGCAGAGTTTCCCTCGCATTTTCGAGGGGCCATTGTGAGCCAGTACTTGCTTAAGGGAAGTTATACATACAAACCCTAAAGCAAACAAGGACCCGCTGGCGAATGCATTTCGCGTAGTCAACTCAACCTATTTACTGATCCATTGAAACATTTCACACGTCTCTGATGTAAATTCTACAATGAATCCAAGGTATGAACTTTCAAGAGGTTTTATTAAACACACCTCAGTGTGTCTTTTCTATGAACTTTCCCCCTTTTAAGGGGTTTTATTAAGCACACCTCAATGTGTGTCTTTGTATCTTCATATTTTCAGGGGGTTTATTTAAACACACCTAAATGTGTGTATGTAAATGTGCCCTTCCAAAGGTTTTCATTAAACACACCTAAATATGTGTATGTTATCTTTTCCGCTTTAAATGTGAACTTGACCTTCTTTTCAAGGAAGAAATTATTTATATTTACCACACGATGTATAAAATATCCAAATAAATTATTATTTTTTAAGAGACAAATTTTCATCTTCTTCATTTTAAATTCACTTGCTTTCCTTCCTCATTGTGTTGTACGTTTGGTTAAGATTGCCTTATTCCGGACAGCAGCCGGAATAATTAGTAATGGCAGCCACGATCTTATACGAGTTAGCCACAAGAACCAAACGCTTTTCGTGCTCCATAAATAAACTAGTCCCATAGCCTGCTCCTGAGAAATCAACGTTAACAACAACTTCAAGACTATATTTTGGGACAACGCTCATCCAGCGACTAGTAACTGTCCTTTTCTGGACAATGCTCATCAAGCGATTACAAGAGTGACCTTTGAAGGACAACGCTCATCCAGCGACTACAAGACTGTCATTTTCAGACCAACACTCATCCAGCGACTAGTAACTGTCCTTTTCTGGACAATGCTCATCAAGCGATTACAAGAGTGACCTTTGAAGGACAACGCTCATCCAGCGACTACAAGACTGTCATTTTCAGACCAACACTCATCCAGCGACTAGTAACTGTCCTTTTCTGGACAACGCTCATCAAGCGATTACAAGAGTGACCTTTTAAGGACAACGCTCATCCAGCGACTACAAGACTGTCATTTTCAGACCAACACTCATCCAGCGACTAGTAACTGTCCTTTTCTGGACAACGCTCATCAAGCGATTACAAGAGTGACCTTTTAAGGACAACGCTCATCCAGCGACTACAAGACTGTCATTTTCAGACCAACACTCATCCAGCGACTAGTAACTGTCCTTTTCTGGACAACGCTCATCAAGCGATTACAAGAGTGACCTTTGAAGGACAACGCTCATCCAGCGACTACAAGACTGTCATTTTCAGACCAACACTCATCCAGCGACTAGTAACTGTCCTTTTCTGGACAACGCTCATCAAGCGATTACAAGAGTGACCTTTTAAGGACAACGCTCATCCAGCGACTACAAGACTGTCATTTTCAGACCAACACTCATCCAGCGACTAGTAACTGTCCTTTTCTGGACAACGCTCATCAAGCGATTACAAGAGTGACCTTTTAAGGACAACGCTCATCCAGCGACTACAAGACTGTCCTTTTCAGACCAACACTCATCTAGCGACTATAAGACTCTCCTTTCACAACAACTCTCATCCAGCGATTACAAGACTATCCTTTTCAGGACCACGTTTATCCAGCGACTTTATGACTCCTTTTCAGAACAACGCTATTCCAGCGACTATGAGACTGTCCTTTTCTGGACATCGATCATCCAGCGACTATAATATTGACTTTTTCCGAACAACGCTAATCAAACGACTACAAGATTCATTTTCGGAACAACGCTCATCCAGTGACAATATTTATTTTCCTTTTCAGGACAACGATCATCCAGCGACTATAAGACTGTCATTTTCCGGATCACGCTCATCCAGCAAACACAGACTGTTCTTTTCAGGACAATGCTCTGAACATGTAAAGGTGTTTTTTACCTAGTGACCTGTGACATTATTTTTGCTGATGTACTTTCTTTAACGAAAATAAACAGAGCAATATATTTTTATTACTCAAGTCTTTGTTTTGTGTGTTGCTGTTTCCAGTTATGTGTTTACGAACCAACAAACCACCCGAAACAAATGAACTAGTTTGTTGAAAGTGAAAATTATCAGGACAAGGAAGCTAAATAACAATTTAACCTTAATTTGCAGAGTTTAATACGGAAAGCACTAACGAAGGAGCCAAAAAAATGACGTATTGGGGAAAAATAAGAACAGGAATCCTTTTCGAAAGTTAAAGAAAGCATTGGACTCTACACGCAAGCACATTTTTGCGGGTAGGAAAATGGAAGTGAAAAACGTAGTCAAAACTTTTTTTAGCTGTTTTATGAGCGAATCTGATATTCAATAATTTTTATTTTAGTTGACTGGGAGTGTCGATGTCATTTATTCGTGTTATGTTCCGTGCTAATAGGAATATGGAATAGACAAACACGGTAGATAAATAGTAACAGGTTTATTGTAGAAACCAGTACAACAAGCAAGGAAGTAATAGTTATGCGCACGGTCGTCGTATGTCAGTACAGTTGTGTGCGTGCTGCTATGGGAAGGCCACTAGTTCTCTCAGATCCCAGCTCGACTGCCCTGTCCGCTGTCCTAATGGATACTTATAGGTGGTCACCACTTATAGTGCCGCCACTCGTGGGGGTGTCAGTTTATTCCATCACATCAATTCGTTTAGATAAACTTGAATAAATCAAGGCAGTGAAATAAACTCGTAAGAGATTTCAATTTTAATGACAATTACAATATTATAAGAAAACTTTCGACATTTTCATCTGATTATCTTGGTTTTACAAGCAAACGAACCATTCATCAGCTAGGAATTGTGTATGGCTCTTCAGAACAGTTTTTGAATTTTATTTTATTTTATTTTTAAAGTAATGTTCACCTTGTACAATGCGCAGGAATTACTCAAGGTAGAAGGTCACAGTTTTGGCGCATATGATGGGAAGATGACGGTTAATTCTAGAATTGAATAGGTTAAAATTGTAATGATCAGGATAACACCCTCTTGGTTGTCAGTTCAACAGAACAACGGTTCGTGGAAAGAAGTGCTTCAGTGCAACTAGCATTTACCGATGGAATCCAAAGGGAATGAGGGTAGTTCGCTACAATGGGCGTGGTAGGGCGGATCTTAGCCGTGAAGGTTGGAATTGGTGGAACTAAAGAATGTAGTTTTTTTGAACACTTTCCATGGAACCAGGCTTGCGACGTTTCGTCTTTGGGGAAAGGGGTTGCAGGGTGGAAAATAATTCATCATCCCTAAGGACGTGGAGACGCTTCTGGACACTATTGAGACAAGAAAATGAAGATTGTGTAGATCCAACCCATATGGGACACGGATCATGGTACCTCGACTTCAGCTATTCTCTCACCAACGTGATGTGTCTTCCCTCTGTCTTTTTCCACAAATATTTTCACGGCAATTGTCCTGTTGTGTTTTCCTCCATAGTGTCTCAACAGAATGTAAGTGTACTACTAGATTGGCAACTGGGTCTCACCAATTTACTGTTGAACTAGCTAGATTCAACCGTTTGTTATATTCTAATAGTTTCTTTTCTCGCACTTCCTGCCAGTGGATGTCCCTTCAGATTTCTTGCTTCCCTGTAACCTACAATCTTCAAAAAATTTAAATCGTTTTTCACCGTCTTCCTGGATAATGTACATTTAGTGTCCCTTATATATATATATATATATATATATATATATATATATTATGAAATGGACAGAGTCCGACAATCATTGTTATGTTTAACATTCTTTTTATAGATACAAATATTTAAGTAAATGCACTGTTTATAATAAACAGTATTAACAACATTTACCGGCCTGAATGCCCGGGAAATTGTCATAGAAAATTTTCGTCCTCTGACAGGAATCGAACCTGTATCCTATACGGAACCGTCAAAATTTTCGACCTTGCTAACCGAACGGTCCTCTGTGGCCGAAACGGTTAAAAGGCTCGTCAGGCTATATGACGGTTCCGTATAGGATACAGGTCCGAATCGTTTTTCTTTTTTATTATTAATGTTCCATTTATTTTTAGACCTTATTATATGAGAATGACGAATATGTTTTGGATCGAGTTTGGTAGGATTTATTGTATGTAGATATATACATACATACATATATGCATATGTAAGTACATATATAAGAATAACATATGTAAGAATAAACACAGATAGATAGATAGATAGATAGATAGATAGATAGATAGATAGATAGATAGATAGATAGATAGATAGAAACAGACTGACTGAGATAGATATGAACAAACGGAGATAGATAGATAGATAGATAGATATGAACTGACTGAGATAGATATGAACAAACGGAGACAGACAGATATATGTATATATATAGAGAGAGAGATAGATAGATAGATAGATAGATAGATAGATAGATAGATAGATAGATATGAACAGACTGAGATAGATATGAACAAACGGAGATAGATAGATAAATAGATAGATATAAACAGACTGACTGAGATAGATATGAACAAACGGAGATAGATAGATAGATAGATAGATAGATAGATAGATAGATAGATAGATAGATATGAACTGACTGAGATAGATATGAACAAACGGAGACAGATAGATAGATAGATAGATAGATAGATAGATAGATAGATAGATAGATATGAACAAACTGACTGAGATAGATATGAACTGACTGAGATATGAACAAATGATTTCTTCCGACAGAACCAAAGCGGCACGTCTGATTGCAACAGACGTCTCTCCGTCTCTTCTCGTAACGAGTGCAAGCGAGTTCATAAAGAAGCTAAGTTACTGTTTGCTGATAGAATGAAACAACGTATAGCATCTCAGTAGTTCTGTTTTAGAGATTTTTGCCGGCTCTGCAAGAGTGTGCTGAACAACAACAAATCCTTAACCCCTCTTCTACTCTATCCTGGGTCCTTCACCGTTTCTGATCTTCATTTACTCCTGTCTCAGTTGCAAATCCGACAGAGCTAACCTGGCCGCTGCACTTGGAAAGGATCTCTAATTCCTGGTTAATTGGGATAGGAAATGGATCTAAATTTTAATGCCTCCAAAATGAAACTATTCTAATTGAATCACAATAGGGAAACATCTAGTTCCTTCAACAGTACCGCAAAATGATGAGACCCACAGCCCAATCTAGTAGTAGCGATTTTCCAAGCGTAGCTTAGATGCGGCACACGGCCGAAAGTATGGGGCACCCAGTGAGGATCGAAATCAATACTCACTCGTAATCGTGCTAGCGAGACAAGCTTGCTAACCATTACACCGCCTCGGGGTGCCCATAGTGATTTTCTAAGCGCAGCTTAAATGTGGCACAAGGCCAAAAGTATGGGGCACCCAGTGGGTCTCAAACTCACTAGTCAGTCGTAATTGCACTAGCGAGACAAGCTTGCTAACCATTACACCGCCTCGGGGTGCCCATAGTGATTTTCTAAGCGCAGCTTAAATGTGGCACAAGGCCAAAAGTATGGGGCACCCAGTGGGTCTCAAACTCACTAGTCAGTCGTAATTGCACTAGCGAGACAAGCTTGCTAACCATTACACCGCCTCGGGGTGTCCATAGTGATTTTCTAAGCGTAGCTTAAATGTGACATAAGGCCAAAAGTATGGGGCACCCAGTGAGGATCAAACTCACTAGTCAGTCGTAATTGCTCTAGCGAGACAAGCTTGCTAACCATTACACCGCCTCGAGGTACCCAAAGCCAATCAGGTAGTAAACTTAACTTCACGCGTTCAAGGTACCGTGGAGTAGAACTCTTTC
>OZ038500.1:14720719-14723219 GCA_964036315.1 Acanthosepion esculentum | reverse complement strand
ATATAGATAGATAGATAGATAGATAGATAGATAGATAGATAGATAGATAGATGTTAATGGACGTTAAAGTCAACATCTAGAGACGACAGTCTGTTTTTTCTGCTAAACGCAATCGTCAGGCCACATACGTGAAACAGATTATCGCCTCGCTCAAGGTGTTGACTACAATGTCATCTTTTATATTTGCATACGCTCCATCCCCTGATATTGGGCAATTTAACTCATAAATATAGCTTACCTTAAAACTATATTTCATCACACACACACACACATACACACACACACACACACACACACACACTTGCACACACGTACACACACAAATATATATATATATATATATATATATATATATATATATATATATATATGTATGTATTGAAACAAAGACTTGACACAACAGAACAGAAATATTGATTTAAATAAACATAATTTTATGTACATTTTTTTAAATATTCGGACCTAGGCTGCCTTTCGGCCAGCGCATCAACAGGAACCAATCGTTGGCAACTTTTAACTGATGTGGATTGAAAAGTACATCGAGCCCTATTAATTTGTTCGTCATGTACACTCCAGCAGGAGTTAAATAAAATCCGTTGTATTCTTGTCAATAATAGTTAGCTAACTCGTATTGTTGACCGTACAATGGAACGAAAAATAGACAACTTTAATATGCCCCCTAAATTTGGTCCTGGTCTGTTTCCTATTTATATTAAATTACCTTGGCTTGCAAACTTTTAGGTGACAGAGATTCTACTATTATCTCTGCCACTATTTTTCCAGCCAAACTACGTGTTATTCTACCTTCATTTTCTAACCCTATCACAATAAGTTTGCTTATTTATGAATTCAAATGTCACTGCGAAGTTGAATACATAGGACAGACGATTTTCAGGTTAATAAGCCAACATGTTCCTAAGTATATTAGATTACATGCTTGTGATCATTCTCGTGTGTTGGATAATGAGTTATGCTCGTCTCGTTTTTCCATTTTGCATACAGGCAGATCAAAACACCATTTATTAATTTTGGAAGTTTTATGCTGAAAATTATTCCAGCCTGTACTATGTAAGCAGAAGGAGAATTTTTTAAGATCCTTGAATTGATTCGGAGATATGTGAGCTTTATTTTTACCTTTTTATGCTCCACTGGATCAATTTTAATCGGAATTTTTGTTTCTTCTTAATTTTACGTATTTACAACATTAGTAATTTTAAGCGCGTTCCAGTTCAATCTCTTATTAATCCACATAAGTTAAAAGTAGGTATGTCCAATATTTCGCTAAAAAGTGGTATACCTTGACGAAAAAAGGTCCCCAAATTGATAAAACAATTTTTAACGTTTAAATATTTATGTTGTTATTAAAGAGGAAAGACCAAAGTATTTTCTGAATATTTTTTCAGATTTTTTAATCCTTCCTATAAATGTTAAAAATTTTATTAAAAAATCTTGTTTTTTTTCGAGTCAACAAATTTCGTAAAATCGAACTTATCGACATTTCTGTCGGAAAGATCATAGTTTGTTAGTTAAAAAATCATGAAAAATCAATTACACCTTTTTCTTTTGTTATCTTAGGAAATTTAGAATGATTAAAGTATACTTAATGTAATTTTTAAAAAAGTTACTTACATTTTTAGCAGAAAATTTTTTAAGAGAGATATTTCCAACCGAGGTGGTCTATTTTGACAGGCGTTAATTGATGTACGTCAATATATTCACAACTTACGGCACGCGAATTTATTGGACGGTAGCGCAGAAGTGATATAATTCGTTCTAATTTTAAGTGAATCTGGTTAGTAGATTTTTAAAAAACAATTCACTTTCAATTTTTTTTTTTTTTTACCTTACGTTTGAGGAAGAATTCTGCACCGAAAATAACATTTAAATTATGAAAGAAAATCAAATTTTACAAGTAAAAATAAAACAGTAAAAAAAATACATTTTTTTAAACTGAGGTTTATTATTTCAGTCATGAAATATTTTTCTGAGAATATAAAAATTACATGAAACACCATTAATTGAAACGGGTTAACTTAATGAAATGACATTTTATTTCTTTTTATTAAGGCAGATTTTTTTCTATTTATTAATAATTATGATATGGCAGTAATATGAGTTTTATTTTATTAATAAAATTAACATGCTATGTTGGTTTTGTTTTGACTCAACAAGTATTTAGTAGTAGCGAGCTAACTCCAGAAAATTTAAACTCCAAAAATCGTTTTAATTGATAATTTGTCGTGTGGATAATAATTCCAAAGTAATGTACAATGAATTTATGCATTCGATTTCAAACTTGAAAATTTGGGTGGACTTCCAAGGGCGTTTTTTTTTTTGTAATTGTAAATAGTCGATATTTTCTTTTATCCCACTATTCGATTATATTTAAATAGAAAAAGAAAAAAAATGAAAATAATACGACGATATTCAGAAAACTTGACAAGCGTTGTTTTGTTGTTACTGAACGAATCAAAGGCATTTCTGAAGTAAAAAAACAAAA
>OZ038500.1:14685719-14718219 GCA_964036315.1 Acanthosepion esculentum | reverse complement strand
TTTTAATTTCATATTATTTTCTTCCCGAGTACTTTCAAATGTTGAACCATTCGCTTTCAAGGATTGTTCTTGGTATATTTACACAGGTGTAACATTTTTGTTTTTTGTTTTTTTTTTCATTCTGGCGTTCTCACATTTGATAGAACCAATTTCAAATCACTCAAACTGACGTCATTTAAATGTTTTTTTTTTTTGGTTATTATTTATTTAAACGCACCACCCCACCCTAACCTGCAGAAAGACAACTTATTTAATGTTGGCTATTTCGCTTTTATTCCAACATCCTCCAGAATTTGGAGTTTTTCCATTTCCTTTGTTTCCTATATGAAATATTGGTGCTGTCTGCAAAAGACGTTAATATGTTTTTCCTTATTTGTCATATGTTCATCTATAGGCGCGTGAAATGCACTCAATTTAACATTGATTCTAAAAGTGAAAACACCGGAATTAAAAGTACAGTTAAGCTGAGTAAACAATTCTATAAATTTATTCTTGTGTATGTAACCTCACATTTTTACCTTTCCGATAATGCTGAGCCAACAATTAAGAAACTGGAAAATTTCGTTGGAAACTTAGAAAAGTGTACTGAAAGGTTATGTAATATCTAATCTCCTATATGGCAGTGAATGCTGGACAATCTCCTCACAGATGAAGAAGAGACTTGAAGCGACAGAGATGTAGTCCTACTGACGAGTGTCCTTAGAAACAAAGAAAAGAGTGTTGGACGGCTATGTAATATCTAATCTCCTATATGGCAGTGAATGCTGGACAATCTCCTCACAGATGAAGAAGAGACTTGAAGCGACAGAGATGTAGTCCTACTGACGAGTGTCCTTAGAAACAAAGAAAAGAGTGTTGGACGGCTATGTAATATCTAATCTCCTATATGGCAGTGAATGCTGGACAATCTCCTCACAGATGAAGAAGAGACTTGAAGCGACAGAGATGTAGTCCTACTGACGAGTGTCCTTAGAAACAAAGAAAAGAGTGTTGGACGGCTATGTAATATCTAATCTCCTATATGGCAGTGAATGCTGGACAATCTCCTCACAGATGAAGAAGAGACTTGAAGCGACAGAGATGTAGTCCTACTGACGAGTGTCCTTAGAAACAAAGAAAAGAGTGTTGGACGGCTATGTAATATCTAATCTCCTATATGGCAGTGAATGCTGGACAATCTCCTCACAGATGAAGAAGAGACTTGAAGCGACAGAGATGTAGTCCTACTGACGAGTGTCCTTAGAAACAAAGAAAAGAGTGTTGGACGGCTATGTAATATCTAATCTCCTATATGGCAGTGAATGCTGGACAATCTCCTCACAGATGAAGAAGAGACTTGAAGCGACAGAGATGTAGTCCTACTGACGAGTGTCCTTAGAAACAAAGAAAAGAGTGTTGGACGGCTATGTAATATCTAATCTCCTATATGGCAGTGAATGCTGGACAATCTCCTCACAGATGAAGAAGAGACTTGAAGCGACAGAGATGTAGTCCTACTGACGAGTGTCCTTAGAAACAAAGAAAAGAGTGTTGGACGGCTATGTAATATCTAATCTCCTATATGGCAGTGAATGCTGGACAATCTCCTCACAGATGAAGAAGAGACTTGAAGCGACAGAGATGTAGTCCTACTGACGAGTGTCCTTAGAAACAAAGAAAAGAGTGTTGGACGGCTATGTAATATCTAATCTCCTATATGGCAGTGAATGCTGGACAATCTCCTCACAGATGAAGAAGAGACTTGAAGCGACAGAGATGTAGTCCTACTGACGAGTGTCCTTAGAAACAAAGAAAAGAGTGTTGGACGGCTATGTAATATCTAATCTCCTATATGGCAGTGAATGCTGGACAAACCCCTTAAAAAGTGTGAAGACGAGACGAGGAGCAAATGAAAACAAAATGGACGCATACTTAAAAAAACTATTGCAAGATCACTGGGATTGCGTGTGGTGGAAATCATTAGAATATATTATGAAGAAAGCCACAAGAATCTGGTTCTAATGAAGTACGCTGTGGATACCATGAACCGAACATGCGTGCAATGTTGAAGTCTGGGAGAAAATGGAATCGAAAAGAACGCCTATATTTAACACCAGGAAGTGATCGTTGTAATTTCTAATCCACATCATGAGGAAAGAGGACTTGGGAAATTTGATACTTACAGGACTTATTGAAGACAAGAGGGATGGAGAAAAAGAAAATATAATTGACCTAGAGTTCTTGAGTGAATTGATGGTGGAGCAGGTTTTTGGAGTGATGGTAAAAAGACAAAAGTTATTAAGAGATACAAATGTTAGGAAGTTGTGGCGAGCCATGATCGCAAATGTCCGGAAGGCACAGGGCACATTGAAGGAAAAGAAGTTTGTATTCGTGCCTGCATTTTAAGAAAAAGTTTTCATCGATTTTTAGATTGTTCACGTGGGAAAAAGGGATTATATGTATTTAGAGTTTTGGGATTTATTGTTGTAGGCTATGTGTGCGTTTGAAATTTACATTTAGACGCGGACACATTTGCTTTCTTTTCATTTATTCACCGTGAGATGGAATCAGGTTTCGCCTGTGCCCAAATTCTTTCTCTGAAGTTCTCGTGATTTCTTTTTTCATTTTTGTGGTGCAACGATTTCATACCATTCGTCCTTGCATTGAATTTTTTTTGTCCAGTGACCAGTAGAGTCGTAGGGGAACGATGTGTACTGCAGCCACAGTAGTAGTGATGTTTCTTGGGCAAGATAGCCTGAGGGAACCCGATCCTCTCCAGGTCGGTTTTGAGTTCATAATTTTTACTTCTCTTAGACCGGTTGCCAACCAAGTCTGTCCTGCTATTTACCCATAGCTGAGCGGAGAGGAGAAAGATTCATACCTTTCCCAAGGGTATTAGCACGTAAATGAATGTAATGGATCCGACTGAAATTCGAAATCGGTTCTCCGATTCCTCAATCCGAGTCGCTATATCTCCACAGTGCATCCCTAAATGTTGCACTGAATACTGTTGCCATATATGGTCTGGTGCCCAATCTGTTCATTTTGACAAAATCCAAAGAAGGATATGCAATATGATCGGTCCTGACCTGGCATCTCGTCTACAGTCACTTTCTCACAGAGGTGATGTGGCGTCCCTCTGTCTTTTCTACAAATACTTTCATGGTATATGCTCTGACGAGCTACTTTCACTGGTGCTCCGACTGTATGAATTTAAGAGTACTACTAGATTGTCGACTTGGTCCCACCCTTTTATTGTCGAAACAGTTAAATATAGCCGTCTCTTCTACTCAAGCAGTTTCTCCTCTCGCACTTTCCGACAGTGGAACTCCTTTCCTCTTGCTTGTTTCCCTGATAGCTATAATCTTCAAATATCCAATGTAATGTCAATCGACATCTTCTGACGCCTTGATTCTGATCCCCGTCCTGCTCTGTGCCCTTTCCTTAAATACACCTCATTTCTCTTGTTCTCACTCTCTGTAAAACCCCTTGCGTGCTAGTGGCACTCCCGTCTTGCTTGGGATGAAATGCTTAGACACACACACACACACACACACACACACACACACACACACACACACATATATATATATATATATATATATATATATATATATATATATATATATATATATATATATAAATTAAAGAAAAACAAACAACTTTAAGGCTCCATTAGTTATAATTTATTTCACCAGAGAATTTTATTTTTCTCTGGATCTTCAGACTTAACTTTCAAAGGTGAAAAGAAAAATGAATTTAAAATGTACACTTTTGGAGGGGACTATTAAGCTTATATAAGGTGACATAGAGGGTGGTGAGGAATAGTCTGAGAGACATAGTCGAGTTTAGTGAGGGAAGGGATTACCAAGATTTTCGTTACTTAAATATAAATACATACATACATATATATATATATATATATATATATATATATATATATATATGTGTGTGTATATATATATATATATATATGTGTGTGTATATATATATATGTGTGTATATATATATATATGTATATATATATATATATGTATATATATATATATATATATATATGTGTGTGTGTATATATATGTGTGTATATATATATATGTGTATATATACATATATATATATATATGTATATATATATATATGTGTGTGTATATATATATATGTATATATATATTTATATATATATATTTATATATATATTTATATATATATATTTATATATATATATGTATATATATTTATATATATATATATATATATATATATATATATATATATATATATATAATATACATATATATATATATATATATATATCCCATCAAGTTATTAATCAGCTCCTTACCGCTTTGCGTCAGATCCAAAAGCTATTAGATTTTTTTTATGAAGACACATTTAAAACTTACATTCATTTTCGCCTTTTTTTGTTCCGCAAAAAGTAATTGCATTTTTGCTATAATCGAGAATTCGCGAGATTTCAAAGCAGAATGTTTGATCGCCATTTTTATTATTTACAATGACCTAATTTTTATTGTTCCTTGCTATCGTTATGTTCTCAGAATGTAGCCCCAATAAATAAATAAACCTCCGACCTTTTATGTTTTACGTCCTTTCAGATCACAGCTTCCTATCTTTGTTGTTATGAGCAATATTTGCTACTTCATGTTTCACTTCTGTTTTAGTATTCCATCCATTTGCGTAAACTTCTTCTATAGGTCAGTCGGTGTTTTCCTCCAATAACAACATTAGAAGAAAAAAAAAATGGAAGATTAAAATTTGCAGAAAATACTAACTTCAATTACTGATTAATTATGAAAAATTCTTCTTTTTCCATATCTATGTTCCTTAAGGATAAGTGTGATCATATCTTTCCACGACTTACCATCTATTTATATGAATTAATTTAGGTTAAACAAATTCCCCTGTTTCTCTTTCCTTCAGTCTGTCCTCCGTGCGACAAATTCTTTCGGCCTTCTTCTCTTATTATGTATCACAGTATTTTCAACTGTTTGCTTTTTATTCTAAGTACTCAAAGGGCGGAAAGGGCGACACTGAAATCCGAAGGCACATTTGCATAGCGAATGTTGCCTTCCAAAAGCTAAGCAGAGTATTAAGAGACAGGAAAATTACGTTAGAAACTAAGAAAAGAGTACTGAACTATTACGCAATATATGTCCTCCTATATAGCAATGTATGCTGGACAATCTCCTTACAGATGAAGAAAATGGAAAATCGCCTAAAATTTAAATGCAATGTCAATCACCTCTTCTGTTTTTTTTGAAAACTGTTCTTTTATTGTCCTTTCTCTTCACGAAAGTCTTCTCATTCTCTTTCACTTCCAGTAACCCATTGCGTCTTAGTGGCATTATCGCCATCTTCTGTCTCCCTGAAACCTGTTCTTTTATTGTCCTTTCTCTTCAGTGAAGTCGTCTCATGCACTTTCACTCCCAGTAACCACTTGAGTCTTAGTGGCATTATCGCCATCTTCTGTTTTCTTGAAACCTATTCATTTATTCTCCTTTCTCGTCACTAAAGTCGTCTCATTCTCTTTCACTCTCAGTAACCCTTGATTCTTAGCGGCATTATCACCATCTTCTGTCTTCCTGAAACCTCTTCTTTTATTGTCCGTTCTCCTCACTAAAATCTTCTCATTCTCTTTCACTCCCCGTAATCCTTTGCGCCTTAGTGGCATTAGCGCCATCTTCCGTCTCCTTGAAGCCTTTTTATTTGAGTGTCCTTAAAGTCTTAGTGATTCTCTTTCATCACTCTCAGTAACCCCTGCTGTCATTTATCGCCATGATTGGCGTGAAAAGAATAAAAAAAGTAATGTTTGTTAAACTATTCACTAGTTATTCTCATTCGTTAGCATTTCGGAACAGTTTAGAATTTAACTTAACTGCAGATTTTGCAAAATATATTAAATATTTCTCAGTGCAAAGTTTTGGGCTGTCGATCTAATTCAGTTTATGGGGCTGATGCGATATAATTAAATTTTTATATCTTACCGCCTAACAAATTCCCGATGGAAACTTTAGGTGTTTCCTATTTAAGAATCAAGTATTATCTTTTAATATCTCCCAGAAGAATATTTTGAATGCCAACATTTCGTAATATATTCTGCTATTCTCAGTAAGCCGATCAACATTGTTTTAGAGCCTAAAATAGTCATGCTTTGAAAATTATAAAGAAAGTTTCGTAGATATGTGGACATAAACTAATCATAGCAAATGATGAAGATCCTGTCAGTGTTTATGGCAGAGAAGAAGAATTTAACAATTTAAAGACTCTATAGTGTATAAAAATAATTCTAATTACGTAAAGTTGCCTTGGGATGAAGACAAAAAATATGAGTTATGTACCCCCCCCCCCCACACACACAATTTTGGCGCGGCTCTTAATATGTTAAACAGAGGGGCAAATAATTTAAGACAGCGTGATGCACGAAAAATAGGCTGAAGTTATTTATAAATGGCTTAATCGGACGATGAAGATTGGGTCTTCATCCTAAAAGATAGGGAGGAGTAAATGCGATTGGCAAAAATAAACTACAGACGACCTCAAAATTAATCGCTGCATTTAATTATTACATTACGCATATACCTACAAATAAATCAAATAAAATCAAATAAAATTTAAAATTCTCAAGAAACCTCTCTCTTTCGTTAGCACCTGTAGTTATATCAACATAACCATCAATTTAGTTCGTTGAACCCCCATTTTGTTATATATATATTAAAAAAATCCAACCTCAGCGTCGTGACTGCACGCACCAAAAGTATTTCTTACAGTTAACAAAATCACATTTCTAAAAAAAACTTCTTTCGGATTACACTTTATGTTTCGATGTCCTGTTATTACCTGGATGTAAAAAACTTACCTATTTCCCTACCTGATGATGATTGTATGAAACAATTGAAAGCTAGTAGTAAAAAAAGACCTGATAAAACCGGAATTTATAAACAAGGATCATACCATTCATTAACGGATTCGAGGTTAATGTATTTTATTATTAAAAAATTGTTTGCGAGAGTGATTCTTGCCATTTATATCATTAACTTCATTATCTGCTTTTCGTATGAATGATTCGCGTAATGTAAATTGAACCTGCACCACATAATTGATATATATATATATATATATATATATATATATATATATATATATATATATATATATATATATATCAAAATAAAACAACAATAATAAAATAGACAAAAAAAATGACATAATACTACTTACCAACTATATAACATCCTCTATCCAAAACGATCCAAAGCAACTTATCTCATGTAAACAACATCAAAATAGCCATCACCCCGTCCAAAACCGGTTTGGATATAATCAGAACCAAAATCACTCATAACAATAATATTTAAGAAGCAGGTTTATGTAAAATAAATTTCCAGAAATGTTTCTCACAAAACATTGGGGAAACATGCAGAATTTTTTTCCAAAAACCTGTCTATAAACACAAAAGGGACCTTGTACACAACAATTTATCAAATGTCCTCGTCATACACAGAAATAATTTCAACCATAATTTCCATCTAAAAAGTGCCATACTTTCTGCCAGAAAGGAGAAAGTAATTTACTGAGAAAAAAATTCTTCGGGAGTGTCGCTATTGAAACTTATTAAAATATAAATCAACGACCCGTTTTCTTTTCAATCTCACCTTTCCTGAAAGAATTTCTGCTTTCCCAAGCCAACGTACACGAACTCAAAATTATAAAAAAAACGGTTAAATACGTAGCCTCATATTTTTGAAGATGTACAGCGAATACGTCCGTCACAATCCATAACAATCTGATCACAATTTAAAACAATATTCGTTTAATAAAATTCTTTCAGAGTAAGCAAAAATATTTGATAAATTACGGCACAAGGCCCTATTCCAACTCCTTAGAAAATTTTATTTTCAAAAAACAATTAATTGAGCAAGGCAATAAAGCCACTAAGACACAAGGAGTTACTGAGTGTAGAGGCATTTGAAAACAGAAACATTACTAAGGAAGAAGAAGAAAAGAAATATAATCAGAAGGACGCAAGATGTTGACGAGAGTGAAAAAAAAGATGCGGTGATTATATGAGAACCGGTGTTTCAATCTGATGTAACTGTAAGCCGTATCTATCTAGAGATTCTTGATAAAATTCAAAGAAGAATCTGCAATGTTTTTGGTTTTGATCTAGCATCTCGGCTTCACTCACTTTCCCACGATTGTAACCTAGTTATGTCATGCCTTTTCTATTTTCATACCAATTTTTCTGATGCGCTTTCTTCTTTGTAAATGTTGTTATTTTTACCCCTACTCAGACAAATTGTACATATGGGAACTAGCTAGGTCTTCATAGAGATTTTGAGGTAACATGGTGGCTATAGTAAGAATGGTAAGAATATGTTGTTTTAGCGTAAGGAATACTTTGGCATGTTTGGGTCAGTAATCGTGGATAGCTAAGTTTAAAATGATACTGATTGGAGACCAGCCTTCTCCTATCGCCCCTTTTGGCCTTGTGCCACATTTTTGTATTTTACAAAATATATAGAGTTTTCTGCTGGGGACAAGAAAGGAACAGGATTTAAGGATACAAAAGATGGCGAATGTAGTTGACAGTCGGAAAATAACAATAAATGATTGGTCAGTTTAGCATACTTGCTACTGCTGGTTTTCTCTTGGCTATAGCATTTTGCGGCTTTCGGACATATGAAAAAAATTGTCCATCCCATTCCAGAGAGACTAAATCTGAATTCACACAAACTTCAGATATTTACCAACCAATGTCTCACGAAAATCAGTATCAGGGAGCCGGAAATCGTCTCCAACGATCAACTGTGGGACAAGACCAGACAGGGCCCAATTGAGCTTGACATCAAGAAACGGAAATAGGGATGGATCGGCCACACACCCCGCAAGCCTGCTTCTAGTGTCACCAGGTAGGCAGGCTCTTGACTGAAATCCACAAGGGAAGCCGTCGCCGACGCCCAACTGTGGAACATGACAAGACAAGCCCCAATTGAGCATGACATCAAGAAACGGTAATAGGGATGGATCGGCCAAACACATCGCAAGCCTGCTTCTAGTGTCACCAGGCAGGCATTTGACTGGAATCCACAAGGGAAGCGAAAAGTTGGTCGACCAAAACAGACTTGGAACAGAAGTGTTGACGTTAAGGTGAAGGTAGCCGGCAAGACATGGGCCGAGCAGAAGAGGATCGCACGGAAATACGGTACAAACACTGTTTTCTTTGTTCATAAGCACACTCTTCAGTAGAACCACATCTCTGTCGCTTTAAGTTTCTTCTTCATCTGTGAGGAGATTGTCCAGCATCCACTGGCATATAGGAGATTAGATATTACATAGCCGTCCAACACTCTTTTCTTTGTTTGTAAGGACACTCGTCAGTAGAACCACATCCCTGTCGCTTCAAGTCTCTTCTTCATCTGTGAGGAGATTGTCCAGCATTCACTGCCATATAGGAGATTAGATATTACATAGCCGTCCAACACTCTTTTCTTTGTTTCTAAGGACACTCGTCAGTAGAACCACATCTCTGTCGCTTTAAGTCTCTTCTTCATCTGTGAGGAGATTGTCCAGCATTCACTGCCATATAGGAGATTAGATATTACATAGCCGTCCAACACTCTTTTCTTTGTTTCTAAGGACACTCGTCAGTAGAACCACATCTCTTTCTCTTCAAGTCTCTTCTTCATCTGTGAGGAGATTGTCCAGCATTCACTGCCATATAGGAGATTAGATATTACATAGCCGTCCAACACTCTTTTCTTTGTTTCTAAGGACACTCGTCAGTAGAACCACATCTCTGTCGCTTTAAGTCTCTTCTTCATCTGTGAGGAGATTGTCCAGCATTCACTGCCATATAGGAGATTAGATATTACATAGCCGTCCAACACTCTTTTCTTTGTTTCTAAGGACACTCGTCAGTAGAACCACATCTCTTTCTCTTCAAGTCTCTTCTTCATCTGTGAGGAGATTGTCCAGCATTCATTGCCATATAGGAGATTAGATATTACATAGCCCGTTCAACAGTTTTTCTCTGTTTCTAAGATCATTCGCCAGCAGGACATTACTGACGTTTGATCTCTCTTCTTCACCCGCGAAGATATTCTCTAGTATTCATCAATGTATATGTGATTAGATATTGCGCCTCAGTTCAGCACTTTTGGGGTTTTTTTCCAACAATATTTCTCCGTTTCTTAATACCTTGCTTAGTTTCGAGTAATCATCTTTTGCTTTTGCGCCAATGGATTTCCGTGTCAAAAATGTCTGTGACTGCACTACCTAGATACTTCAACGTCCGTAACTGTTTTTCTCAGATGAATGCAATATGGCGCATGCGACTCGGTCTCTTACTTTCACTAACGATCGTGCATTCTCTCTTGCTGCATCTAATAATCCCTTCTTCTTCTTCTTCTTCTTCCATTCTTTCACTGTATTACATTAAAGGATTCAAGAGACTTAAAGAAGAAGAAGAAAACTGAATTAGGCCGTAAAACTGTTTATTATCATTGTCAGTTAAACTTGTCATTAAAAAAGATTAAAAAGACTGTTGACTACACGAAAACACGACATAAACGACAAAGTGATGTTTGAAATGTTATTTAGCGAGAGGAAGCGCATTAAAATACACTTATTCTTGATTCTAATAACTTGTTTTGATTTATAGCAAGAAATTGGGAAATTCCAGATTATATTTTTAGAATTATTATTTCATAAATTTTGATTTCCGTTTGGGTCAGATTGATAAATCGAACATTAAATTTGCATAAAATTATTTTGTGAGGTCGAAGCAAAATAAAATATGGGAATGTCAAAAGCATTTACGTTTACTTACATGTTCATCTATCTATCTATCTATCTATCTATCTATCTATCTATCTATCTATCTATCTATCTCAGTTTCACCAAATCTATCTATCTATATATCTATCTATCTATCTATCTCAGTTTGATCAAATCTATCTATCTATCTATCTATTTCTACCTACCTACATATATATATATATATATATATATATATATATATATATATATATATATATATATATATATAGACAATATTAGAGGTGAATATACACATACATATGCAATTATATATACACATACATATATGTATAAAAATAATTACAAGAGGATATGATCCAGGTAGAACTCGATGTCCAGGACAGAGTAAGGATATAATAAAAAGGCTTAAACACTAATATTCCATGGTCATAATTTATTCCATTGGAATCGTAAGAACGATCCAATTCATCAGACCTACAGATTCAAAAAGAAAACAGAAAAACAACTCCGGGAAAAATTAGTGAGAGTATGTGTGAAAGTGTGAGGGGACCTGTGATCTATATAGAGGGGTAACAGACAAGAGAGGCAGGGAGGTCCAAAGGTGGAGGGGGCATTAAAATTTAACAGAGAGGAGATTTAAAGAAAGGTTGAGAAAAGAGTGCGTATTTTCAAACGTCCGAAGATATACCGGAAGAGTGTACATTTCTTGGCGACACACGCACCCCATAGGCGATAAAATCTTATACACCCGCCCAGACCCCTACAACGCATACATACACACACATACACACACATCTATATCTATATATATATATATATATACATCTACATCTGCACGCCTAGGACAACCGATTTCAAAACCAATGCTAGATTCGCTATAATGAGATAATGGAAAAGTTTAGGTAAGATAACATTAGAAAGATTTTAGGCTTCCCTGAAGTTAAGCGGAGACGGCGCTCGGAAACATATTGTCTAGCCGGGCCAAGCCATAAACTTAACAATATAGATAGTTCTAATATATAACACTGCAAATCACAACTTACTCAACCACATCCACACGGATCTATCCACGTACGCACATCACCTCATACACACTCTTTAATGAGTCAAGTGATCACACACACCCACCTCAGTATATACGCTCACGCATACCCTACTCACTCCCTATTTAAGGACCAAAAACATGCGCGCCCACCCCCACCAGCAGAAGCCCCCATAAAACTATCAGACTGGCTAAATGATTCTCGAGCGGCCTGTTTTCATCCCGCCCTCATCCCAAATAACAACCCAAACGAGACCGTTTGACCAACACAAGGAATTTTGGAGAATTCCTGCTGACAAGATAAAAGACAGATGAAAAACTACAGACAAAATTCCATTTTCACTCTCCGGACTTCCGGTTGATTATACATACCTGCGTACATCTACTCCCATATACAGCTATATGTCTACATATATATCTAAATGTGTACACACACATAAACACATCTACATATATATCTACCTACGTATCCATACGTCCATATATGTAGGTGTACACACACACACACATATTTGTATACTTACCCACATACACATATATATATACATATATTTATGCGTATACTTATATATACACATCTACATACACCCATATGAACACACATATACATTTCTATATTTAAAACAAAATCAAAGGCCAATTAAAAAAATAAATAATATTCTAAAACCACTGGGTGAGTAGTGTGTATCTATCTCTAATGTTAGAATGTATACCTAGGTGTCTAACTATTATAATGCTATCTGATTTTGCAAATCAGTTATTAGGGGAAATGTTTACCTACTTAACCACTCACACATGTATCACCACATGAATAAAGAAAAACCAAAATTACAGAAATTAGAAATACATGGCGCATCACATAAACATACACAATGATATATACAAGTAACAGTCATTACATGAATGAAGCCTAAAAAATAAAATAAAATAAAATAAAATAATATTGGAATACATGGCGCCTCACATAAACATACACAATAATACATACAAGTAATATTCAATACACAGAAAGTCATGCCCGATGTTACTGGGCTAAGGTGGAAGTGTCACACCCGACAACGTGTTACAAACCCTGTTCATGTTTTGAACCGTTTTATGTGTCTACATTTAGAGAAGATCTCACTCCGAAGGTTTAACAGTTCATCCTGATTTTCATCTCTGATAATAAAGATCTTTTCGGCGATGCACAGATTACACCTATCGCGGAAGTTATTGGGTGTGATAGCTCTTGACAAGTAACTCCATTCGAAAAGTGGGGTTAGTCTCCTATCCACCAGATCCCAGTAGTGTTTGGATAGGGACGTTTGGTTTCTGAGGTATCTGTGCCTAAAGGAGTGCCTATGGCTGTATAGACGTTGCTTCCAATCACCAGCGGATATACCTATGTATCTTTTCTTCTCGTTTCTGTTTTCTTCGGGGAAGATAGTTGCCTCGTACACTACGTTTTTATACATGCACTTACCCCCGACAGGACAAAGTTCTTTATTCCTACAACTGCACAACTCGTTTGAGTTACGTTATTGTGGTAGTCTCTAAGTATTCTAAAATTATGGGAAGATATAATTTTCTCTATATTATTCACGCACGAGTAACTAATTTTCAGTGTTTTATTTATATATATATATATATATATATATATATATATATATATAGATATATATATATATATATATATATATATATATATTATCGGATTGTTCATATCTATCTATCTATATATCTATCTTTGACTATTCATTCATATCTATTTATGTATGTCAGTCTGTTCATATATATATATATATATATATATATATATATATATATATATATATATATATATATCAGTCTGTTCATATCTATCTCGCTCTGTCTGTCTCTCTCTCTCTCTCTCTCTCTCTCTCTACATATATATATATATATCGGATTGTTCATATATATCTATTTCTTTAGACAATTCATATCTATCTATCTATCGCTGCTCATGTTGCCTATGTTTAATCATATATATCTATCTAAGGCTGTTCATATCTATCTATATATCTATCTGTGTTATTTGCGCCGGGGCGTAGAAAGGGTTGTATGTTTAGGCGCTTCTTTATACAATTAGGTGTTCTAGGGGGAGTGAAACTAGTTTATAAAACCTAATCACTAAATTTAAGCAACGTTACATAGATGGGTGACCGTGCGCGTACTTTAGTGGATAATGGCTCGAAATTCCTAATCGGAGAGCCGATTTTTAATTCTCGTTGGGTTCGTTATATTCACTTACGCGCAAATACCCCAGGGCAAAGCATGACTTCACCCCTAGATACAGTTTAATTACTATGACTTGCATCATTAAATCATTATTATCTCCCTCACCCAAAAACTCTTAGTACTTAAAAATATTTTCTGACTTTAAACAACCTGAAAACGGATGATGAGCTATAGAAAAGAGAACCAATGAATCCGATTTTAGATAAACCTTTTAATTGTATCTTAATATATTATTATAATAGTTGCACGAAAATACATTCTTAATGATTAAAATAACCTCTTTGTTAATCTTGTATCAATCAATTTCAAAATTCTCGTCACATATACGTGACGCATCCTGTGTATACACTGGAAAATGTTGATGGGAAAATTGTCTCCCAATATATTATCATAATTTTTGAACAAGAATACACGAGACATTCCTAATGAGAAAAATGCCCTCTTTGTTAATCTTATATAAATCTCTTTCGGAATTCTGTTCTCAAATACGTGACGCACTCTGTGTATACACTGGAAAATGTTGATGGGAAAATTGTCTCCCAATATATTATCATAATTTTTGAACAAGAATACACGAGACATTCCTAATGAGAAAAATGCCCTCTTTGTTAATCTTATATAAATCTCTTTCGGAATTCTGTTCTCAAATACGTGACGCACTCTGTGTATACACTGGAAAATGTTGATGGGAAAATTGTCTCCCAATATATTATCATAATTTTTGAACAAGAATACACGAGACATTCCTAATGAGAAAAATGCCCTCTTTGTTAATCTTATATAAATCTCTTTCGGAATTCTGTTCTCAAATACGTGACGCACTCTGTGTATACACTGGAAAATGTTGATGGGAAAATTGTCTCCCAATATATTATCATAATTTTTGAACAAGAATACACGAGACATTCCTAATGAGAAAAATGCCCTCTTTGTTAATCTTATATAAATCTCTTTCGGAATTCTGTTCTCAAATACGTGACGCACTCTGTGTATACACTGGAAAATGTTGATGGGAAAATTGTCTCCCAATATATTATCATAATTTTTGAACAAGAATACACGAGACATTCCTAATGAGAAAAATGCCCTCTTTGTTAATCTTATATAAATCTCTTTCGGAATTCTGTTCTCAAATACGTGACGCACTCTGTGTATACACTGGAAAATGTTCTTCAGAAAATTGTCTCCCAATATATTATCATAATTTTTGAACAAGAATACACGAGACATTCCTAATGAGAAAAATGCCCTCTTTGTTAATCTTATATAAATCTCTTTCGGAATTCTGTTCTCAAATACGTGACGCACTCTGTGTATACACTGGAAAATGTTCTTCAGAAAATTGTCTCCCAATATATTATCATAATTTTTGAACAAGAATACACGAGACATTCCTAATGAGAAAAATGCCCTCTTTGTTAATCTTATATAAATCTCTTTCGGAATTCTGTTCTCAAATACGTGACGCACTCTGTGTATACACTGGAAAATGTTGATGGGAAAATTGTCTCCCAATATATTATCATAATTTTTGAACAAGAATACACGAGACATTCCTAATGAGAAAAATGCCCTCTTTGTTAATCTTATATAAATCTCTTTCGGAATTCTGTTCTCAAATACGTGACGCACTCTGTGTATACACTGGAAAATGTTCTTCAGAAAATTGTCTCCCAATACATTATCATAATTTTTGAACAAGAATACACGAGACATTCCTAATGAGAAAAATGCCCTCTTTGTTAATCTTATATAAATCTCTTTCGGAATTCTGTTCTCAAATACGTGACGCACTCTGTGTATACACTGGAAAATGTTGATGGGAAAATTGTCTCCCAATATATTATCATAATTTTTGAACAAGAATACACGAGACATTCCTAATGAGAAAAATGCCCTCTTTGTTAATCTTATATAAATCTCTTTCGGAATTCTGTTCTCAAATACGTGACGCACTCTGTGTATACACTGGAAAATGTTCTTCAGAAAATTGTCTCCCAATACATTATCATAATTTTTGAACAAGAATACACGAGACATTCCTAATGAGAAAAATGCCCTCTTTGTTAATCTTATATAAATCTCTTTCGGAATTCTGTTCTCAAATACGTGACGCACTCTGTGTATACACTGGAAAATGTTGATGGGAAAATTGTCTCCCAATATATTATCATAATTTTTGAACAAGAATACACGAGACATTCCTAATGAGAAAAATGCCCTCTTTGTTAATCTTATATAAATCTCTTTCGGAATTCTGTTCTCAAATACGTGACGCACTCTGTGTATACACTGGAAAATGTTCTTCAGAAAATTGTCTCCCAATACATTATCATAATTTTTGAACAAGAATACACGAGACATTCCTAATGAGAAAAATGCCCTCTTTGTTAATCTTATATAAATCTCTTTCGGAATTCTGTTCTCAAATACGTGACGCACTCTGTGTATACACTGGAAAATGTTGATGGGAAAATTGTCTCCCAATATATTATCATAATTTTTGAACAAGAATACACGAGACATTCCTAATGAGAAAAATGCCCTCTTTGTTAATCTTATATAAATCTCTTTCGGAATTCTGTTCTCAAATACGTGACGCACTCTGTGTATACACTGGAAAATGTTCTTCAGAAAATTGTCTCCCAATATATTATCATAATTTTTGAACAAGAATACACGAGACATTCCTAATGAGAAAAATGCCCTCTTTGTTAATCTTATATAAATCTCTTTCGGAATTCTGTTCTCAAATACGTGACGCACTCTGTGTATACACTGGAAAATGTTCTTCAGAAAATTGTCTCCCAATACATTATCATAATTTTTGAACAAGAATACACGAGACATTCCTAATGAGAAAAATGCCCTCTTTGTTAATCTTATATAAATCTCTTTCGGAATTCTGTTCTCAAATACGTGACGCACTCTGTGTATACACTGGAAAATGTTGATGGGAAAATTGTCTCCCAATATATTATCATAATTTTTGAACAAGAATACACGAGACATTCCTAATGAGAAAAATGCCCTCTTTGTTAATCTTATATAAATCTCTTTCGGAATTCTGTTCTCAAATACGTGACGCACTCTGTGTATACACTGGAAAATGTTCTTCAGAAAATTGTCTCCCAATATATTATCATAATTTTTGAACAAGAATACACGAGACATTCCTAATGAGAAAAATGCCCTCTTTGTTAATCTTATATAAATCTCTTTCGGAATTCTGTTCTCAAATACGTGACGCACTCTGTGTATACACTGGAAAATGTTGATGGGAAAATTGTCTCCCAATATATTATCATAATTTTTGAACAAGAATACACGAGACATTCCTAATGAGAAAAATGCCCTCTTTGTTAATCTTATATAAATCTCTTTCGGAATTCTGTTCTCAAATACGTGACGCACTCTGTGTATACACTGGAAAATGTTCTTCAGAAAATTGTCTCCCAATATATTATCATAATTTTTGAACAAGAATACACGAGACATTCCTAATGAGAAAAATGCCCTCTTTGTTAATCTTATATAAATCTCTTTCGGAATTCTGTTCTCAAATACGTGACGCACTCTGTGTATACACTGGAAAATGTTCTTCAGAAAATTGTCTCCCAATATATTATCATAATTTTTGAACAAGAATACACGAGACATTCCTAATGAGAAAAATGCCCTCTTTGTTAATCTTATATAAATCTCTTTCGGAATTCTGTTCTCAAATACGTGACGCACTCTGTGTATACACTGGAAAATGTTCTTCAGAAAATTGTCTCCCAATATATTATCATAATTTTTGAACAAGAATACACGAGACATTCCTAATGAGAAAAATGCCCTCTTTGTTAATCTTATATAAATCTCTTTCGGAATTCTGTTCTCAAATACGTGACGCACTCTGTGTATACACTGGAAAATGTTGATGGGAAAATTGTCTCCCAATATATTATCATAATTTTTGAACAAGAATACACGAGACATTCCTAATGAGAAAAATGCCCTCTTTGTTAATCTTATATAAATCTCTTTCGGAATTCTGTTCTCAAATACGTGACGCACTCTGTGTATACACTGGAAAATGTTGATGGGAAAATTGTCTCCCAATATATTATCATAATTTTTGAACAAGAATACACGAGACATTCCTAATGAGAAAAATGCCCTCTTTGTTAATCTTATATAAATCTCTTTCGGAATTCTGTTCTCAAATACGTGACGCACTCTGTGTATACACTGGAAAATGTTCTTCAGAAAATTGTCTCCCAATATATTATCATAATTTTTGAACAAGAATACACGAGACATTCCTAATGAGAAAAATGCCCTCTTTGTTAATCTTATATAAATCTCTTTCGGAATTCTGTTCTCAAATACGTGACGCACTCTGTGTATACACTGGAAAATGTTGATGGGAAAATTGTCTCCCAATATATTATCATAATTTTTGAACAAGAATACACGAGACATTCCTAATGAGAAAAATGCCCTCTTTGTTAATCTTATATAAATCTCTTTCGGAATTCTGTTCTCAAATACGTGACGCACTCTGTGTATACACTGGAAAATGTTCTTCAGAAAATTGTCTCCCAATATATTATCATAATTTTTGAACAAGAATACACGAGACATTCCTAATGAGAAAAATGCCCTCTTTGTTAATCTTATATAAATCTCTTTCAGAATTCTGTTCTCAAATACGTGACGCACTCTGTGTATACACTGGAAAATGTTGATGGGAAAATTGTCTCCCAATATATTATCATAATTTTTGAACAAGAATACACGAGACATTCCTAATGAGAAAAATGCCCTCTTTGTTAATCTTATATAAATCTCTTTCGGAATTCTGTTCTCAAATACGTGACGCACTCTGTGTATACACTGGAAAATGTTCTTCAGAAAATTGTCTCCCAATATATTATCATAATTTTTGAACAAGAATACACGAGACATTCCTAATGAGAAAAATGCCCTCTTTGTTAATCTTATATAAATCTCTTTCGGAATTCTGTTCTCAAATACGTGACGCACTCTGTGTATACACTGGAAAATGTTGATGGGAAAATTGTCTCCCAATATATTATCATAATTTTTGAACAAGAATACACGAGACATTCCTAATGAGAAAAATGCCCTCTTTGTTAATCTTATATAAATCTCTTTCGGAATTCTGTTCTCAAATACGTGACGCACTCTGTGTATACACTGGAAAATAGTCTGAGGTTGTCTTGAAGATAATACCTGACTTTAGAACGAACCTTTTAATTGTGTTCTAATATAATACAAACATGTTAATCAGTTTTAGAGATTAAAATATCCTCTTTCTTAATGTTGCATCAATCTCTTTGAGAATTTAACATCAAATAACCTTCATTTTGAAAATCAAAATAGGTGAGATGAATTCAAACTTGGTCATGATGCTTCTCAAACTGATGCCAACATTAAAAGAGAATAGGATGAAGGAACATAATGTATTTCTGTTGTGGTAGGATCCACCTAATTTGCATAGTGGAGTACCGACGATATAAATATGGTTGGTACCGGGAAGACATGGGAGGCGAATCAAGAGATTCAACTAGAGACTCTGCCAGACTGCGATTTAGTCAACACATTCTCCAGGAACGGTCTTCCCAGGAATATACAAAAGACTATATGTAAATATTGTGTACACTTTCTTGTTTAAATACATTTTGTTCTAAGTACATTTTGTGTTGCATTATTATTCCATGCATTAGTCAAGTTTCAACAATTTCTAAATTCGGTATCTATTTATCTATCTATTGATCGATCGATCTATCTCAGATTGTTTATATATATATATCTATCTCAAGCTATTCATATCTATCTATCTATCTATCTATCTATCTATCTATGTAAATTCGGTATGTATGTATATATCTATATATCTATCTATCTATCTATCTATCTATCTATCTATCTATCTATCTATCTATCAAAATTCGGTATCTATTTATCTATCTGTTGATCGATCGATCTATCTATCTCAGACTGTTCATATCTATCTATCTATCTCAAGTTCATATCTATCTATCTATCTATCTATCTATCTATGTAAATTCCGTATCTATCTATCTATCTATCTAAATTCGGTATCTATAGCTATCTTTTGATCGATCGATCTATCTATCTCAGACTGTTCATATCTATCTATCTATCTGTCTATCTATCAAAATTCGGTATCTATTTATCTGTTGATCGATCTATCTATCTCAGACTGTTCATATCTATCTATCTATCTCAAGCTATTCATATCTATCTATCTATCTATCTATCTATGTAAATTCCGTATCTATCTATCAAAATTCGGTATCTATTTATCTGTTGATCGATCGATCTATCTATCTCAGACTGTTCATATTCATATCTATCTATCTATCTATCTATCTATCTATCTATGTAAATTCCGTATCTATCTATCTATCTATCTATCTATCTAAATTCGGTATCTATATCTATCTTTTGATCGATCGATCTATCTATCTCAGACTGTTCATATCTATCTATCTATCTATCTATCTATCTATCTATCTATCTATCTATCTATCTGAAGCTATTCATATCTATCTATCTATGTAAATTCGGTATGTATGTATATATGTATCTATATATCTAAATTCGGTATCTATTTATCTATCTGTTGATCGATCGATCTATCTCAGACTGTTCATCTCTATCTATCTCATGCTATTCATATCTATCTATCTATCTATGTAAATACGGTATCTATTTTAAATATGTATCTACATGTCTAAATTCAGTATCTATTTATCTATCTGTTGATCGATCGATCTATTACCAGAAATGCATCATTACCAGAAATAGTTTTTTGGAAAAAATATTACCAATAAATTTTTTTTTAAAGTCCCAGCCGTACATTTTTGGAAAAAAAATATTACCAGAAATACTTTTTGAAAAAAATAAAAATTTTGTCACCATTAAATAAGCCATTGAGGTTGATATGCCGTAAAACAAACCAAACCTTCTGGCCAATCTAGTAGTACGCTTAAATTTATGGAATCGAGACACGAGAGATAGAAGCTCATCAGAGCAGTTGTCATGAAAATATGACATCGATTAAATTTATTAAATCGATTACATTACAGATCCTTCTTTGGATTCTGTCAAGAATGTCGAGATGAAAGCAGGAGTACCAGACCAGATATGGCTGTACGAGCGAATAGCAGATTTGTAAATGTGCAAGATGGACTCTGACGAAAATAAAATCACAGGCGGGAAGAGCGAGAAAAGAAAATGTTGGTGTATAAGTGGTGCTTGCATTTAGCTATTTCTACAGTAAAAGTTTGGGCTCTAGCTTCCAATCCCGTTGCACACTTAAATTCGTGTAGTCGTGGTATCAGGGAAAAAAAACTGGTCAGAGAAATTGCTATGAAAATATTTGTAGGAAAGACAGCGGGAAGCCATATTACGTCGGTGACAAAGTGACTGAAGTCGAGATGCCAGGTCAGGATTGATTACATTGCAGATCCTTCTTTAGATTTTGTCAAGAACCTCGAGATGAATTGCAGGAACACCAGACCAGTTATGACAGCAGTATTCAATGCACGGGTGAATAGTAGACTTGTTGACGTGCACTTATCGAGTCGGACAATCTTGAAAAGTGTGCGTGTGTGTGTGTGTGTGTCTGTGTAGGGGGTGATCTTCTGACATGTTGAAAAGGGTGCATTCGGAAAAATAAGATTGAAAACCAATGGTCTGTTTAGTATCAAATCCTCCGCAAAATTATTCTTTTCAGATTGATTTTTTTTCTTCTTTAGCCAATCATTTTCTCTTCATTCTGCACACATGGGTGAGCTTTTCATTTCTGTATGCGTGCGCACGGAGAGAATTTGGTATGAGATTTACAGAAGAATGACAGCGAAACTAAATTAAGAAAAAATAGAAAGGGAATGAAAGACAAAAAAGAAAAGAAAAGAAAAAAAAGGGAAAAGAAACAAGAAGCGGTATGACTTCTTTAATGTTCCGTATGTTTTGGTCATTTTCCATGAACTCATCGCAAGAACATGTTTTTACACGGCAGGGTTCATGGCCGATCCTGTTGCTTCAGCAAACATGGAAACTAAATGTGGCAAAGTATACACCTTCGCCGCACATGTCGATGAGACCTTCAGTTACGCCCCCGCATTCTCTCTCTCTCTCTCTCTCTCTATTTTTTTTCTGAGGGAAGCTTTCCCTTTTTGTCAAATACAGTTGTTTTCTTTTCTTCTATTTCTTTTCACTTATTCATTTTTTTCATTTATTTTTTACCCTATTTCTAACTTTTCTCGAAAAATGATTATCGACTTTTACAAATACAGTAGAATCCCTCATATCCGGAATCCCTCATATCCAGAATCCCTTATATCCGGAATCCCTCATATCCGGAATCCCTCATATCCAGAATCCCTCATATCCGGAATCCCTCATATCCGGAATCCCTCATATCCGCACACGATTTTTATGTGTATATTTTCAAGAAATTTACTTTAGATAATTGCTTACGCTTATTTCACCCTAATGGCTTGTATTGGCGCAAACGATGATGGTAATAGGAGGAAAAGAACAACTTTGGAGTTGCCTTAAAAAAGTGGAAAATTTAAACAGACTAGAAGCTTGTGAAAGTTCATTGTAACTAATGACTGAGTTCAACATAGGAAAGTCAACATTGTTTGATATAAAATATTCCAAAGAATATATACTCCAGCGTTCACACTGTCTCAATGAACAAAGAAAATTAAAAAGAAAAAACATGATTGTGATGAAACCTGAAAAAAATGAAAGAGCTATTGAAAAGGTCGTCTGTTTCATGGAAAGAAATCCAGCATTCTGCTATGACGATGGCAATAACGCATGTGGAGTTAAAAAGTGTATTTCGTTTTAAAACTTTCAAGAACAAAAGCAAAACGAAAGTTGAGAATGACATTAGAAGAGAAAGAATCATCATGCAACAGCGATTAAAAAATCCTCGTTACATTATTTGTTTTGCATACGTGGCATACTTAATTTAATGAATTTTCATTAACATTACATAATTTATTTCTTTTTCCATAAAATCAGTTCCGTTATACACCCCTGGTCAAAATCTTAATACCAGATACAAAAGGGCTAAACAAAATATAAAATATTGTTACTTTAATCAAAATATATTTGCGAAACATTTACATTTAATTAGAAAATGTAGTTTATCAACAAACAAGTGAAGATTTTAAGCTTTTAATTCATTAATTTAAACAAACATTGAAAAAAAGGATGTTTTTTTGGGTTGGTCATAAAGATAAGACCATGTAAATAAAAATCGCAAATACAGAACAAATAAGTCACAACGACAATTTAATTCTCAGTATATCCTCCATTTTTGCAAATTACTTTGAAAATTCGCTTTGGCATACTCGTTATTAACTTCTGCATGAGGGTGCTTGGGAGGCTCACCCAGGATGAAGAAACTGAAGAAACACCTATGGAGGTGATTTTTGATACGTTTGATCTACCAACGCCAGCAACGATGTTACTTGAGAGACGCCGATCCAAGAGAAAAAGAAAGGCAACTGACCATTTATGGATCCAAAACGTAGGAGATACGCTACGATGTTGCTAAAAAAATGAACTTTTTTTTTTAAATTTTTTATTTTCCTTTTTCTGTAAAAAAAAAAATAAATAAAATAAAAACTTTTACTCCTACGGAGTAACGTTTTAGGAGGGGGGTGTTATAGTGGAAGACACCTAGTCTATAGGTAATAGACTCTCCCACCTATTATAAGTAAGAGTCAGTAGGTAGTCGAGAAAGGAAGTGATCAGCGACCACAACTCGATTACTCTGCGTAACACTTTATTACAAGTTCCTAACGTTTCTGTACGTTTAACCCATTTCGGACGCATTTAGTCCGACTACAAGTTCTATTGTGGAAATAACTCCACAACACATACCCAGGACACGGATGTAGTTTATCGTCTTACCCAGGACACGGATGTAGTTTATCATCATACCCAGGGCGCGGATGTAGTTTATCGTCTTACCCAGGACGCGGATGTATTTTATTGTCATACCCAGGACGCGGATGTAGTTTATTGTCATATCCAGGACGCTGATGTAGTTTATCGTCTTACCCAGGACGCGGATGTAGTTTATTGTCATACCCAGGACGTGGATGTAGTTTATCGTCATACCCAGGACGCTGACGTTATTGAATGCGCTCCTATATAGCGTAACGGTCTCATTCCTATTAAAAATAATCTTGGTAATTCCTCACGTTCTGGGTACAATTAATGTTTAACGCACTGAAATTTTGAACGTTTTAACGAAAAAATAAAATCTCTCTTGAATTAATACCTCAGACAAGATTAAGAATGGAAGTTGATGGTGGTGCTCTCGAAAAAGGACTATTTTGAAAATAAAGCTGGGATAAGTATATCAGGGGATTAATTTGAATACGACAAAGTAACAATTGTCCTAGGAAGGTTAATTTTGGAAATTCCACTTCTAAAATTAGAAATAACGCTAGGTCGAGTCACAAGGGGATTAATTTCAAGATGGTAGACAAGCCATTACACTGTGCGGATCTATTACGCACTAACATACATACATACAAAAATACAAATCACATACAACGCCAAGCATTTTATGGTTAATTAATCACCACTACGTTATTATAGACAATTTACAAATCGCAGCAATGCGACAATTTTGTAATCACTCTATTTTTAAGTAGTCAATTTTGTGCATTTTGGGAGAAACGGATCACAGAAGCTTTCTCAAGTCTCTCCAAAGCTCGCCCGCTGATTGGTCAATGCCAACCAATCAGATCGTTTGTACGTGAAGAATAATTCTTTCCGCGCAGCCTACGGTCACTTATTTAAGCAAGAGTTTTCTAACAGATTTCAACTACCAAACTAATCCACGACAGTTGAAACCATGCACCAACTTTCTCACTCACACACACCACTCACATGCTGAACATTCCTTGTACACACTCACATAAACTCTTCTTGCACAGCAATATCTTTCAACAACAATCATTACAAGAGGCTCTCATGAAAATTCTTCCAGTGAACTTTGGAACACTAAAATAACAGATAAAGAGAGACAACTCTTGGTTAATTCAACCGTTTCTTACTTAAATACATGCTTTCCTTCACATCGTTGTTTGATATTGTACATTTTGTAAAATGCATATTTTCTGTGTAACAATGTCTTTCGCTTATCCTTTTTCTGCGTCAGCCTTGTTTCCTAATCTAAAGTTAAATTAATGTGTTGAAGATGGTTTTTAAAGTTCACTTGCAAAAGTGAAATGGCGTTGGGTGAGATGTAAGTTTGTGTGAAGCAAAATGAAGAAGAAAAGGAAACCATTTTTCAAAGGAGGTAATTTTGTAATTCTTCTTCCTAAAGTGGAAATAACGCTAGAAAAAAGTAGATTGTCTCCAAAGTGACTTTAGGATGAGTAGGTGAGCTTCCAATGGACTACTTTGAAGATGTTAATGATGCCACTGCCCTAGGTAGGTGTTGTGACTACCGACTATATAAGTAATACAGAGATCCCGCTAGAAACTCTGCCCGACTGCGACTTAGTCAACACATTCTCCAGGAACGTCTTCCCAGAAATATACAGAAATACTAGATGTAAATATTGTGTACACTTTCTTGTTATAATACATTCTTGTTCTAAGTACATTTCGTGTTGCATTATTATTCCATGTATTAGTCGAGATTCAACAATGAGTCAAGACTCAACAGTAGGCTAATTTTTGAAAATCAATTTTCAAAAGGTAACATACCGTTGATATAAGCCTGTGAAATCTAAAGGGGGTTTACTGGAAGATACTAAACGAAACAATGTCCTAGGTTGGCGATTATTTTGAAATACCACTTTCCCACATAGACATGACGCTGAGATAGGTATGAGAGGTTCTAAAGGGATTAACACGAAGACGGAAAAGATGGCATTGCCCTAGGTAGGCTTTGTTTTCGTAAATGTTAAATTGATGTATGCGTACGCCGAAATAGTTTAGCTTAGACATGTAAAGCATCAAATCCGTAAAAGCACCCCTAAAATAAACTCATTACGTTGCTAGCGAATATCTATGAACTTCAATCTCTGATAAATGATTGCCATAACCTTTTCCTTTATAAAGTTATCTTGGGTAAAACGACTTGACTTTTGCTTGTTAATGATATCCAAATGCACTGATAAAGCCGCGCCTGGAGATGGAAGCCTTAGGAAAAGATATTACCATAATAATAAAGCATTGATATTTGGAGAGTTCACTTCGAGACGAACGTTTAAAGCCGGTCCGCCCAAAACGATCTATTTATGATTGCGTTTTTCATTTTCTTGCTTAGAGAAGTCAGTTTGATAAGAAATGCATTGTAATTGAGATCTTATTCTTCTATGTGCACTGGATGATCACGGTTTTCCACAACTTCCTATCCTCTGCTGCAATTAGCAATGTTGGACTTTTTACTATCCATTTGTTCTGCTAGACGTTCATATTATTTCGTTATGAAGGTTACTCGTTGTCCCATTAGGTCTCGTGGTTGGCAAACTTTCCAAACCTTCTGTCCTTATCATGTATCCGAGATATTTTACCATAACAGAACATTTTTCTTGTGGCAACACACTACCAATTCTTATAAAACTAAGATAGATAGATAGATAGATAGATAGATAGATAGATAGATAGATAGATAGATAGATATGGATAGCTTGAGATAGATAGATATGAACAGTCTGAGATAGATAGATCGATTGATCAACAGATAGATAAAATAGATACCGAATTTAGATAGATAGATAGTTACATATATACATGCATATCGAATTTACATAGATATATATGAATAGCTTGAGATAGATATATAGATAGATAGATATGAACAGAACGAGATAGATAGATCGATCAACAGATAGATAAATAGATACCGAATTTAAATAGATAGATAGATAGATAGATAGATAGATAGATATATAGATAGATAGATAGATAGATAGATAGATAGATAGATAGATAGATATGAACAGTCTGAGATAGATAGATCGATCGATCAACAGATAGATAAAATAGATACCGAATTTAGATAGATAGATAGATAGATAGATAGATAGATAGATAGATAGATAGATATGAACAGTCTGAGATAGATAGATCGATCGATCAACAGATAGATAAAATAGATACCGAATTTAGATAGATAGATAGTTACATATATACATGCATATCGAATTTACATAGATATATATGAATAGCTTGAGATAGATATATAGATAGATAGATATGAACAGAACGAGATAGATAGATCGATCAACAGATAGATAAATAGATACCGAATTTAGATAGATAGATAGATAGATATGAACAGTCTGAGATAGATAGATCGATCGATCAACAGATAGATAAAATAGATACCGAATTTAGATAGATAGATAGTTACATATATACATGCATATCGAATTTACATAGATATATATGAATAGCTTGAGATAGATATATAGATAGATAGATAGATATGAACAGAACGAGATAGATCGATCGATCAACAGATAGATAAATAGATACCGAATTTAGATAGATAGATAGATAGATAGATAGATAGATAGATAGATACATACATACAGAATTTACATAGATAGATAGATATAGATAGAGAGATAGATATGAACAGTGCACGGCAGGGATGAAGGTGAATTTTAGCGTGTTTATTTTTAGATTTCGATAAACACACAATGACTGACAGTGACTCAATAGATGTTGTTTATATGTTATTTTTATAGATACAAATATTTAAATAAATGCCCTCTTTATTATAAACAGTATTAACAAAATTTATCCGCTTGAATTTCCGTTAAATTTTATAGAAAATATGTGTCATATGGGAGTATATGATTGTTATATACGTATTTGCAAAAATATTTACATTAGGAAAAGGTTTGGTATATCTTGGACAAGGATATGACAAAGCATATTATTCTAGTAAACGTTTTTTGTATAATGAATCAGAGACATGTGAGACAATTCAGGATGAATAGAGTTACTAAGAATTATGAGGCTTAATCTTCATATTTTATCCACATTGCTTGTTGATGACCGAGAATAGCGATAAAAAGCAATTGAAGATTGGTGATCTTTCTTTGTACTATTTGCTTTCAGGAAGTGTCTGGGCATTATTTCAGCAATTCTCCCAAATTGTCATTATAGCTTGTAGATATACACAATTCCATATGTAAGCGCCTATGTTCAATATATTATCTTCGTCGAGGCCATGAGATTTAAAAAAAAAACAAAACAGATATTCTACTCTGACGTGCCAAAAGGCGTGAGCTAAGAAATGGAAATTATCAGGCATGTACAAGATACGCTCCGAAATATTATAAGTTCTTATGAACGCTGGCAAGATAGCTCATAGTAGAGTGACCTGAATTATCACAGTTCGAAAAAGGGTTTACAGATATACCATATTGAAACGGCGGGGTCATTTGGTATCTTTCCATCTACGGTGTCATGCTTGTACCGATAAAGCCTGATGGAAGGAAATACCGCCCACTGTGAATGGCACAATAGCCGATTAGGGATCCCCTAAAGAGAGGCGACTAGTTCGGATTTTTTGCGGCATCATATGATGAACACAGTCTTAAATCACATCTTTGTAATGAAGTCAGAGCACAAATGTATCTGGCATCTTTGTGACCTTGATTAAAATCAAACACAAGATGCCGAACATATCAGTTCTTGCCTACTTGGAAGTCAATCTCAAATGGGTGTTCTAATTTAAAATAAAATTTCAATAACGTTAGACAACAGAGTTACTCCACAGCAAAGAACACTACGAAAAATTATTCTTCGAAATCATTCGCAAAGCATCAAAAAATAATGAACGAATATACGTAACAACCTAATATAACGTCAGATAATTAATTTTGAATCCCTACAAAGCTTTAGCCTCTGATTGATATTATGTGTCGTGTAAGTAGTCTATTGTATTTTTGCTGAATCGTTCGACAATGTATTCCCCTTCATTGTTTACGACCTTCTGCCAACGATCCACTAACTGTCCAGTGCTTCGATGAAAAAAAATTAATCAAGCCACGTTTTAAGCTCGACATCGTTGTTGAACGAAACCCCCCTCAAATAATTAGAAAGCGACCAAAAAGATGGTAATCTTAATGGGCTAAATTAGGACAATACGGTGAGTGTGGCAGAACTTACCAAGCGAGCCCTTTCAGCGCATGTCTGATCATGTTCGCGACATTGTCATGACGAACGAACACACCGTAGCAATGGTCAGATATTTTCAGTTGAGTTGACTCCTTGTTCAACACGCAGTTTAACATTGTCGATTTGGTTGTTTGCAAGCAATTCATCACCGCACACAGCAAAATTGTCGTTTGAAGTTTTGGCAGCTTTATGACCTTCATTAAAAACAAAGAGAAGATGTCGAAAATGGTCATTCTAGGCTATACATAGCATACCATTTCAAAGGCGTAACTAATCTGAAATAAAATTCAAACAACGTTAGACAAGAGTTTTACGCGATCCTCAGAGTAACTAAGAAAGAAAGAATACTAAGAAAGATTATTCTTCGAGATCATTCGCAAAACATCAGAAAAAAAACCGTACGAACATAATATAATGTCAGATAGTTTATTTTCCAAACCTACAAACCTTTCATCTTTTGATAGTATGTGTCGTGTTAGTTGTTTATTGTATTTTTGATGAATCATTCAAAAACGTATTGCTCTTCATTGTTTACGACCTTGTGCCAACAATCCACTAACTGTTCTAAAATTCGATGAACAGACTCCCGAGAGAATGCTTCCCCGATCACTACAATCTTGACACCTTCAAGTCCTGGATCAACCGTGATCTTCTCCACATATCCTAATAGACCCTGCCGCTTATTCTGTGAACCTCTACCGAGAGGTAGAACATGGGGCATCCAGTGTGGATCAAAGTCATATTCAGACGTAAATGATCTAGCGAGACAGGCTCGTAAACCATTACACCACGTCAAAGTATGCATAGATTCAGACATAGCATGTACTTTTTTTTCAAATAAGTTACATAGTAGAAAAGCTACAGCCCACGATCGAATTCTCAAGCATCTAGAGAAAATATGGCGATTTTCTCAGCCTAGCTTAGATGTGACACAAGGTCCAAAGTATGAAGCACCAAGTCAGGATCGAACTCGCTACTCAGTCGTAAATTGATCTATCGAGACAAACTTGTTAACCATTCCACGACATCGAAGTGATCAACGAATAAATTATATTGATTTTCTAAGCGTAGCTTAGATGTGGCATAAGGTCGAATGTATGGAGCACCCATTGTGGATAGAACTCGCTATTCAGTTGTAATTGATCTAGCGAGACAAGTTTGTTAAATATTACACCAGGTCGAAGTGCCGAAATGGTTTCTAAGAGGAGCTTAGATGTGGCACAAGGCCGAAAGTATGAGGCACCCAGTAGGGTTGGAACTCTCTACTTAGTCGTAATTGATTTAACGAGAAAAGTTTGTTAACCATTACACCACGTCCAAGAGCCCACTAATTCAGAGATAATATGTACTTTGTTTTTCTTTCAGTTTAAATAAGTTAATCTATTATAAGGCCATGTAGTAAAAAGCTACTGCCCAGGATCAAACACTCAAGCACGCACGCACTTGAGCAGGCTTAAACTCGTGATTGGTCTGAAATAGTTGGGTTCATGCCTTCTCTCAATATAATCAACAGTGATTATAGTGTTTGAACTCTTGATAGGCATTCATTGTTGTCATCCTGTGTTAAGCGGCTAAATAAACGGGAGATTCGAATACTGGCGCATTAAAATCTTCAAATTAAAAACAACCTCTCTGCCTTGAAAATCCTAGCATTTTACCTGGGATCGAACTGGCGCCAATGTGGGTGTATATATTCCGTTTCATTTATGAGACTCTAAAAACTACATATTCTTCATTCAAATAAATATAAAAACAGAATTCACTTTTCAAACAAAGTACACGAAGCCAGTCCAAAAGCTTAAAGAAAAGCGGTTATTAACCTTTTTTCGAGGCTTACACTCCTTCCAGATTTCAAAAGCATTCTCTCAAACCTCCCCGCTTCTACTTAATGCTCAAAAATTAAATTAAATTTTAAAATGTCAAAATACGCAAATTGAGACTTAATCAGTTCAAATACGAAAATGTTCAATTTTATCAGATGTTAAAATTAGAATTCTGTTTCAAGATCTTACCAATAAAAACCATTTAATGTGTTAGCGACTGTTTCTTTCATTCTCAATTAACTTTGAAATGCGTTTTATGTTCAGAGGATTTCATTTTTCTTTTTTATACTAATTGAAAACTCCGGTTTAAAAAAAAAAAGCATTTACTGATTTAGGACATAAAGAATAGAGAAAATTGTATGCATCAGCAATAAAAACCAAAAAAAAATGTGTTTGTTGCCAGATTCTAACATACACACCACCCAAATTATCTTTGGCACCATTTGCGGGTGTGGTCAATCAGATCAAGAATCAGTGCAATCGAAAAGAAGGCTAGGAGACTCTAATACTCACAGGACATATTGACGGCAAGAAAAACAGAGGAAAGCAGAGAATAATTGCACTGACGAGCTTGTGTAAATGGATGTGGAAACTGGGAGAGGAAGGGACAGCAAAAAGACAATTTTGCAAAGAGCTACAATGGATCGGATATTGTGGAGAGCCATGATCTAACGAGCTTTTGTAAATGGATGGCGAAACAGGAAAGGGAAGGGACAGAAAAAAAGACAAATTTGCGAAGAGCTACGAAGTATAGGAAGTTGTGGAGAGCCATGATGACCTACTTAACGAGCTTATGTAAATGAATAGCGGAACAGGGAGAAGGAGAAATAGTAAAAAGACAAACGGGTAGGAAGTTGTGGAGAGCCATGATGACCTACTTAACGAGCTTATGTAAATGAATAGCGGAACAGGGAGAAGGAGAATTAATCGCAGTACCTTGTTATCGTCTTTAACGAAATATGTATAAAAGAGGGGTTGTTGCTCAAATTCAATATATATATATATATATATATATATATATATATATATATATATATATATATATATATATATATATGAAATCGACTTTTATTTCATAGTTAAAGAATTTTCATACCTTGCCAAAATTAACGAATTTTTCGTTACCGAATCATCCGTGACAGAATTCTCCGGGCACCACACACACACACACACACACACACACACACACACACACACACACACACACACACATACACACACACACTATATATATATATATATATATATATATATATATATATATATATGATATAATTTTGTATAATTTTATATATCAACAAACATTATTCAGAAACGCGTCACAAAAACAGAATACTATTCTTTTATATATATATATATATATATATATATATATATATATATCAGAGGCATGATA
>OZ038500.1:14655719-14680719 GCA_964036315.1 Acanthosepion esculentum | reverse complement strand
AGAAGATTTGGAGCGACAGCAGATAGGAATGAAAGGTGAAAGGATGTGGAGTAGGGAAGTGGATAGATCAAGGCAACTGGAGATGTCGATTGGCGTTACACTTAAATAGTTGGTGATTGTATTTGTCAGGGAAACAGGAATAAGAGTTGAATATAGTTCGTTGAAATTGCCTTTCTCTCACTAAATAATGTATCAGCGTGTAATTTGACACCAGAGTTATTCAGATACGTAAAAATAAAGGACTATTTTGCTCTCTCTCTCTCTCTCTCTCTCTCTCTCTCTCTCTCTCTCTCTCTCTCTCTCTCTCTCTCTCTCTCTCTGTATTTACCTGAGACCTTTCAACAAGGCGGGATGTGGCACAAAGCCGATTTTTTCACGTGGGGCATTCCGAGTCTTTAGGCTCGGACAAAAATTGCCCATAGACTCTGTATACACAGGATTGGGTAGCTTTTTACCTCCCCAGACGGAACTCTGTCCTTCGGCATAGCCTCGTCTGGGTTCCTCTCTGCCCAAAGCCAGAGAGTTTGACAAGCTGAGTACTGTCAAACCCAGAGGTTTGGCCCTCTTTCTGCTTTGATACAATTTTCTCTGCTTATTTATATCAAAAAACGATTTCAAATTGGCTCCTTACTTTTTTCTCAGTTTGTAAGCCGCCCCCTTTTCCATTGGTCAAAATAAATGCTCACATTTAGTTATGTGCCATACGTGATACACGTTTAGGCGGTCATGTCGATAAATGACTGACGAGGCAGATTTTTTTCCCCGTAGTACGTTGCCATTTTTTTCTGCGGTAGACCAGTTGCCGTCCAAAGTTATAGAACCCGGTCTATCTTGCTATTTTACAATAGCTTTTTACAAGAAGAGGATTCATACCTTAAATTTCCGCCATTTTATGTTTTTAATTTCGCGCATGCGCCTTGTTTGTTTTTGATTTCTCGGACATTCAGGCCGGTAATTGTCGTTAATACTGTTTATTATAAAACAGAGCATTTACTTAAATATTTGTATCTATAAAAAGAACGTATAAACATAAAAATGTCTTAATATATATATATATGAGTGTGTGCGTGTGTGTGTATGTGTGTGTGTGTGTGTGTGTCTGTGTGTGTCTCTGTGTGTGTGTGTGTGTGCGTGTGCGTGTATGTATCACAGCTCATAAGTGTGGCTAGACATCCAGTTGTAAGATATCGGCGCACGGCAGAGGAAGGGAATCTTTTAACGTATTATATACGTGATGTATATAAACGCCAAATCAGCAGAGTGCTCAATTCATAACTAAAGAGCGAAGATGATATGAGATCTCATATATATTTTATATATGAAGAACAGTATATATATATATATATATATATATATATATATATATATATATTCGGAACGTGTTCGGACTCTATAAGAGAGTAGAAAACAGGAGAGAATAACGAGAAAACAAAGTTTTTATAATAATAAAAAAAAATTAATCTATGAAGCCAGACTCTTCATAAAAAAAAAACCCTATTTGCAGACAGAAAACTCGGAAACCGGATATGTAGCGTCCTGCGTAAAACGATAAACTGCATCCTAGGATTCTGATTAAGAGGTTTTGAGATACGTGGAATCACCTCTTAATTGCTGGTGTTTCCAGGTCCACCCTGTCCCGGTGTGGTAGCACCTGTTAGGGTCCCAGCTATGTGCAAATAGTTAACTCCCAAACTGGGATCTAAACACTATGAAAGTGTAATAATAGGTTTTAATACCAGCAATACATTTTTGTAAAAAAATTATTACCAGCAATGAATTTTTGAAGAAAAGATATTACCAGCAATACATTTTTGAAAATATATTAACAGCAATAAAAATCTTGTTGGCATTAATTAACCCATTGAGGTTGATATTCCGTAAAACTAAACAAGCCAAACCGGATATGTAGAGAATAAATATTTCTCACCATTCTTTATTGAAGGGAAGAATAATACCAGCAATGAAATTGTCTGTTGACAGAAGCCTTCTTTGCAAAAGCGTTAATGAAATTTGATTTACAAAGTTATTTTGTTATAAAGAATCCGTTTTACTCATATGTATTATATATATATTATATATATATATATATATATATATATAAAATGTTTTGGCATTAAATAACGCTTTGAGGCTAATATGCCATAAAACAAACCAAACCAAACGTGAAACACTACCAATATATTTAAACTTCTCAAAATTTCATTAGAAGCAAAAGAAAAAAAACGCGGAACTGCTAAAATCAATGTGGTTCTACAGGAGAAAGATGAGAATACCATGGACTGACCATGTGAGCAATGATGAAGGTCCAGATAAAACAGAAACAAAAAGGGAAACTTATACATATCATTTGAAACTTGAAATTTCTAGGGCAGATAATGAGAAAAGACGGCTTGCAAAATTTGATACTCATAGGACAGATTGAAGACAAAAGGGGCAGAGGAAAAACACCGCATAGCATACATGGTGAACTTGAGTAAATGGATGGCAGAGCAAGGTTTAACAGAGATAACAAAAAGACAAAATTTATTAATAGCTACAAATGCCAGGAAAGTGTGGAAAGCTATGATCACCAACGTCCTGGAGGGACACGATACATAGAAGAAGAAGAATTAGCTTGAGGAAATGGATGGAGGAACAAGGTTTAGGAGAGATAAGAAAAAAACTAATTTTATTACGAACTACGATGGACAGGAAAGTATGGAGAGCCATGATCGTCAACATACTGAAGGGAAAGCGACACATAGGAGAAGAATTAGCTTGAGTAAATACGTGGAGGAATAAGGTTTAGCAAAAATAACAAAAAGACAAAATTTATTAAGAGCTAAAGCCTAAAAAGGACAGGAAATTGTGGAGAGCCATGATCGCCTATATTCTGAAGAGACACGGGACATAGAAGAAGAATATGCTTGAGTAAATGGATGGCGGAACAGGGTTTAGGAAAAATTAAAAAAATGAGAAGATTTATTACGAACTACGACCGACAGGAAATTGTGGAGAGCCACAATCGCCTACATTCTTAAGGGACCGGTACATAGAAGCAGTATAAACTTCTGTAAATAGATGACGGAACAAGGTTTCGGAGATATAACCAAAAATCATAAATTATTAAAAACTACAAAGGACGGGAAATGGTGGAGAACCATACTCGCCAATGCGCTGAAGGGACACGACACAAAGAAGAAGAAGAATTGTTGTATTCTGAAATCTCTGGAGGAGGCACGGAGGAATAATGGATAGCGGCTCGGATTGAAAAATCGGAGAGCCGAGTTCAAATTTACGTGCTAATACCCTTGGGAAAGGTATCAATCGTCTTCTCCCCCCAGCTATGGATAAATAGCAGGACAGACCTCCTTCTCTGCCTTTGGATGGTAGCTGGTCTACTGCAGAAAGAAATAGCAAGCTACTGCGGGAAAAAAATCTGCCTCGTCGGTCATGTATCGAAAGATACATGCTCGCCTAAGCGTGTATCACACATGGCACATAACTGACTGAATTTGTACTAAAGTCTTGAGCTTTTATCTTGCTGACCTCCTTCTCCTTACAATTGATTGTTAGTCCGTATGACAGTTAAAAAGTAGGAATCCTAAATAAACATAATTTACAAAGAAAAAAACGATGTCGGTGTATATGTGTTGAAGCGGGGACATTCCTTCCTTTGCCTCCAGCTGAAAATACATATATGCGAATCGCGAAGCTCAAAAGACGTGGCTTTAATCAAAGCAATGTCATGACGTCTAAATACGTTTAAAGCTGTTGAAATAAATATTTATATTTTAAAGTAATTTTTCCCTAAATATTTGAAGTCGCCTCTGCGAGTAATTAGGCCGATTCCAGGTGCGGAGAAGGGCATTTGTTTGTTTTTGAAAGACCTGCGACCTAACCGTAGAAAGAGGCAAGTTACAGATGTCCTACTCGTGAAAGCCGCCACTAGTTACGGGTCGTCGTTGGACGAGTGCTGCTGACTCGACTAGCTTAGGCAGAAAAGAAATCTGCGAGCATTTTGTTAAAGTCTATCAGTGGAGTTAATTGTTTATTTCTTTCAACCGCCAGTGTTTGTCATTGGAAGTTTGAATCGACAAAGGTTGCTGAGATAAAAGAAGCAAAAGTAAGTGAAATTCGCCCTGTAAAAGCCGCCGGTAGCCACTCAATGTAGATGGTTACAGAGTAAGAGACACAGTTTATGCGGATAGGTGGGGAAGATAACGGTTAACTCTAGATATGAACAGGTTAAGATCGCAGAGACTGGAGAAACATCTTCTTGGGATGGAGTTGGTTCCACAGATCAGTCGTTTGCGGGAGGAAGCTGTTCGAGTGGAACTTACTTCTCACCAATGGAATATGGATGGAATGTGGGTGGTTTGCTACAATAGACCTGACATGGCGGATCCTAGCCGTGAAGGTTAGAACTGGCGATAGAGCAGTGAGAGGGTTACCATATTGCGTCCGTGAGAGAGGGGTTACAAGGGTGGAAAATAATGTGCCGTCCACAAGGATGCAGAGATGCTTTTGGACTCTATCGAAACTGGAAAGTATTTCCATTTGATCTAGCCCTTATAATGGATAGCATGAGGAGTCAGGTACTTACTAGAGCGGTACAGGAAACAGATTAGCGTGGGAAATTATTGCTACCTTTTCATGTAGGCAAAGTAGGCATTTCTTTGCCTACATGAAAAGGTAGCAATAATTTCCCACACCCAACAAAAAAAAAAAATTACTAAACATAAAATCAGAAATAATTCTAAATGCAGACATGAAAACAAATACCTATTATCACAATTTATACCAAACGGATAAAAAATATACCAACCAACATTGCTACATAAACCCCAATTGACCCCATGAACACGAAAAGAGAAACCACTGACACCATAACACCATCAATTATTTTTAATTCAAACTATAATAATAATTAAAGTAATTTTATTACCATTCCACTACCATTACTACAATCACTTCTACTATTTTTACCATAATTATTTTCTGCTACAATTGTTATTATCATCATCCGCTCCCCCACCATTACTACCGCGCCAATACTACCCTCACAAACTGTTACCACTCTAATTTGCCCAAACATTGTATACATTATAATTATTATTTCAGTCTTACTATTAATTTATCTAATATTGTAATTATCATCTTTTTTATTATTTATTCCCACTATTTCACCACCACAATTACCGTATCAGTCCACAATTATATTTACTTCCTCACCCTCACCAAAAATAATAACACCGCATAAATACTAATAAGTATTACAAATTAGAGTTTCTACAATTTACATATGCGCAATCGCCAAAAAAACAAGCAAATAAGCGGCTTTAAAATAATAACAAAACAATTTAAAAAAATTAAAAATAATAGCAATTTTAACTACCATAGTCTTACACAGACCCCCATCATACGTATATCCGTGTATGCGAGAAAGCATTATGGGTCTATACCTAAACATTATGAATTTAAGCGCAGTACTAGATTGGCAGGTAGGTCTCATCAAGTCACAGTTTCGCTGGATAGATGTAACCGTAAGTTCTATGCTAACAGCTTCTTTTCTCGTAATTCTCGTTTGTGGACATCCCTTCCGACTCCATGCTTCAAAGCCAACTTTGATCTTCAACAATTTAAATGCAATGCAAATCTTTATTTACTGTCTTCTCCATTATCCTTTGTTGTTCACGCTCCTTAATAATGTTTCACTTTTTTCTTATTCTTTCACAATCAGTAACCTCCTTGTGTGTTAGTATAATATATATATATATATATATATATATATATATATATATATATATATATATATATATATATATATATATATATATACGGACTTCTCCCTCCCCCAGCAAAATTAACTTTGACTTCATCGTCACTTTTAAACTTCGTGCCTCTCGTGATCGCTTTCAAGGGACCAAACAAGTGTAAGTCTGAAGGGGCAAGGTCTGGGCTGTAAGGGGGATGAGGGAGCAGTTCCCAGCCTAGCTCGTTGATGGTCTGTACCATTTGGGCTGCTGTGTGAGGCCTTGCGTTGTCATGATGCAAGATGACTCCTTCTGACTGATGACCCCTGCGTTTGTTCTTTATGTCTTTCAAGTGTCCTTGCAATGTCATCCACTGTCACCCTTCTGTCAGACTGAATGAGGTCATTGACTGATTCGATCACCCCAGGAGACCTCACTTCTATAGGCCCCCCAAGCCTGTCTTCATCCTCAACACTGCTCCGTCCTTCTTTAAACAATTTAGCCCACTTTTAGACATTTTTTGGCTGAAACATGTGGCACCACACAGTTTATATTCTCCTATGAATTTCAACTGGTTTGCATCCTTCAGCAACCAAAAACTTGATAACTGACCGCTGTTCAATCCTGGAGCATGCTTCTTGGTCGGCCATCTTTGTTAATCGCCAAAACTCATATAATATAATATAATAAATATTTATCGGTAACCTTGGAAACCCTCAATTATGAATCTTTGCAGTGCCGTTAACAACCGTAAATTTTAAAAAGTTAGTTACTCCAAAATTCGCTTGATGAGGAAATGGAACTAATGTCTTTGGTTTAATAACAAAATTAAATTCAGGGGCTTTAGCTTCCATTTCTGAAACATGGTTATCACTGTGTAGCGGTTAAACCATATTTTAAATCTATTAATTTATAATATTAATGCTCTGTAAATTTAAATTTACATAGAGCACTATTGTGTAAAAATAAAAATATCTATAAGAACACCGGATTTTATATCTTACTGTTCTTTCCTTTTTATTATATATATATATATATATATATATATATATATATATATATATATATATATATATATATATATGAAGAAATATAAAGTGTGCTATATTTATGGGATAAAGTGCTCAATATCAGAGATAGAGCGTGTGTAAATATAAAAGTGAACATAGAAGTCAACACTTAGAGGCGACAGTCTGTTTCATGCTAGATGCAATCGTCAGGCAACCCGTCGATGCCCAGCCCCATTACTATAAAATTACGGAAAAAAGCCTTGTTAGCGTCTGTGTCTGGAACAAGTTGCCTGACGATTGCATTTAGCATGAAACAGACTGTCGCCTCTAAGTGTTGACTTCTATGTTCACTTTTATATTTATATATATATATATATATATATATATATATATATATATATATATATAGTTAGGTACTATATATATATATATATATATATATATATATATATATATATATATATATATGAGAATAGAGTTGATAGATATTTATGTATATAGAAAACATGCTTTGGAACTGTTGGCACATTCCGGGGCAGACCCCGGAGCAGATGTCTTCATTTCATGGGTCATCAAGCTATGAGCATCACTTCATATTTCATCCTGCTCATTGCCGACGATCCATCCTCACCCGGTGCAGTTCCTCCAACATTCACCACCCACGTCCCAATCTAACAAAATCACCTTCTTGCATTCTTTCCCTTTTTCCTCTGCTTCAAAAGTACCGGAGTCTCGCAAAATAAACTTTACGTTTTGTTTTTTCTGTGCCCGATGAGGCTGTTATCTAAAACTCACCCCACTTTTTCGATGTAACTGAATCTTTTATAAATATTGTTTTTTTTTTTTTGGAGGGGGGATCGCTTTTATCTTCTTTTTTTTTTTTTAGTACCCAACAAAATAACTTGGAAATATTGGATTAAAATCTCTAAAATTGCCGATTCATCTACACAGCGTTATTTCTTTTTTCAATTTCATATCGACGCGAAGGGGTGTGCGATGGTGTAATTGATAGAGGCCCAGAAGGAGGATTCAAAGTAACCGAGATCAAATACACTTATTTGAATGTTAAAGAAATATTATTTAAGTTTTAATTTACATATTTGTTTACGTCGTGGGTATGACGATAATCTACATCCGGTAGCAAGGCCTCTGATCGGGACATTTTGAGGAGCGTGGAACCGCCTGTTATTGCTATTGTTTCTAGGTCCTCCCTGACCTGGGGTAGCAGCACCTGCTAGGGTCCCAACTATAGGCATATAGTTAACCTCCAAGCTAGTGTCAAAACACTATGAAAGTATAAATATTTTAATAGTAAAAATACCAGCAATAATAAATAAATAGTAAAAAAAATATACTAGCAGTACGTTTTTGTAAAAGAAAAAAAAATTACCAATGTCATTTTGGAAAAAAAGTAATTACCAGCAATATATTTTTGTAAAAGAAATTACTAATATTTCCAAGAAAACTAAATTTCAGCATTAAATGACCCATAAGTTGTTGATATGCCGCTAAACAAATATGTATATAATTTGTTCTTTTTTTAATTTACTGTTGTGGTGGGATCCACCTAATCTGCATAGGTGACTACCAACTATATAAATAATGGTTGATACCGGAAGACGAAGGGAAGGGAATCACGAGATCTAACTAGAGACTCTGATCGACTGCGACTAGTCAACACATTCTCCAGGAACGTCTTCCCAGAAATATACAGAAATACCATATGTACTTATTGTGTACACTTTCTTGTTATAATACATTCTTGTTCTAAGTACATTTTGTGTTGCATTATTATTCCATGCAATAGGCGAGATTCAACATTGAGTCAAGACTCAACATTTACTTTAGTTTTTTTTTTTCGGTAGATGTTAAAAGTGCTTATTATTGATCCCAGACTCTTAATGAAAGTGATAATACACAAGAGAAAATACGATAGCTATCTTGGTTCATAGGAGCCAAACCGGACACACATGTCCAGCCCCATTACTATAAAATTACGGAAAAAAAATGTTAGTATCCGTGTCTGGAACAAGAAGTTTTTTGAAACAAAAAGTATCTTGTAAATAACAGAAACAAAATCGTCGAGATACGTTTCGTGGGATTAATGGAGCCCACGCGGTATTTTCCAGATGCGTTTAAATAAAACTTTATATTCATTTCTTTGATTTTATATGGACTTTTAAAATTATACAGATAATTTATGGATACCCTGTATATTTATAATATAATATACTAGCAGCCATAACCAGTTGGTCGATCTGAAAAAGCGTTCAATTAGAATGGAGCAAAAACAACATCATGTTTAGATGTAACAGATTTTGTATACGATTTTGGAGAGAGAACTAAAAGAGAAAAATTATATTAATATCTATGCAGGACAGGAAGTTGTGGAGAGCTATTTTCGTCAATGTTCTGAAGGGGCATGACACATTGAAGACGAGATTGTGTAAATAGATAGTGGAACAAGGTTTAGGAAAGATAACAAAAAGACAACATTTATTAAGAGCTTCCAAAGGACGGGAAATTGTAGAGAGCCATGATCGCCAACGTTCTGAAGGGACATGGAACATTGAAGAAGAAGGTTTGGTATGTACTAGCGAAAGAATGACGTATATCAGGAGGTAGAGAAACATCAATATCACAAGAATAAATGCGGGGTTCAAATCAGGCTGTCACCCCTCTTTATTATCAAAGGCGTTTTTTTGGTAAATTCTCTCTCATTTAATCTCACGGATGACTTATGACGATTAAAGAATTAATCCTATACTTTATCCGATAATGCTATAATACAGATGAATTAATTCTGTATATTATTAGTTAATCCTATAAGACAGATTGAAGATTTAATCCTATACTTTTTCCGTTAATGATGTAATACAGATGAATTAAACCTGTACATTATTAATTAATCCTATCAAACAGATCGAAGCCTTAATCCTATACTTTATCCGATAATGCTATAATAGAGATGAATTAATAGTATACATTATTAGTTAATCCTATAAAACAGATTAAAGAATTAATCGTATACTGTATCCGTAAATGCTATAATACAGATTAATTAATCCTGTACATTATTAATTAATCCTATAAAACCGACGAAGACTTAATCCTATACTTTATCCGGCAATGCTATAATACAGATGAATTAATCTGACACATTATTGTCCTTGCAATCCTTTTGTACGGCCCAGAGTCATGGACTCCAGACAGGTACTATATACGCCAGCTGGATGTTTTTCATAAAACCTGTCTGCGTGCCATCTGTGGAATTAACCTTCAAGATAGGACATATAACGTAGACCTGTTTAACAGGTGTAATATTGGAGGAATAGAGACTTTTCTCATACAGTCTCAGTTACGGTGGACTGGTCATGTCTTTAGAATGTCTGATGACAGGATACCCAAGATCCTAATGTACAGCCAGTTAGATCGGGACTACAGGAATGTAAGACGCCCATGGCTAAGATACAAAGACAAGCTGAAGAGCAACTTGTCAGCTGTCAATATATCTCATAACACCCCCGAGCGCTTGGTCTTGGAGTGGGTAGAATGTAGATCAACGTGTTTTAGTGGACTCAGCAGTTTTCAATCTGCTTGTCTGAATCGTATTCAAGAAGCGAGAGCAAGATCTAAAAGGTTAGCCAATCTAACACTGATCTCATCCCACAATCCTTACTCTTGCTCCACATGTGGCCTCTTTTGTAAATTCACTAGCGGCCAATTAAGATTATCGCACAAAATTCATAACTGAATCAATTGGTAAAGTTGTTAGATCCTCATACGTCGAAACCAACGGGAGAGTCCATTATATATATATATATATATATATATATATATATATATATATATATATATATATATATATATATATTATTTTTAATATTAAATATTATAATAAAACTTGTTGAAATCGCTACACAAAAGCTTTCATGTTTCAATACTTTCATTGTACTTCTTCACATTTCAATACTTTCAATGTATCGATTTCAACATGTTTTTATTATAATCTTTTATAATAAAAACAATAATAATATATTGCTCTACACTGTATTGACCACTTTTTTAAATATATATATGAGAAAGAACAAATGGAGTAAAATTCCTCCGTTCGTAACATTTACTTTTAAAAAAGTGCTCATTTATATATATATATATATATATATATATATATATATATATATATATATATATATATATATATATATATATATATATGGACACGAGTGGTTAGAACGTTCGCATTCTGACCACGAGACCCGGGTTCGAAACTCAACATGGGCAATTTATCGGACTGATGTTGTTGGACTTTGGAAAGTGTCTGAAAACCATACCACATGTTAACCCAAGCCTTGTGGGTGAAATTGGGTAGACGGAACCCATGGGGGCCGCCGACAGCTGTGATGGCACAAAGCCACAAGTCATTGTGGCCGAGAGCTTGAGCGTGCTGTCCTTGTTCAAATTGTTGATCACGCTAACACGCTCTTTCCCAGAAACTGTAACTAAGGTCTGCTCAGCATAGTTGCAGTATAAACCACAGGTGAGCTCTGTGGGTATTTAATAGACACAGATGCGCCTGAGCAAGCGTCTCCAATAGGGATTGGCTATCCGCCCTAGTAGACGGGTATCCTCGAATACTAATAATAGTAATATATTAATATTATATGTAAAATAATACATATAATATACATACATATAATATTAATATATATGAGGAACAATATTACATAACAGTGTATCTAATGTAATTTGTTTCCACTAAAGCTTATTATTATTATTATTATTATTATTATTATTATTATTATTATTATTATTATTATTATTATCTATCAATACTGTTTGTCTTTTTTATATACTTTTCTTCCAAAACCCACAAGTGGGCGACTCACTTTTTGATTGCAATGCATTAATACAAAGAGGAGAGTACAGCCAAAAGTTTCCGACATATTTTCAGATTCAGGGCCACTGTAAAATAACATGTGTAAAGTATTATATCAGCCTCAAAAATGTTGATTAAAAAACGGAAATAATTTTGATACACCCTAATATAATGGTTTTATTATTTTCGTCCTATCTTCTCTTTTCTTTTGATCTCTCTAAACACAGTCTTCCGTGTATATTTGATAGTTTTGGCATCGTCTTTGACTAATGAAGACCGTCAAACATGAACTAATGAAAAAAAGAGAAAAAAATCAACAATTTTAAAGTATGTCTTCCCTGCAGTGAAAGCGTGAAGAATTACAATTTCAAACAGGTCTCTTGTGTAACCAGTTTTCAGTGAATATTTGTGCACGGTCGGTAATCCTTGGGAGAGAACTATTTTGAAAATATAACGATATCTTCCCTTCCGTAACAATGGCGCCGTATTTACGGTTTCTTTTAACAAAGGCATTTTTTTTTCTTTCTTTTAATCTATCGAGTGTTTGTTTTGATTAGCTGGGGACCGCCCTAATATGATTTATTTGAAAGACGTCTGTGGATGCATTTAAGCTGCATTTCAGATGCTCAAGAGGCAGAAACTTTAGAGACTATTTAAAATATTTACATACATGTCCGACCGTGACAGTTTAATAAAAAAAAAAAGCATGATTCCTTATCGTTGTCGAATTTTTATTTTTAAATGCCACGTCTCTTCATGACGTAGTTGATCATATCTCTCTCTATTTACCAAGCTCCCCGCAAGGCAAAATGTGGCACAAGTCCAGTTTTTAACGTGAGGCTTTCCGAGTCCTTAAGCTCGAGCAAAAATTGCCCGTAAACCCTGTATACACATGATCGGGTTTGTCTCTCTCCTCAAACGATTCAGTATTTACCCAAGATCTGCCCACAAGGCGAGATGTGACACGAGGCCGTTTTTTTTAACGTGGGGGATTCCGAGACTGTAGGATCGGGCAAAAATTACCAGTAGACCCCATAATAACGGAGTCGGGTTTGTCTACCTCCACAGACGATAATCTGCCCTTCATCACAGCCTCGTCTGGATTCCTCTTCGCCCGAAGGCAGAGAGTTCGACAAGAGAGGAAGAGACTCCACTCTCTCAACAGATACCAATTCTTTTATTTATTTTTTTTTTTTTCATCTGTGACTTGTCGCAAGATATTGAAATCACCTCTGCTGTTTCCTCAACAATTCAGAATTTATGGCTAGTGTATTGGGCATTGAATATTTGTGTCTGTTGGGGGGGTGCTAGCGAATCTCTGTTGCAGACGCCTTCTCAGACACATTTATGTTTGCTCAACACCCGCAGAGCCTGCCTATGGTTTGTACCAGGCACTAACATTCTCCTTCCCCGAGGAGCTGGGTTTATTCCCCGGCGCGTTGAGCCGTCCACATAAGGGGAATCGCCGAAAGGGGCTCGGGCAAATTTTTGTGCGCTATTGCCGTTAAACCCACTTTAAAGTGGCATTGTATCACATTCGTTTTCATCGAGGAGGACGCATATTTTCTATAAAAATTTCTCGGACATTCGGGCCGGTAAATGTCGTTAATACTGTTTATTATAAACAGAGCATTTACTTAAATATTAGTATCCATAAAAAGAATGTATAAGCATAAAAACGTCTTAAAGATATATAAGTCGGACTTTGTCCATTTCATAATCTATGACGTCATTTTTTTTACATTTGGATACGCATTGAGCAGATATGAATGAATGAAAACCACGACCCCTGAAGACTGGAAATTTTACCAAGAAACATCGAAGTCAGGATAAAATTGGTATTTAACAGTTAAGTCATCTTTTCATATTATATATATATATATATATATATATATATATATATATATATATATATATATATGTATTTAGGGAGCAACCCTTCTTTCATGCACATTTCTTTAAAAACGACTGACCAGGTGCTTTTATTTAGTTTTTTATATAATTTCTCGTGCGATCTAATAAAGTTTTTCTTTTCAGAGGATAAATTATATAAAAACTGTCCGAATATTTCTATTTCTAATTCTAACAGTTGAAATATAATCCTTGAAAATGGCTAAATGTATAGCCGAAAGCGCTCGGATAAAAAGAACATTCGGACAGTTTTTATATAATTTATCATCTGAAAAGAAAAACTTTATTAGATCGCACGAGAAATTATATAAAAAAACTAAATAAAAGCACCTTGTCAGTCATTTTTAATGAAATGTGCATATATATATATATATATATATATATATATATATATATATATATATATATATATATATATATCGTGAAGTCATCCAAATATATAAATCATGGAAAGTGTATGAATACAGTTCTGTGGACTTCAGGTCACATCACGTTGAAACACCGGATCTCGTACAATCACCGAAGTTAAGCAACCTCGAACCGTGTCAGTACCTCGATCGTTGACCGCTTGGGCGCACCAGGTAACCTTGGGTGTGTGTGCGCTATAATAGATAACGCCTCGTGTGAGGAAATCAGAGAACCGTGTTCCAAATTCATTCGAGTTCGTTATATAAACTGACGTGAAAGGTATAACACCAAATATTCTCAACCCAGCTATGGGTTAATTAGTATAACTGGTATTAGTAAATCATTATTATATCCAAAAGATTCTAACAATTTAAAAATATCTTCTGGCTTTAAATAACCTGAAAAGGGTTGGTAAACTGTTAAAATAAATCAGTCAATCTATTCAACTCTGTGTTTAGATAGCAGGGTAGGTTTTGGTTCTTTTGCGTTGAGATTGAGGAATCGGATGCCGAGTTCGAATTCCAGCCGAATCCATTAAATTCTCTTACGTGCTAATACCCTTGGGAAAGGTATCAATCTTCTTCTTCTCCTCCACCTATGGGTAAAATAGCAGGAGAGACCCGGTTCTATAGCCTTGTATGGTAATTGATCTACTGCAGAACGAAATGGCAAACTACTGCAGGAAAAAGAATCTGCCTCGTAAGTCATGTACTCAAATTTCTATTAATCGTTCCAGTCGTATTTTAATCGCGAGTTATTATTATTATTATTATTATTATTATTATTATTATTATTATTATTATGTGATTTTTCCTTCAAGGACGTTAGCGATCATGGCTCTCCACAATTTCCGTCCTTTGCCGTTCTTAATAATTTTTATTTTTTTGTTATCTCTCCTAAGCCTTGTTCTGCCATCCATTTCCTTAAGCTCATTCTTCTTGTTCTATGTACCATGTTTCTTATGAGGTGGGCGATCATGACTCTCCACAATTTCCCGTCCTTTGTAGCTCTTAATAATTTTTATCTTTTTTGTTATTCCACCTGAATATTGTACCGACATCCATTTACTCAAACCGGCTAAGTAGGTTACGCGTTGTTTTTGTCTGTCTCTCTTGCATTCAACCTGTCCTAGTAGTGTCAAATTTTCCAAGCCCTCTTTCCTCATTATGTGCACTATATATTTTAACTGTTTCTTTCTGATGTTAATATGTGTAATTTTTGTTTCCATTTTCTTTCAAAATTCGCCGTTGCTCACATGTTCTACCCATGGTATTCTCAGCATCCTACTGTAGAAACATATTTCTGTTATTTTCCTTATTATGTACCCTAATTCATTCCCTCATCCCAGCCACCACCATCTTTTTTTTCTAAACATTTGATTGTAAATGTTCGACTTGTACATGTGTGGACATAGTTTATTACAGTTCTATGTCTATCTTTTGTCGTTTGTCAAGAGAGATGGTCGTAAAACTGTTTTTCAAAGATTTTATGGATGTTTAGACAGACAGCTAGCGGGTCGCAGAGAGTTCCTTATCTCATTTGAAATGTGAGGCGTTTTATTTTTAAATGTATTATGATGAGAACGGAGCGTGCTCATTGAGGGACTGTTTGATGATAATATCAGATACAGTCTAGAAAAAAAAATGGTACCCTAGAGAGTAAAGAATTTTGAGAAGGTTTGCATTTTAGAACAGTTTCCAAACAGAAACGCATTCTCTATCTCCACATACACACGAACACACACGCACACAGTCACACACACACACACACATACATACATACATACATACATATATATATATATATATATATATATATATATATATATATATATATATATATATATATATTATAAAAGGCTCAAACACTAATATTCCATGTGTTTGTGTCTTTTATATTATATTCTTGCTCTGTCTGAGACATTGAGCTCTACCTAGATTCTATCTTCTTGGAAATATATATATATATATATATATATATATATTGACCACTAATATTATCAGTATATATATATATATATATATATATATATATATATATATATATATATATACTATGAACATAAAGAGCCAGGTAAACCTAACTAGTTTTCACCTACACGGATCGTCAGGGTACGGTCCGCGTAGTTTTGCCTGGCTCTTTAGGTTCATAGTTAGATTTGCTCTACTTAGTGTATTGAGCACTTTGCTTAGTTACTTTTGCTTTACTCGTGTTGGAGGTTTTTTTTTTTTTAACTCTTAAAAGCATTAGTTCCGTTTAGATACAGAGAAATCCAATTTTTTAGACAGGGGCGGTAGCCCTTGGAAAGAGGAAATTATAAATTTATATGTGCGTTTAAAACTCAGTAAATTTAAAAATAAGTTATTCCAGAATTTGATTGTAGATGAAACGTAACTAATGCTTTTAATTTAATTATAAAATTAAATTTGAACTTTTTAGCTTCAGTTTTTGAAATATGGATATTACTATGTAGCGAAAAACCATATTTTAAAGCAGTTTTTAAGCAGTTTCTGTAAACGTCAAAATTGAGTACGTTATTATTTCAAAGTAACATGATATCTAGGAAGGGAAGAGTGTAGTTGGTTTCAGTTTCAAAAGTGAAGTCTATTGTAGGTTCAACGTTGTTAAGTTGGTTGAGATAATCTGTTAAAATTAGTGTTTTGTGGATATATTACTAGTGAGTGGTCTACGTATTTGAAATAGCAAAAGTTTGGAGTGGGAGAATGTTTCTGAATCGGTCACTTCCGAGAAACTCTAAAAATAGACAAGCAAGAACGCCGCTGAGAGGAGATCCCATTGGTAAACCAAATTTTTGTCTGTAAAGATGGTTATCAAATATAAAGAAACCTTACTTGGTGATCAGTTTCATACCAAAAGCAGATAGTGAAGTTAATGATATAAATGGCAAGAATCACTCTCGCAAACAATAAAATACATTAACCCCCGAGCCCGTTGATGAATGTTATGATCCCTGTTTATAAATTCCAGTTGTATAAGGTCTTTTTTTACTCCAAGCTTTCGATTGCTCATACAATCATCCTCAGGTATAGAAATAGATATGTCTTTTTTACATCCAGGTAATAACAGGACAACGAAATTTAAGATGTACTCCGAAATATGTTTTTTTGGAAAGGTGTTATGGTTAACTGTGAAAAATTTTGGGGAGCGTGCGGTCGCAACGCTGAGGTTGAATTTTTTTTTAAATTTTGAATTGTGCGTTTTTGTACTAATATAGTAATATGAAAAAAAAAACAAATTTTTAATAAAATATATTAACCTCGAACCCGTTGATGAATGTTATGATCCCTGTTTGGTTCGAGGTTAATGTATTTTATTAAAAATTGATTGCGAGAGTGATTCTTGCCATTTATATCATTAACTTCACTATCTGCTTTTTGTATGAATGATTCATGTAATGTAAATTGAACTGCACCACATACTTGATATATATATATATATATATATATATATATATATATATATATATATATATATATATATATATATATATATATATATATGTATATATATATATATAGTTTATATGGTTGTATATATATTTAGTTTATATAGTTGTAGAGTGGATTAAGAAAACGGCCAAAGATAAGCAGGCGTGTACGCGTGTGCTGGTGTGCATACGCAGGCAAGCAAATAAATATACGTTAAGTTTGTGCATGAGGTGTAAACGTAATAGTGCTCAATGCGGTTATACAGAGCAAAGATATGCATTATTTAGTACATATACGCGTCCCTACGTTTTTGGCGTGCGACTATAGTTTCGCTGGGTGGTGTTCCCGGTTCGTCAGGCACGGTGTCACTTACCTGACGAACTGGGAATACCACCTAGCGAAACTATAGTCGCATACCAAAAACGTAGCTACACTTATATGTACTAATTAATATATATATATATATATATATATATATATATATAGCAACAGTCACTATTATGGCTAATAATGCAAGACTCTTCGGTAAATCGAATCGAGTTCTCTCAGTCACTATGTGTTTATGTAAAAATAAATACGCTTAAATTCTCATTCATCCCTGCCGTGCGCCAACGGCTTAGTGGTAGAATCTCCGACTGACGCCAATTCAGTCGGATTTTGAGCCTAGCTAGAGGCAACCGGCCACACTGATGACCTGCGAAACGGTCTGTGTGTGGATGACTATATACGTATATATATATACATATATATATATATATGTATATATTTTTTAAGCTTCTCACCCCAAGCAAGGCTGGAAGCCATTAGCATGCAAGAGGTTACAGAAGGTTTGGAGGAAGCGCAGATAGGAGTGGTAAAGGAGAGGATATGGAGAAAGATAGTGGATCGATTAAGGCAAGGGGGTTACAGAAGATTTGGAGCGAGAGCAGATAGGAATGAAAGGTGAAATATATATATATATATATATATATATATATATATATATATATATATATATATTGGTAACGATTCGTTTTTACGCCTTCTATTGATTTTCTCCATTCCCTAGGCTAGGATCAAAGTGTAGAATATGTTTTCCACATAATGATAATGTCAGTATTAGCTTCATTCTTTTCTTTTTTTTACGGTAAGTCACTCGAGGTAGAGAGTTACGGTAAGTGTTTATAAGAAAAAGATGTTAACGGTTACTTGAAGAGATCTAAATTTTAGTCTCTTCAAACCTTGCGTAAAATAATCCTTCTAATAAATCGCCAGATCTTCACGCTTAAAAGAACCGAGGTATTATTTACAAGAATAAGAGACAAGAAAAACGTTCTGCGTGAGATGACCGATGATTCTTGATCCGTGGGTCGGGGACACAAATATTTGGAAATGCTTGGAAGAAACCCAAATTTCTACAAAATAACCGTTCTCACGAAAGTTATCTGCTCGTCGGCCCCATAGGTGAAAGGTCAAATATTTCAGTCCACAAAATACAGTTTCCCTTCCCGGGTGTCGTTTTATAATCATTGACCTTTCTGACACGACCCACACGCCGACTTGATAATTACTATCAAATTCGAATTGATCTTGTCCAAATATTATTTCTTTTAACAATTCGCCTTCGCCCGCAGAAATCTTTTTTCCTCTGCTTGCAGATAAATGTCGGTCGAAAGGATAATTTATGGTGATTGATGTTGAAAAGGGAATTTTTTTTTGTTCCAGAAATGCCTGTTTTCTTTGGAAATTAAACGTCCATTCCTGGAAAAAATCTTTTGTATTTTTATAAATATATATATATATATATATATATATATATATATATATATATATATATATATATATGCGTGTGTGTGCGTTGTATTAAACCCATGTCGTCTCGACTTAACTTTATTTACTTTCTATTATGGTTTTATTACAATCTGACATTTTTTTTAAATAATTATTTCACCCCAAGAAAGGCATTAAAGCCACTAAGATGCAAGGGATTGCTGGATGTGCGAGAATATGAGAAAAAGAATGAGAGAAAGAAAAAAAATATTAAGTAGAGAGAACAATAAGAGAACACGAATTTAGAAGACAAAACATAACGAATCACATTCTATTTAAATTTTTGAAGATCAAAGTTGACTGGAAAGCCAGAAGCCGGAAGAGAATTCCACAAGCGAGAAGTGTGGCAGAAGAAACTGTTAGCTTAGAACTTACGGTTACATTTTAGACATTTCAAAAAATACAGTTTCCTTTCCCGGGTGTCGTTTTATAATCATTGACCTTTCTGACACGACCCACACGCCGACTTGATAATTACTATCAAATTCGAATTGATCTTGTCCAAATATTATTTCTTTTAACAATTCGCCTTTGCTCTCAAACATCCTGCACTGCCGTTAATCTCGTATTGTACCTAAATTAATAAAGTCTACGTACCATACGGCAAAGATCATCGGGGCTAAGATAGCAACGTTTTTAAGGCGCCATTAATCGATGTTCCTCTCGAGATAAACGCAGGGATGTTCATTTTGAAGGTAGACATTAGTAATTGTTATTTTTGTAATTGTTGTTAACGCAGTTGAAGGCTCCAGAGACACTCAAGTTAATGAATGAGCAACAAAATGTAACAGCATTCATGGTGGCAATAATAGATATAATTTTTTTTTTAATCATTTCACTCACAGCAAGGCGATAACGCTCCTAGGACGATAATACTTCTTGGAGTGAAAGGGAATGAGAAAACGTTAGTGAGGAGAAAAAGGACAATAAAAAAACAGGGTTCAGGAAGACAGAAGATGGCGACAATGCCACTAAGACGCAAGGGGTTACTGGGAATGAAAGAGAATGAGAAGACTTTATTGAAGGGAAAGGACAATAAAAGAACAGGTTTCAGAATGACAGAAGATAACGATAATGACATTAAAACACAAGGGGTTACTGGGGGTGAACGTGAATGAGAAGACTTTAGTGAAGAGAAAGAACACTAAAAGAAGAGGTTTCAAGAAGACTGAAGATGGCGATAATGCCACTAAGATCCAATGGGTTACTAGGAGTGAAAGAGAATGAGAAGATTTTAGTGAAAAGAAAGGACAATAAAAGAACAGGTTTCAGGAAGACAGCAGATGGCGATAATGCCACTAAGACGCAAGGGGGTTACTGAGAGTGAAAGAGAATAAGAAGACTTTAGGGAGGAGAAAGGACAATAAAAGAACAGGTTTCAAGAAGACTGAAGATGGCGATAATGCCACTACGATGCAAAGGGTTCCTGGGAGTGAAAGAGAATGAGAAGATTTTAGTGAAGAGAAAGAACAATAAAAGAACAGGTTACTGAAAGAGAGAAGATGGTGCTAATCCCACTAAGACGCAATGTGTTACTGAGAGTGAAAGAGAATGAGAAGACTTTAGGGAGGAGAAAGGACAATAAGAGAAGAGGTTTCAAGAAGACTGAAGATGGCGATAATGTCACTAAGATGCAAGGGGTAACTGGGAGTGAAAGAGAATGAGAAGACTTTAGGGAGGAGAAAGGACAATAAGAGAAGAGGTTTCAAGAAGACTGAAGATGGCGATAATGTCACTAAGATGCAAGGGGTACTGGGGGTGAAAGAGAATGTGTAGACGTCAGTGAGAAGAAAAGATAATAACAGAACAGGTTTCAGGAAGGCAGAAGATGTTTACAGAAAGTGAAAGGGAATGAAAAGACTTTATTGGGGAGATGAGAGGAAAAGCACAATAACAGGATTCTAGACGACAGAAGATGGCGAATAACGTTGCATTTAAATTTTTGAAGATTGTAGTGGACCTTGCTACTGAGTTCTTGCTACCCTGGCAAGCAAGAAATAGGTAGTGTGTTCCACTGGCGAGAAGTGCGAGAAAAGAAACTACTAGAACAGAACTGACATTAGTTCAACAGAAAAAAATGGGACCATGTTTTCAATCTAGTAGCACGCTTAAATTCATAAATTCGAAGCAGTAAGAGTACATCTCATTACAACAATTGACATGAAAATATTGGTAAAAAAAAACATCATGAAGGAAAAATAAAAGTTGAACCCAGATATGAGGAGGTTGAGATTCCAGTGATTGAAGAAGCATCCACACGTGCGTCTCTTTTACGGGAGAAACTGTTTAAGTCGAACTTCTTCGTTACTAATGGAATACGAAGTGAACATAAGGACTGTGTCCGTGGCTTCGTGTTTCCGGACTGAGAAGGGTTTTATCGGCAAAACTACGGAATCTATTTCGTTCGAACGTCTACCATGAAATGTGTATCCAGTGGCTAGCAAGGTCTCGTCTGTCGAGAAAAAGGAGCTCGTAGGATGGAAAACTATTCTTCACCTTTAAGGCCGTGAAAACATGCAGATTGTGCAGCGCCAATCCAGATATGGCCGAAATAATCTTTCTTTTCTGATCTAGGTCTTGCAAATACAGAGCATGGCAGAAAGAGAGTTATGTATATTTTTAATCATTTCACCCCAAGCAAGGTATTAAAGCCACTTCAGCAATATTGTCTGTCCTTCACTCACTTTCCCACCGCTGTAAAATTGCCTCCCTGTGTCTTTTTTTATAAATATTTTTGGTGTAATTGTTCGGATGAACTCTTCGTTATGATAACTAGGCTTTATGAATTTAAGCGCAGTACTAGATAGCGACGAGATCTCATCAATTGAAAATTCGCTAGATTTAACCGTAAATTTTACGATAAAAGTTTCTTTTACAGTTAAATTCGCTAGATTTAATCGTAAATTTTACGCTAAAAGTTTCTTTTACAGTTAAATTCGCTAGATTTAATCGTAAATTTTACGTTAAAAGTTTCTTTTACAGTTAAATTCGCTAGATTTAATCGTAAATTTTACGCTAAAAGTTTCTTTTACAGTTAAATTCGCTAGATTTAATCGTAAATTTTACGCTAAAAGTTTCTTTTACAGTTAAATTCGCTAGATTTAAACGTAAATTTTACGCTAAAAGTTTCTTTTACAGTTAAATTCGCTAGATTTAATCGTAAATTTTACGCTAAAAGTTCCTTTTACAGTTAAATTCGCTAGATTTAATCGTAAATTTTACGCTAACAGTTTCTTTTCTTGCATTTCTCTCATATGGATCTCCGTTCCGGCTCCATGCTTTCCAGCCAATTTTAATCTGCAAAAATTCAAACGCTATCTACTGTCCTCCTGATTATTCTTTTCTGTTTCCACCCATATTTCTGTTCCTGTTTCTTCCACACTCATTAACCTCTTGTGTCTTAGTGGCTTTACTGTCTTGCTTGGGGTGAAATCGATTTTTAAAAAAAGATGCCAGACAATAGTGAAACAAAATAGTAAAAATGTTGTTATTATTTTAGTTTTATTCATGCTTACTGTTGTGGATTCCGGGATGAAATCCGGTATCAAATAATAAACGCCAAGAATGAATATAGGAAAATAAACGTATTAAGCTAATAATACAAACTGGTAATACAGGTTAGTAGTTCCATGAATGCGGGTTAGTAGCAAAATATATATACAGTCTTTGATATCGACGTATCGCTGTATGACTTCTTACTGAGTCGACGTGCTCGTTACTGTGACTCTTGCCGTTATGTTATTCTACCGACCGACTCGACGTTCTTACTACTACTACTACTACTTGACCTGGCGTACTCACTGTCCGGGTATTCACTGGTAGTAGTATATGTATACTCTGGGTAAGTCCATTTGTGTAAAAAGGGGAGACCCCTCAATACTTACAACCATATCAAGTTGAAACACCAGTTCTTGTACGATCACTGAAGTTAATCAATGTCAAGCTTGGTCAGTGCCTAGATGGGCAACCGCTTGCCAATACAAGGTGCTCTGAGCTTGAATTTGCATATGGAGTAATGGGATTGGAAATGGAAGAGCAAAATTTTCCCACCACCATAAGGTTGCCGCTCTGTGCCTTTTTTTATAAATACTTTCATGGATGAACTCTTCGCTATGGTACATAGAGCTTTTGTCATTTTAAGCGCAGTACTAAACTGGCGTCGAGATCTCATCAATTGAAAATTGAGTTGCAAGACGTAGCCGCAGGTTATACGCTAACAGTTTCTTCTTCTCTGGTACTTCTCGCTTATGGAACTTTTTTCTGGTTTTATTCTTTCCAGCCAACTTTAATCTGCAAAAATTTAAATGCAATGTCAATCGCTATCTACTGTCCTCCTGATTACTCTTTCCTCTTCCCGCTCATTATTAATTTGTCCGTTTCTAAATCTTCCACATCCTGTAAGCCCTTGTGTTTCAGTGGCTTTACTACCTTGCATGGGGTGAGACTGCTTAAAACTAAAGAGGTGCAAGCGGATATTGAGAGGGAAAATTTTAGGTGGCAGGGAAGCAAGAGAACGGAATATGGTTCCGCAGGCGAGAAGTGCGAGAAAAGAAACTGTTAGAGACCGTCTTGGGTATGAGGATAAACTACATCTGAGTCCTGCGTAAGACAATAAACTACATCCGACAGAAAGGCCCTTGACCAGGGGTTTTTAGTTTTTCATGGAACCACCTCTTAATTGCTGTTGTTCCCAGGTCCACCCTGACCCGGGGTGGTAGCCCCTGTCAAGGTCCCAGCTATAGACAAATAATTGAAAGTATAAAAATAGGTTTTAATACTAGCAATACTTTTTGGGAAGTTTATTACCAGCAGTACATTTTTGAAAAAGAAAATTACCAAAAATACACTTTTGGAAAGAAAATAATACCAGCAATAAAAATCTTGTCGGCATTTAATAACCTGATGAGTTGTTGATATGCCGTAAAACAAAACAAACCAAACCAGACTCTCTACAAACCCTCTTTAAAAAAATACGACAATGTAACGTGATCTACAAACTGATTTCTTACAAAGAATACATATTCTATTCATACGAACCTATCCTAAAAACATTGTCGGTATTAAATAACCCACTGAGTTTGACATGCCGTGAAACAAAATAAACCAAACCAAACCATACTTTCTACAAAACCCCACTTTTCTAAAAATAAGACAATGAAACTTGATGTACAAACTGATTTCTTACAAAGAATACATACTCTATCCATACGAACCTTTTCTAAAAAATCTTGTCATTAAATAACACATTGAGGTTGATGATATGTTGTAAAATCAAATAAGCCAAACCAAACCAGACTCTCTACAAAAAATATAACCATCAATAAATTTTTGAGAAAATAAAAAAAATTTTTACCAGCAATATATTTATAAAAAAAAAAACATTACCAATAATACATTTTGAAAAAAAAAATTATTACCATCGGTAAAAATCTTGTCGGCATTAAATACCCCATTGAGGTTGATATAACGTAAAACAAAACAAACATACAGAAACTGTTAGAAAAGAACAAACGGTTGCATCTAGCTGGTTTAACAGTAAAACGGTGAGACCTAATTGCCAATCTAGCAGTACGCTTAATTCGAGCAGTCGAGACACTAAGAAAATGGCTAATCAGAAAGCATATACGGTTATTTTTAATTTCTGTCCTGTCGTTCTTTGAACCTAACTTTGCGGGTGATGTGCCAAAGATAATTAATCGCTATTTCGGATTTGTGGTGTGATTGGGCCCAAGTGGTTTCGAGTTTGGGCGTTTTATCAGAATATTAGCTTTAAAATTATCGCATGGGGCACAATTTGTA
>OZ038500.1:14615719-14653219 GCA_964036315.1 Acanthosepion esculentum | reverse complement strand
AGATACTACACTTTGAATCCTTCCAGAAGCCCAGGGTGTGAAGAAAAGCGTAACTCGAGCAATGAAAGCCGAATGTTTCCTTATAAAGAAACGGCTAATATTACCACTTTTTAGAAAAGAGGAGAAAAGATACTACACTTTGATCCCATTCCGAAAGCCAGTTAGTGAAGATAAGCATAACTCGAGAAAATGAATGTCAAATGTTTCCTTATAATACTATAATATTATCAGGAATTACCATTTTATAATATTAACATTTTCTTTAGAAAAGAGAACAGATACTACACTCTGACCCCATCCCGAAAGCCAGTGAGTAGCACTGGCTGCTCGGTCAATGAATGCCAAATATTTCCTTATAAGAAAACAGCTAATATTAGCAATTTTTTTTTTTTTTTTTAGAAAAGAGGAGAACAGATATTACACTTTGATCCCATCCCGAAGGACAGTGAGTGAAGAGAAGCGTAACTCGAGTAGCACTGGCTGCTCGATCATTCTCACTAACCATAAAAAAAACACTTACATTAGTAGCATCGTAGTAGTTTTTCTCATATTTTCTAACACTCAGTAACCTCTTGCGTCTTAGTGGCTTTATTGACTTTGATCTTCAAGACATTAAATGCAATGTCAACTGCTATCTTTTGTCTTCTTAATTCTTGTTCTTTTATTGTCCTCTCTCTTTAATAGTAGTTTTTCTCATATTTTCTAACGTTCAGTAACCCCTTGCGTCATAATGACTTTATTGTCTTGCACGAGGTGACATGATTAAAAACCGACGTTAATATCATTTGTAGATCTGAACAATGTTTGTCGTTGCGTTAACTCTCCCAGTCTCAGTTCGACAGCCCAATTAAATAATCACTTTCACAGGCGTTCTCACTGCTTCTCTCGGTTCCTTTTTGTCTTTGATATGTCCTGTGAGTATCAAATTCTCCATGCCCTATTTCCTCATTATGTATCCAAGAAATTTCAGTTGTTTCTTTCTGATTCTTATCATAAGTGTTCTTTTTGCTTCCATTTTCTTCTAAAATATCCAATGCATAGGATTCTCAACATCCTTCTGTAGAACTACGTTTCTGTTCCCTTAAGTCTCTTCTTCATCCGTTCAGCATTCACAGATGATGACAACAGTTTAATACTCTTTTCTTTGTTTCTCATGAAATTTCCCTAAATATGAATATCGTATTTGTCGACCTATTGGACGCACCTACGCATTGGACGCACCTACGCATTGGACGCATGGAATAATTCTGGAAAGAATGCGAGCATCATAACCAAACAAAAATTACGACCTAACCTTTATTTGACAATCTCATTAACCATGAAGAAACGCTAACAGTATTAGCACAAATTATACTATTGGTAATTTTTTAAATAGTAGTGCGGTAAGTTTGAATTACCAGGACATTTTTTAGAAAAGAAGAAATTTAGTATAATTCATGTTGCAGTTATTGAAAATTGTTTTAGTTGTTTTTCAGGGAGCAACATCTGCACATATAGTAAATTCATAACAGCTACTAATAAATTGGTATTAGTGAACACTGGTACATGTGGTAATAGGCGAAAAGCAAACAGATGGTACTTGTTGGTAAATGAAGTCCATAACATACACGCAGAAGAGCAAATTCCAATACCTACATATCAGCAAAAAGACACGCACTACAATCAGCAATATAGCTGTCAAAGCAAATATTTCTGGAAAATCTGGTATTTCTACAAAACAAGCAGCAAAATATTGCGCAATTCAATAAATTCTTTAATTCTTTTTTTTTTTTTACCCGAGTGAATTCTTCGGGGATATTTTATTGATATCGTGTTTGTTCACTTCCAGAAGTCCTTGTTTCAGTGCTAAGCGCTCTGTGTGCACTGATTCCTGGTGAACTGCAATTTTTTCGCGGTTTTCATGTCTCTCTCATACATAATACTCCTGTATAAGACGCAGGGTAATTTAAAAAAAAAAGAAATCCACGTCCAGCAGCCCGGCAAATACGGTATATATATATATATATATATATATATATATATATATGTATATATATGTATATATATATAAATGTATATATATATATATATATATATATATATATATATATATATATATAAAAGTGAACATAGAAGTCAACACTTAGAGGCGACAGTCTGTTTCCTGCTAGATGCAATCGTCAGGCCACTAGCATGAAACAGACTGTCGCCTCTAAGTGTTGACTTCTATGTTCACTTTTATATTTACTCACGCTCTATCTCTGATATTGAGCACTTTATCCCATAAATATAGCACACTTTAAGACTATATTTGTTCATATATATATATATATATATATTGATCGTGTTGATGGTTGCCAGGCGATTGAGTATAAATCAGATTACTAATGCTATTAGCATATCACGTGGGAGTAGTGAGAATATTCTGCACAATGAACTTGGAATGACGAAGGTTTCCGCTCGTTGGGTGCCACGTCTTCTGACACCTGATCAAAAGCGCACCAGGCTGATCACATCACGGACAAATCTGACAGAGACGGCTTGGTTCCTTGAATGCTTCCTTATCCAGGTTGAGTGTTAGGTTCATCGCTTTGAACCAGAGACAAATAGACAATCCATGCAACAGAAACACCCCTCCTCATCTGCTCCAAGTAAAGATAAGGTCATTTCGTCTGCAGGGAAGGTAATGGCGTGATTTTTGCGGATGCAAAACGCATTGTGCTTATGGGCCCTCTTCAAAAGGGCCACGCCATCAATGGAGAGTACTATGCCAACTTGCTGAGGCAGTTACGAAAAGCTATCAAGACTAATCATCCAGGTTAACTGGCGAAAGAGGTCCTGTTTTATCCAGTAAAGAAGTCATTGGTTTCAATGGCTGTTGTGCGTGATTGTAGCTTTGAACTGGTTGATCACCGTCCTGATTTGACGATCATCTGTTCCCCAACGTGGAAAACACTTGGCTGTGATGATAACGTCATATATTTTGTTGATTAATTTTTTCACCAACAGTCTTCTTTTAACATTCAAATATCAGTTTAAATGGAAATAAACAATACAGTTATGAATAAGAAGTGTTGAAATTAATGCCTGCAAGGTTTAGTATCAATCCTTTATAAGCCTATGAACCTTTCAGCTCACCTCTGTATTTGTGCTTTATTTATTTATTTACCTATTTTAAAATATGCAAGCTAGCAACGTCTGTCCGGTTCTGTACGCCTGCTTATCACTTGTAGAGTCACTGTCTGGAAATAAGGAATTAATCGGGTGAAGTGTTCGTTTGAAACCCGAGATCTGCCGCTTCCTTTGTCATTCAAGGTTATATTTTGAAATTGAAGGAGTGGTGGTGGTGGCGGACGCGGGGGATTAGGAGGTAGTGATGTAGGTGGTGATAGTAGTGGTCTAGGTGGTGGTAGTAGTGGTCTAGGTGAAGGTGGTGGTCTAGGTGGTGGTGGTGGTGTAGGTAGTGTCCGATAAGAAAGAGGCGTTGGTCTTGGAGGTGGTGGTGGTGTAGTGGTGGTAATAGTGGTCAAGGTGGTGGTTGTAGCAGAGTGGGAGGTTGTATCATATATTCGGTGGGGGAGCTAGTGACCTTTGCACCGACTCTCATCCTCGTAGTCGATTGCCAATATTTTTGCGAAAGATAATGGACTAATTTGTCTTATCCAACCCTTAGCTGCTATTTAACCCATAGATGGGGTCGGAAAAAGAGATTTACATTTATATTTGTCGCCATATTTATTACAACGTTTCGGTCGTTGTAAGCTCCGGCCTTCTTCAGGTGATTGGAATCTCGAATTGAACCTTTATTTCGCTCACTGGGGTAGACTATGCCATGTTTAATTTATCAGTTATCTCCTGTTAATTCCACCTCTCCAAGTTGTGCCTTAAACAGGTATTGAACTCAGACTCTTTACGTCCTCTCACTGGATCTAACTAACGCCTTTATCCACTTTGTAATAAATATTGCAATAAAGATGAGGTCTACAGTCCGAATAATGTAAATAGTGTACATAATACCTCATCTCAGAAATATAGACAGATACTGAAAGGCCGAAACGTTGTGATAAATATGGCGACAAAGATGAGGACAATAGTCCGAATAATGTAAATAGTGTACATAATACCTCATCTCAGAAATATAGACAGATACTGAAAGGGCGAAACGTTGTGATAAATATGGCGACAAAGATGAGGACAATAGTCCGAATAATGTAAATAGTGTACATAATACCTCATCTCAGAAATATAGACAGATACTGAAAGGCCGAAACGTTGTAATAAATATGGCGACAAAGATGAGGACAATAGTCCGAATAATGTAAATAGTGTACATAATACCTCATCTCAGAAATATAGACAGATACTGAAAGGCCGAAACGTTGTGATAAATATGGCGACAAAGATGAGGACAATAGTCCAAATAATGTAAATAGTGTACATAATACCTCATCTCAGAAATATAGACTGATACTGAAAGGCCGAAACGTTGTAATAAATATGGCGACAAAGATGAGGACAATAGTCCGAATAATGTAAATAGCGTACATAATACCTCATCTCAGAAATATTGACAGATACTGAAAGGGCGAAACGTTGTAATAAATATGGCGACAAAGATGAGGACAATAGTCCGAATAATGTAAATAGTGTACATAATACCTCATCTCAGAAATATAGACAGATACTGAAAGGCCGAAACGTTGTAATAAATATGCCGACAAAGATGAGGACAATAGTCCGAATAATGTAAATAGTGTACATAATACCTCATCTCAGAAATATAGACATATACTGAAGGGCCGAAACGTTGTGATAAATATGGCGACAAAGATGAGGACAATAGTCCGAATAATGCAAATAGTGTACATAATACCTCATCTCAGAAATATAGACATATACTGAAGGGCCGAAACGTTGTGATAAATATGGCGACAAAGATGAGGACAATAGTCCGAATAATGTAAATAATGTACATAATACCTCATCTCAGAAATATAGACAGATACTGAAAGGCCGAAACGTTGTAATAAATATGGCGACAAAGATGAAGACAATAGTCTGAATAATGTAAATAATGTACATAATACCTCATCTCAGAAATATAGACAGATGAGGATCATCTGCAGTTGATATGAGCATCTATTGTTCTGTACCTCTCCTTCGTTGGGGCGAGAAATTCTCAGCCACTCCGTACTTTTTTTATGGATCACTGATTGAATAGCAACAGAAAACAGATCCTCCCCTTACATCATACTCACTCCTTATTATTATTAGAAGGTTTTCTCATGTCAATGTTGATTGATTGATTGAATTCTTTTTTATGGCTTATCAACCCTTTGTGTGTCATTTAATTCCGTAACTGTTATATCGGAATAAAGTGACAGCTATTCTCTACTCTATTCACTATACTATTCCTCTATTCAGATCACTCTACGGATTACATTCCGAGCGAGAATTATCGAGCAAGTACTATTAGTGCGAGTGATATTCGAAGGCGTCTGACACCGGTATTGTTCAACGGCGTTACTATAGTTGTGTGTGCGATTACAAAGTCTCTACTACAACGAGCATTACGAAAGTGACAAAGTGTATCCTTTGGCATTACCAGACGAAGTGGCAACGAGTGTTCATTAATATCTCAAAAGTAACATATTTTTAAATTGTAAGAATAATTCTTTTGTGTTTCTATGAACGAATATTACATTAACACATTGTTTGGAAGGACAATGACTTTCTATATATAAGTTTCACTATTTAGCCCATAGCTTGCGGGGAGGGGATGGATTCATACATTTCCCAAGTGTATTTGAGCGTAAATGAATGCAACAAATGAAACTTGAATTCGAATCTAATATGAGGGTATTTTTTTGAAATTATCATATAAATATATAGTACTTCTGGAGATCAATTTATTGCTTAATAACAATAGAAAACGGATTGCCCATTTTTGGTGCAATAGAATCTTATTCTTTAATATAATCTAGTTTATTCATACCGTCAGAAACGATTACAAGTTTATTAAGTTCTTCTTCATATTATAAGAAGGTATTCCGATATTAGTTTCCAAATGTAATTAATATAGGGTGACCCCCAAAAACGGGAACTTTTTAACAATCCAATAAAGCCAAGAGTGATGGAAGAAAAATATTTAATTCATAGTAATTGAAACCTTAAAACATGCCATTTAAGAAACGATGATGGAATTTTGATTTAAAAAAAATTACGTCCTGTAGATGGCGTCCTCCTGTACGAATGCATTCTTGAAATCTGCTGGTGAGATTTTCTCATTGACTGCGACAACATCTCAGCTGGGATACTGTGAATTTCATTCTCGTTACTAAAATGGCGAAATGTTTACTTGCTCAAGGTCACTGTCTCGCAGTGTTGCCACTTGCTCATGTCTGGCAATACGCACTTCACAAATTCCAGTTTTTTGGGGTCACCCTGTATGTAGTAATTCACGATTGGGGGTGGGGATCAGTTTATATTCATTAATCTTAATACGAACATGCATGGTTCTCGTTCGATCACCGGAGTTTGATAACGTCGAACCGGGTCAGTTCCTAAACGAATGATCGTCTGAGAACACCAGGTGGGGGGACACTTGAGTGTAGTCTGGATTATTCTAATTATTTTTCTAGATTAAAACAGGTCGTTGTCAACTTATGACCATAACAGGTCTTAAATTGATCTGGTCGTAAGTCGGCCTGTTATTAATTTTGCATATTTTTTTTATCTTTTTTTAAGCATCATTTTATTTTTTTTGTATAATTTTTACGGTTTCTTTATGTTTGTTAACAGTTCTAAACATAGTTTTGCTTATTTTTTTTAAGTAACAAATACAGGTGAAAAAAAAAACCGGACCAAAAAAGAGAAAACATTTTAGCTGCAAAACATACCTAAATACATACAAATACAAAACACTCCCACTGCCAGACACAGGCACAGTGCTTATGTGGCCAGACATACCAATTCTCGGTGGTCGTTGTAAGGTCGAATAATCTTAAGTCGACTATGGTCTGTGGTTTTAATTCTCCATAATATCATAAGTAAAACCTTATGTTTCTTAAATTCGGGCAAGATGTCACATCTTATATTTTAAATTCAAAGCGTTCAGGTCGTTGTCATATCCTACGAGTTAGTCGGAGGCTTATTCTTTGGTGACAATCTGGTTACTAAATGACTCTGCTAATACGTTTCTGCAATATTCCAGCTTTCTTCTACTAGGCCTCGGGCCCTTTCAAGGTGTGGGCGATCATAGGCCGTTTTACTCGAGTTTACGTCGGCTGTTAAAAATATTAGAAAGGTCAAAACATTAAAATATCAATAAACGCATATAAAATCATATTTAAAAATAATATTATATATAATTAAGTAATTCATTGAGTCGGAAAGAAACCTCAACAGAATGCAGAAAGCACTGTACGGCCGTTTCGTCCTACATTTGGGATACCATCGACTATCGAGAATTGAAACCCTGACAGTTTGGTCGTCAAGCAAATATCATACCAACTGTACTAACGGGCCTCGGTAACGAAGGGATAGCAAATCAGACTCAATATAGCGCTGCTCGTTCACCAAGGCCCGTTGGAATGATGTTTGCTTGACAACCTGTTAGGGTTTCAATTCTCGGTAGTGGACGCGCACTGCTGATGAGTCCCAAATATAGGACGAAACGGCCGTCCAGTGCTTTCTGCGTTCTGTTGAGGTTTCTTTCAGACTCAATGAATTACTTAATTATAATTATGAAATTCGCCTAACAATTTCTGTCATGTATATATACGAGGTTCATTCAATAAATAAGGTGAATTTTTCGGTATAAGGACATCAAATACAGATAAAAGCTTACTCTTTTTTATTTTTTTTTGTTTTACTTCTTTTTCACAGGGATTTAATTTCTTTTGCAGATTAAAAAAAAACTTTGAGAGTTTTGGCTATTAACAAAGATGGCCGACCAAGAAGCATGCTCCAGGATTGAACAGCGGTCAGTTATAAAGTTTTTGGTTGCTGAAGGGTGCAAAAGAGTTGATATTCATAGGAGAATATCAACTGTGTATGGTGCCACATGTTTCAGCCAAAAAAATGTCTACAAGTGGGCTAAATTGTTTAAAAAAGGACAGAGCCGTGTTGAAGATGAAGACAGGCCTGGGAGGCCTACAGAAGTGAGGTCTCCTGAGGTGATCGAATCAGTCAATGACTTCATTTACTCTGACAGAAGGGTGACAGTGGATAACATTGCAAGGACTTTGAGCTTATATGTTGGGACAAACGCAGGGGTCATCAGTCAGAAGGAGTCATCTTGCATCATGACAACGCAAGGCCTCACACAGACGGTGCAGACCATCAACGTGCTGGGCTGGGAACTGCTCCCTCATCCCCCTTACAGCCCAGACCTTGCCCCTTCAGACTTTCACCTGTTTGGTCCCTTCAAAACGTTCACGAGAGGCACGAAGTTTAAAAGTGACGATGAAGTCAAAAGTGTTGTGAGCGACTGGCTGAGACATCAGTCCAAAGATTTTTACGCTGAGGGAATACGGAAGCTTGTGCACAGATGGGAAAAGTGTGTGAAAATGCTGGGAGACTACGTTGAAAAAAAAAGTAAGCTTCTATCTGTATTAGAAGTCCTTATACCGAAAAATTCACATTATTTATTGAATGACCCTAGTATATATATATATATATATATATATATATATATATATATATATATATATATATATATATGCGTGTGTTTATGTGTGTGTGTGTGTGTGTGTGTGTGTGTGTGTGTGTGTGTGTGTGTGTGTGTGTGTGTGTGTCATAAAATGCTCAAGAATAAAAACATTAGTCGAAGGCATATTATTTGATGACAATCTTTGCTGGTTACTAAATGACTTTGCTAAACGATTCTGAAACATTTCAGATATCTTCTACTAGGCCCCGTGGGCGATCAAAGCCCTCCACAACTTCTTATACTTTTTAGCTCTTGTTAAGATATGTCTTTTCACCATCCCTCCCATAGATGTTTTGCCAACTATTTGCACAAGTTTGATAGGTAGATTACTCAATATTAGCTTTTATCCATCTTGACTTCAATATAACCTTTCACTATCGAATTCTCCAAGCCCTCTGTCCACATAATATTTGTTCAATCCAATTTTTCTCCTGAATAAAGAAGAGTTGGACTATTAAAAATAATTTCCTTATTATTTTTTTCATTGTATAAGAGTCGTAGATAAACATATATATTAAAATAAGATATTACATCCGGTTATACATTTCCTGGGTAAAGTGATACCTCGACATAAGTCGTTTCGTGTTATTAAATCATTTTTGAAGATACGTGGGTTTTTCTTAAGTATTATATAAAAAATAAATCTAGTCTTAGGTAGATTTACTCGAGTTTACGAAGATTGTTTAAAATATTAGAAACGTCAATAAAAATAAAAAAAAAATATAAAATCATATTTAAATAAATCAAATATATATATATATATATATATATATATATATATATATATATATATATATATATATATATATAAGAAAATCATCAAGAAAAAATATTAGCATAATAAAGTATGTTCGACAGATGTTCTTATTTCAAATTCCAGCCGACAGGCGGCATTCGTACGTTGTTTTCCGCTCCAATACCGATTTTAGATTCAGACTTGTTTATATTTGTGCTCTGCGCTTGGCGCTCTCTCAGTTACATTTCAATTGTGATTTAGAATACATTTTTGTCCATGACTCCAAAGAAAAGTCCCAGTACTACTGCTAATGCTAAGCGTAAGTCTATATCGCTGGAAGACAAGGTGGAAAGTAATATACATTGAATGTACATATCATAAAAACAGTAAGAAGTAATAGGAAGTGATTATTTGAGGTTTATAGTGTGGTTATTTCGACAAGTCGTTTTTCAACCTAAGTCGTGGCCTCTTCAACAAATTGACAACGTAGGGTGACGTATACCTGTAAACCAACTTGCCTAGACAAACAATATGGCATTGCTAAAACCTTTGTACAAAGTTACATAAAGTTTGCACAAACCTTTTGTATACTAACCCTAACCCTAACCCACAAAGTTACGTTGAGACTTTGCAAATACGCTACCTTCTAACGTTACATTACGAAAGAAGGAAAACTGTCATATTGTTCTGATGAACCTTCCTTTATAGTACTCAGACTTTATGAAGTTAAGCGCGGTGCTAAGCTGGGTCATATAGCCTGGGCTGGCAACTGGGCGACCGCAGAAAGAAAGGGCAACATTATGCGGGAAAATCTTCTGTCGAGTCCGCCATGAATCGAAAGAGACATGATCGCCGAAGCGTGTGTCACGTATGCCACTTAACTGACTGACTAGACTGGTGTCAAGGCCTCATCATTTTATATTTGAAACGGATAAATGTAACCATAAGTTCTATGCTAATAATGTCTTCTCTCGCACTTCTCGCTTGTGGAATTCTCTTCTGGCTTCTTGTTCCCAGTCAACTTTGATCTTCAAAAATTTAAATGCAATGTCAATCGCTATCTTCTGTCTTCTTGATGCTTGTTCTTTTATTGTCTTCTCTTCTTAATATTATTTTTTTTTCACATATTCTCTAACACTCAGTAACCTCTTGCGTCCTAGTGGCTTTATTTACTTTGATCTTAAAAATTTAAATGCAATGTCAATCGCTATCTTCTGTCTTCTTAATTCTTGTTCTTTTATTGTTTTCTCTCCTTAATAGTAGTTTTTTCACATATTCTCTAACACTCAGTAACCTCTTGCATCCTAGTGGTTTTATTTACTTTGATCTTAAAAATTTAAATGCAATGTCAATCGTTATCTTCTCTCATCTTAATTCCTCTTCTTTTATTTATCTCGCTCCTTAATGCTTTTTCTTCTCATATTCTCTCACACCCAGTAGACCTTTGCGTCTTAGTGGCTTTATTGCCTTGCTTGTTGTTGTGGGGATTATTAAAAACATTCCAGGAGATTGAACGAGCATTCAGCATCTAAATTTAGTGATTCTCAAATTAAAAAATATATGGAAATAATATAATAAATTGAATACGTTCTGTACATATTGTTAAGCAAGAAAAAAAATTCTGATATCTTTTCTCCAGGAGGAATATTCAATTACAACGGTTCGCACCGTCAACATAATGTTTTGACAAGGTTGGTGGGGAGCGGTCAGTTTGATTGCAATGTAACTGTCCCGTCGCCACAACGTCACATATCCGCCAACCCAAATCACTCTGTCTTTTCTACAAATATTTTCATGGCAACTGCTCTGACGATCTACTTTCACTGGTACCCCAACTGCATGAATTTAAGCAGCCTACTAGTTTGGCATCTCGGTCCGACCGTTTCACTCTCGAAAAAGTTAATTCCGACAGATTCTTATCTCGCACTTCCCGACAGGGGAACTTCCTTCATCTTACTTTCTTCCCTGGTAGCTATAATCTTCAAATATTCAAATGTAATGCCAATCGATATCTCTTGATGCCTTCATCCTGGTCTCCGTCCTTCATTATATCCTTTCCTCGAACACCCCTCTTTACTCTTGCTCCCATTCTTTGTAACCCCTTGCGTGCTAGTGGCACTCCCGCATTGCTTGGGATGAAATGCTTAAAAAAAAAAGAAAAAATTCTCTTCGTCCAAAACTTTGCAAGTATGTTCAGTGTTAGGTGGGTAAACGGAGGTGCAAATTTTTTTAAAATGACTTTAGCAGACTGTTTTTTGGGGGTTTTTTTTAATCATTTTATCCCAAGCAAGGCGATAATGCCACTAGTACGTAGAGGGTTACAGAGAGTGAAAGTGAGAGAAAAGACTGGCTATGGCGTTTAAGGAATGGATAAAAAGATGAATGGAATTCAAGAACGTAGAGATTGGCGATTGACGCTGCATTAAAGATTGCAGTTATTACGGAAGCAAGCAAACGGAAGGGAGTTCCACAGGCGGGAAGTGCAAGGAAAGAAAATGTTGAAGTAGAAGTGGCGCTGGCATTTAGCTATTTCAATAGTAAACGGGTGAGACCTAGATGTCAATCTAGTTACACGCTTAAATTAATTTAGTCAGAGTAGGTGCCATGAAAATATTTATAGAAAAGGGGCAGTCACGTGACATCAGTGAGTAAAAGACTGATGTCGAGATGCCAGGTCAGGATCGATTACATAACAGACGTTTCTTTGGATTTTGTCAAGAAACTCGAGATGAATAGCAAGAACACCAGACCAGATATGACAACAGTATTCAATTCACGGACGTACGGCAGATTTGTAAATGTACAAGATGGATTCTGACGGGAAAAAATTCGTGCACAACACAGTGACCCACTTTTCTTTGCAGTAGATGCAGCTATAGATCCGATGTAGTCACTCCTCTTCATGTCAGTGGAAAACGTGAGGCCAAGACGGTGTCGTGTTTGCCCGGGTCTCGCATCAGCCATGCTGATGACAGGCAAAGACGGTGTTGTGTTTGGCTCTCCAGGAGTCTCGCACCAGCCATGCTGATGGCAGGCAAAGACGGTGTCGTGTTTGACTCTCCAGGAGTCTAGTATCAGCCATGTTGATGGCAGACAGAAAAGGTTCTCTTTGGTGGTTAAATGAAACAGTTTTGTTTCGAAAGAGTTAAAATTTACAAGCCATTTCTTGCCCCAGTTAACCACTGATTTGAGGTCCATTTAAAGAGCAGCGGCCAAGTTTACTATAATGCAAACTTTGCATTTTGTAAACTGGTGGAACCCAGATACCAATCTAGTAGCACGATTAAATTCAAGTAGTAGGGACCCAATGAGAAAAACCTCATCAGAGCAGTTGCCATGAAAATATTTGTAGAAAAGACAGAGGGAAGCCACGTCACGTCGGTGAGAAAGTGACAGAAGTCAAGATGCCAGGTCAGGATGAATTATATAAAAGATCTTTCTTTCGATTTTGTCAAGAACTTCGAGATGAATAGCAGGAACACCAAATCAGATATGGCAACAGTTAAAAATTTATAATGACTAATTTCGTTTTGAAAAAATAATGTTTTTTTTTTATTACACGAAAGTAAACAATGAATAAACTTTAGATCGTCACACCCAATTCAGTCAATAAGGACATTACCTTCTCTTGAAAATATATTTAAGCTCTTTTGTTTGTCATTTTCTCTTTTCTTATTTTTCTCAACATTTAAGCGTAATGCAGCGTGTAATTCAAACTCCATACTGGATATTAAATAATGAAGGTGTCTAATGCGTAAAGCAGTCGCTTCTGGACCATAATGACCGCCTGTCACACAAAGCCGAACCGACGACAGAAACACTGTCCCCAATAATGAGAGCGGTAAGAGAAAATCCTGTCCCACAGTTAGCAAAATTTACACTTTTTTGGCAAACAGATGGCAATCAAATTCTAGGTTGTATTTAATAAGTTTCATTTGTAAGTGGAGGGTGTCTTTAAGCGTTGCCATTTATTTAGGGACAACTACAAAAAAACAAAACATGTTTAAAGGATTTAAAAAAAATGAAATGTCTTTTATTTTAGTTTTAATTTCAGGCTAATAGCTTAAATTTGATACACCGTTTACATTATTCGGACTATTGTCCTCATCTTTGTCGCCATATTTATCACAACGTTTCGGCCTTTCAGTATCTGTCTATATTTCTGACATGAGGTATTATGTACACTATTTACATTATTCGGACTATTGTCCTCATCTTTGTCGCCATATTTATCACAACGTTTCGGCCTTTCAGTATCTGTCTATATTTCTGACATGAGGTATTATGTACACTATTTACATTATTCGGACTATTGTCCTCATCTTTGTCGCCATATTTATCACAACGTTTCGGCCTTTCAGTATCTGTCTATATTTCTGATATGAGGTATTATGTACACTATTTACATTATTCGGACTATTGTCCTCATCTTTGTCGCCATATTTATCACAACGTTTCAGCCTTTCAGTATCTGTCTATATTTCTGAGATGAGGTATTATGTACACTATTTACATTATTCGGACTATTGTCCTCATCTTTGTCGCCATATTTATCACAACGTTTCGGCCTTTCAGTATCTGTCTATATTTCTGACATGAGGTATTATGTACACTATTTACATTATTCGGACTATTGTCCTCATCTTTGTCGCCATATTTATCACAACGTTTCGGCCTTTCAGTATCTGTCTATATTTCTGAGATGAGGTATCATGTACACTATTTACATTATTCGGACTATTGTCCTCATCTTTGTTGCCATATTTATCACAAAGTTTCGCCCTTTCAGTATCTGTCTATATTTCTGAGATGAGGTATTATGTTTCACTATTTACATTATTCGGACTATTGTCCTCATCTTTGTCGCCATATTTATCACAACGTTTCGGCCATTGTACGCTCCGGCCTTCTTCAGTTGTTTGGAATGTCGAACATTATATTTTGCACACTGGGGTAGTATGTTCTAGTTCCAGGTGTCATGTTTAATGGATGTCAGTTATCAGTTATCTCCTGTTAATCTCCCTCTCCAAGTTCTCCTCTGCCTTAACCGGGTATTGAACAAACACTCTTTGGGTCCTGTCACTGGATCTGGCCATCGACTTTATCCACTTTGCCATGTGTCCTTGAGGATATCTGTGTATGACTTTTTGTATATAGACAGATATTAAATTTGATATTTCCAATAATCAAAATACTTTGTTGGATTTAAATTGATTTAAAGGATTTTTTTAATTTTTATTTTTATTTTGCTAAAATAACAAAAATATCCTTAAGACAAAATCGTCCTATTTCTTGTACCAGTCTTAAAATTAAATGTGCAAAATGTAAGAAATAGTTCTTAGGATGATAGTAAAGATATACCCAGGATTTTCATAGAGTGCATTCATCACTGGCCATTATTTAGGGCTGACTGAATAAATATCAGTTACCAATATGAATTTTCCTGTAATTATCAGAAAATATATTCTTGTACATTTTGATTATTGTTTTGTGTGTGTGTGTGTGTGTGTGTGTGTGTGTGTGTGTGTATGTTTGTGTGTGTGTGTGTGCGTGTGTGTGAGTGTGTGTGAGTGAGTGTGTGTTGAATCTATTTCTGGCTTTCACAAAAACCTCAACCAAAAGAAGTTTTAATCTATTTCTGGTTCTGATAAAAACCTCATCAAAAAGAAGTCTTAATCTATTGCTGGCTCTAAGAAAACCTCATCAAAAAGAAGTCTTAATCTATTGCTGGCTCTAAGAAAACCTCATCAAAAAGAAGTCTTAATCTATTTCTGGCTCAAAGAAAACCTCATCAAAAAGAAGTCTTAATCTATTTCTGGCTCTAAGAAAACCTCATCAAAAAGAAGTCTTAATCTATTGCTGGCTCTAAGAAAACCTCATCAAAAAGAAGTCTTAATCTATTGCTGGCCCTAAGAAAACCTCATCAAAAAGAAGTCTTAATCTATTGCTGGCTCTAAGAAAACCTCATCAAAAAGAAGTCTTAATCTATTGCTGGCTCTAAGAAAATCTCATCAAAAAGAAGTCTTAATCTATTTCTGGCTCTAAGAAAAACCTCATCAAAAAGAAGTCTTAATCTATTTCTGGCTGAAAGAAAACCTCATCAAAAAGAAGTCTTAATCTATTTCTGGCTCAAAGAAAACCTCATCAAAAAGAAGTCTTAATCTATTTCTGGCTGAAAGAAAACCTCATCAAAAAGAAGTCTTAATCTATTGCTGGCTCTAAGAAAACCTCATCAAAAAGAAGTCTTAATCTATTGCTGGCTCTAAGAAAACCTCATCAAAAAGAAGTCTTAATCTATTGCTGGCTCTAAGAAAACCTCATCAAAAAGAAGTCTTAATCTATTTCTGGCTCTAAGAAAACCTCATCAAAAAGAAGTCTTAATCTATTTCTGGCTCTAAGAAAACCTCATCAAAAAGAAGTCTTAATCTATTGCTGGCTCTAAGAAAACCTCATCAAAAAGAAGTCTTAATCTATTGCTGGCTCTAAGAAAACCTCATCAAAAAGAAGTCTTAATCTATTGCTGGCTCTAAGAAAACCTCATCAAAAAGAAGTCTTAATCTATTTCTGGCTGAAAGAAAACCTCATCAAAAAGAAGTCTTAATCTATTGCTGGCTCTAAGAAAACCTCATCAAAAAGAAGTCTTAATCTATTGCTGGCTCTAAGAAAAACCTCATCAAAAAGAAGTCTTAATCTATTTCTGGCTCAAAGAAAACCTCATCAAAAAGAAGTCTTAATCTATTTCTGGCTCAAAGAAAACCTCATCAAAAAGAAGTCTTAATCTATTTCTGGCTGAAAGAAAACCTCATCAAAAAGAAGTCTTAATCTATTGCTGGCTCTAAGAAAACCTCATCAAAAAGAAGTCTTAATCTATTGCTGGCTCTAAGAAAACCTCATCAAAAAGAAGTCTTAATCTATTGCTGGCTCTAAGAAAACCTCATCAAAAAGAAGTCTTAATCTATTTCTGGCTCTAAGAAAACCTCATCAAAAAGAAGTCTTAATCTATTGCTGGCTCTAAGAAAACCTCATCAAAAAGAAGTCTTAATCTATTGCTGGCTCTAAGAAAACCTCATCAAAAAGAAGTCTTAATCTATTGCTGGCTCTAAGAAAACCTCATCAAAAAGAAGTCTTAATCTATTGCTGGCTCTAAGAAAACCTCATCAAAAAGAAGTCTTAATCTATTTCTGGCTCTAAGAAAAACCTCATCAAAAAGAAGTCTTAATCTATTTCTGGCTCAAAGAAAACCTCATCAAAAAGAAGTCTTAATATATTTCTGGCTCAAAGAAAACCTCATCAAAAAGAAGTCTTAATCTATATCTGGCCCTAAGAAAACCTCATCAAAAAGAAGTCTTAATCTATTGCTGGCCCTAAGAAAACCTCATCAAAAAGAAGTCTTAATCTATTGCTGGCTCTAAGAAAAACCTCATCAAAAAGAAGTCTTAATCTATTTCTGGCTGAAAGAAAACCTCCTCAAAAAGAAGTCTTAATCTATATCTGGCCCTAAGAAAACCTCATCAAAAAGAAGTCTTAATCTATTGCTGGCCCTAAGAAAACCTCATCAAAAAGAAGTCTTAATCTATTGCTGGCTCTAAGAAAAACCTCATCAAAAAGAAGTCTTAATCTATTTCTGGCTGAAAGAAAACCTCATCAAAAAGAAGTCTTAATCTATATCTGGCCCTAAGAAAACCTCATCAAAAAGAAGTCTTAATCTATTGCTGGCCCTAAGAAAACCTCATCAAAAAGAAGTCTTAATCTATTGCTGGCACTAAGAAAAACCTCATCAAAAAGAAGTCTTAATCTATTGCTGGCTCTAAGAAAACCTCATCAAAAAGAAGTCTTAATCTATTGCTGGCCCTAAGAAAACCTCATCAAAAAGAAGTCTTAATCTATTGCTGGCCCTAAGAAAACCTCATCAAAAAGAAGTCTTAATCTATTGCTGGCTCTAAGAAAACCTCATCAAAAAGAAGTCTTAATCTATTGCTGGCCCTAAGAAAACCTCATCAAAAAGAAGTCTTAATCTATTGCTGGCTCTAAGAAAACCTCATCAAAAAGAAGTCTTAATCTATTGCTGGCCCTAAGAAAACCTCATCAAAAAGAAGTCTTAATCTATTGCTGGCCCTAAGAAAACCTCATCAAAAAGAAGTCTTAATCTATTGCTGGCCCTAAGAAAACCTCATCAAAAAGAAGTCTTAATCTATTGCTGGCTCTAAGAAAAACCTCATCAAAAAGAAGTCTTAATCTATTGCTGGCTCTAAGAAAACCTCATCAAAAAGAAGTCTTAATCTATTGCTGGCCCTAAGAAAACCTCATCAAAAAGAAGTCTTAATCTATTGCTGGCTCTAAGAAAACCTCATCAAAAAGAAGTCTTAATCTATTGCTGGCCCTAAGAAAACCTCATCAAAAAGAAGTCTTAATCTATTGCTGGCTCTAAGAAAACCTCATCAAAAAGAAGTCTTAATCTATTGCTGGCCCTAAGAAAACCTCATCAAAAAGAAGTCTTAATCTATTGCTGGCTCTAAGAAAACCTCATCAAAAAGAAGTCTTAATCTATTGCTGGCCCTAAGAAAACCTCATCAAAAAGAAGTCTTAATCTATTGCTGGCCCTAAGAAAACCTCATCAAAAAGAAGTCTTAATCTATTGCTGGCTCTAAGAAAAACCTCATCAAAAAGAAGTCTTAATCTATTTCTGGCTGAAAGAAAACCTCATCAAAAAGAAGTCTTAATCTATTGCTGGCTGAAAGAAAACCTCATCAAAAAGAAGTCTTAATCTATTTCTGGCTCTAAGAAAACCTCATCAAAAAGAAGTCTTAATCTATTGCTGGCTCTAAGAAAACCTCATCAAAAAGAAGTCTTAATCTATTTCTGGCTCAAAGAAAACCTCATCAAAAAGAAGTCTTAATCTATATCTGGCCCTAAGAAAACCTCATCAAAAAGAAGTCTTAATCTATTGCTGGCCCTAAGAAAACCTCATCAAAAAGAAGTCTTAATCTATTGCTGGCTCTAAGAAAACCTCATCAAAAAGAAGTCTTAATCTATTTCTGGCTCTAAGAAAACCTCATCAAAAAGAAGTCTTAATCTATTGCTGGCTCTAAGAAAACCTCATCAAAAAGAAGTCTTAATCTATTTCTGGCTCTAAGAAAACCTCATCAAAAAGAAGTCTTAATCTATTGCTGGCTCTAAGAAAACCTCATCAAAAAGAAGTCTTAATCTATTGCTGGCTCTAAGAAAACCTCATCAAAAAGAAGTCTTAATCTATTGCTGGCTCTAAGAAAACCTCATCAAAAAGAAGTCTTAATCTATTGCTGGCTCTAAGAAAAACCTCATCATAAAAAAGTCTTAATCTATTTCTGGCTCAAAGAAAGACCTCAACAAAAAGAGGTCTAAATCGGTTAAATTCAAAATTTAACCTACCTATCTCCACAGAATTGAGACGAATTTTGAAAAATGACAAATCGTTCTTGAAGGATTTATTTTCGTTTCAATTTTAAGCCAATCGATTAAATCTGATATTTCCAATAAACAAAATACATTGCTGTATTTGAAAATGAATTTAAAGGGATTGGTATGCATTTTCGTTTTTATTTTAACGCCTTTTTAGCCACCTTTCATCAGAATGTAATTCTCTTTATTAAATAAATCTTCCAAAAATAAAATATACTTTTTGGAAATGTTTATTTGTGGGATATTAACTGATTTAAAGTTTAATCATTTTGATGTGAAACAAATATTTTTTACCTTAAGTTTAAAATAAAAGAAACTTGTTTTGAAACAAACAGTAGCGTTGATTACGTGCCCGTCATCCCTCGTCAATCACTTAACAAGTGTTGATAGACGTGTTGACAGCTGTATTGTTGTTCTACGGAGACTATCTGTTAAAACATAATTTAAGAAAAAGACGGGTGGGCCTCTTTTTTATTAAAATTTTAAGTACTCAGTAACCCTAAAAATGTTGGAAAATATGTTAGGAATGTTGATTTTAAATTTACTATAGTTATCGCACTTATTTTCTGATTGGAAGGAGTTTTCGTTTTTAAATTGCTGAATTTTTATTTTTTATGTTAACTTCATTTTTAGCCACCTGTCATCAGAATGTAATTCTCTTTATTAAAAAATTTTCAAAAAATAAAATATACTTTTCTGAAACTTTATATGAGGAATATTAGCTGATTTAAAGTATAATTCATCTGATTTGAAACAAATATCATTTACTTTAAGTTTAAAATATCGCAGAAATACATTTTTTATACAGCGGTAGCTGTTTAGTTAAACTGTTGTGAGTTTGACAGATGGAAGACAAATTGATGTTTATCTAATGTTGTTCTATGGGAACTTTAGCTGTAAAAATAATTGAATATAATGTGAGCGATCTTAAGTACTCAGCAATCTTAAAAATTTAAGAAAATATACTCCGTACTCTAATGTTTTATTGAATTTTAGAACACTTTTGACTTTAAATTTACTATACCTAACGCTCTTATTTTATGATAATGTCGTATATGGTCCACCGTACCTACAAAATCGGTACGTTTATACACATACAAAAACAATTCAAAATTAATTTTTAAATACATGGTATCCGTAAATTGTAATAATCCTTATGATTTATTATTAGTAAATATAGTCTTACTTAATAACAATGTTACCTAACAATGTCACCACTGAAACTGAATTTTAAAATTACTTGAATTATTTACATTATTAGTACTGTTATCCCTACAATCATTGTCATATTCACAACATTTCGGCCGGTGTACGCTCCGACCTTCTTCAGGTGACTGGAATTTCGAACTTAACCCTTTATTTCGTCCACCGGGTTAGATTGTTCTAGTTCCACGTGCCATACCTCATCTCAGACTATATACAGATATTGAATTTTAAAAGATTTAAAAACATTGTAAATTATTCTAATTAAAATTTTTAAAAATTGTAAATGAATCTTGTAAAATTTCATTATTAATCGAAAAAGACCATATTATCCTTAATATATATTATTCATAAAAGCAATTAAAAGCTTTTCTAAGTAAATAATGTCTTAGTTTTATTGAATTTTTATTTTACGATTTGGAGCAGGTTTTTGGTAAAACGGGGTTCAATTTCGCAAAAAAATGATGATTTAGATTCTCCAAAATGTTCTGCTTTTAATTAATATAGTCATTAAAATTTTTAATTAAGATACTAATTTAAATTTTAATTAATATAGTCATTAAAATTTTTAATTAAGATACTTATTTAAATTTGAATTAATATAGTCATTAAAATTTTTAATTAAGATAATTATTTAAATTTTAATTAATATACTCATTAAATTTTTTAATTAAGATACTTATTTAAATTTTAATTAATATAGTCATTAAAATTTTAATTAATATAGTCATTAAAATTTTAATTAATATAGTCATTAAAATTTTAATTAATATAGTCATTAAAATTTTAATTAATATAGTCATTATATATGATTTCGTTGAATTTCTGAGTTTTCATAAAATTAATTAAATGAACGAAGCTATTGATTTCACTTAATGGGATTATGAAAATATATCCATTTTTTATCAGCGGTCACAATTCGACGCCAAAATTTTCATCTTAAGGCGTTGCCAGCAGTTATTTGCAAATGTTCACACGTAGTTTAGCATGGTCATTGGTCATTTCATGAGGAATTTAACGGCAGCATCTGTTCACAAGGCCGAGCCGATCGAGGTATTGATGGACGGTGTTTTGCGAAGAAATAAGTTCTGCCGACAATGTGCTTGAGCTTGTCTGTTGTTCAGCCATTTCAAGCAAGTCCTCATCTTCCATACTAACAGACATAAAAAGTTTAAAAAATAACCATAATTTCGTAAAAAATGCGTATATTGTCGAAAGTTCCTTTTCCCACAATATACCTATTTCTGCTATGTTATAATGCTTACTACCTAAGCAATAATAATACTAAATAATTTTTTTTAAAATTCTGTTTCTGTTTGGTTTGTTTTACGGCATATCAACCTCAATGGGTCATTTAATGCCGAATTTTTTTTTTTTCTGGTAATATTTTTTCTTCAAGAATGTATAGCTGGTAACCTCTTTTTCTCTCAAAAATGTATAGCTGGTAATATTATTTTTCAAAAACGTATAGCTGATAATATTATTTTATTGAAAAACGTATAGTTGGTAATACTATTTTTCCAAAACATACAGCTGGTAATATTATTTTTCCAAAATGTATAGCTGGTAATATATTTTTTTTCAGAAACGTATAGCTCGTACTATTATTTTTTTCCAAAGATGTATACCTGGTAATATTATTTTTGCCAAAAAATGTATAGCTGGTAATATTATTTTTTCCAAAAAATGTATAGCTGGTAATATTATTTTTTTCAAAAATGTATAGCTGGTAATTTTATTTTCAAATATTTATAGCCGGCAACACTATTCTTTCAAAAAAAATATAGCCGATAATAATTTTTCAAAATTGTACAGCTGGCAACATTATTTTTCCAAAAATGTATTATCAGAGACCCTGCTGTTACATGTAGTTTATCGTCATACCCAGGACGCGGATGTAGTTTATCGTCATACCCAGGGCGCGGATGTAGTTTATCGTCATACCTAGGACGTGGCCACACCCTGGGAGTTAACTATTTTCCCATAGCTGAGACCCTAACAGGTGCTAACTTCCTGGGTCAAGGTGGACCTGGGAACACCAGCAATTAAGAGGTGGTTCCACGCTCCTCAAAACCTCCTGATCAGAGGCCTTGCTGTTGGATGTAGTTTATCGTCTTGCCCAGGACTCGGATGCAGTTTAACGTCATACCCAGGACGGTTTTTAAAAATTAAAGTATATTTAATCACATTTCCCTGATAGCTGTGGCGATCTGTAAAAAAATACGTTACGAGGAACAGTAAAAAAAAATTACAGCTAATTAGTTTCCATTTATTTCTTCTTAAAAAATTTTTTTTCTTAATTATGGGCCAAAATAATCGGGGATAATCCGATATTAATCCTATAATCTCCAGTGGCGTATAAGCTGCCAGCCTCATCACGCTGGTGGGTTGTTTGGCTTCCGTAGCAAGTCAGGATTTGTGGGTTGGGTAACGGGTATAGGCTCAGAAAGTGAAATCTGCCTGTCTAATGGGTTAAATAGCAGGGTAGACTATGCTTTCTAGCCTTGAGTGTCTTCGGTGACAGAAAGTATAAATGGACGACTCTGTATTCAAAACCGTGAAGATGCAGCAGGAAAAAAATAACAGTTCCCTATGGTACACTATTTACATTGTTCGAACTACCCTCCTCATCTTTGTTGCCATATTTATCACGACGTTTAGGCCGTTGTACGATCCGGTCTTCTTCAGGTGGTTGGAATGTCAAACTGAACCCTCTTAATTCGGAAACGTTGTGATAAATATGGCGACAAAGATGAGGATGATAGTCTGAACAATGTAAATAGTGTACATAATACCTCATCCCAAAAATATAGACAGTTCCCTGGTATTAAGAAAAAAGACGCTGTGGGGAGCTATGATCGCCTACGTCTTGAAAGGATATATAATTAAAAATAATAATTTCATTATGCAAAAAATCAGCCATTTTTTCCATGAAGTAACAGCAATTAACAGAAAATAAAGTAAAGGAAGCTGTGAAGAGTCATTATCACCTAACCCCTAAAGGGGAAATCTTTAAAAATAAATGCACTGTAGAAACCACTTTACTACCATTCCGAAGAAATCATAACAGTTCACAGATAATAAAGTAAAGGAACTGTGGAGAGCCGTAATCATCTACCTCCCTAATGGAAATGTCATTAAAAGAAATAAAGACACTATGGAAAGCAATATAATATATTTCCCATGAAATCATAACAATTCAGAGAGAATAAAGTAAAGGAAACAGTGGAGAGCCAAATTGCCTACTCCTCGCACATGAAAGGAAATGTTATTAAAAAAATATTGGCACTATGGAAAGCAATATACTATATTCCCCATGAAATCATGACAAATGACAGAGAATAAAGTAAAGGAAACTGTGGAGAGCCGTAATCGCCTACAAACGAAGGGAAATGTTATTAAAAAAAGTAAAGGCACTATGGAAAACAATATATCATATTTCCCAAGAAATCAGGAGAATTCACAGAGAATAACGAAAAAGAAACTGTGGAGAGCCCTAATCGCCTACCTCCTAAAGTTATCGCAAAAAATAAAGAGTCATGGTGATTCGAAGATAATAGGACTTTGTGGAGAGACATGTTCGCCGAAGTCATGAAATGATAAGGTATTTTTTAAAAAAGAATCATTTCGGTCGAAAACTCAGGGTTTCGTGCTGTCTTAAAACGTGCTATGGTATCAGAAACGGTGACTGTAAAAAGCGTGAAGCCCCCAAAGTCACGCGATGCGAATCGGTCACTGACCCTCAAGGTGAAGTTCTGAACGGAGTTTTTAAATTTCTCGTCATTTTCTGAGCCCTAGAGATGCGTGGGACTGCGATACTAATGCCTTGTACAGTAAGACCCAGAACGGACACTGAGAAGTACATTAAAATATGAAGCTCCCTAAATGGGGGACAAGTCGAGATTTCATTAGCTGTCATCACGCGACGTGCTGTCTGTTATCGTGATGGGATTGAAAAGTCATTATTTATCAAATTACGTACACTTCAGCCGCACCTGGCGGGCAATCGGTCGACTGATGGCTGTCCACCCACAATTTAGGGAAACTCGAACCCCTACTTTCGGGCGGCTGGCCTTCTGTTGGTTGCATGATCAGGAGCTGTTAATTCTCGTCTCCGACGATACCGTGCAATTCCCAGAAACCTCGTGGTAATCAACACTACGGAGAATGTGGATTTTACAATCAAGAAAAACACAGTTAATCACCGTGAAGAAAGAGATAAGTAAACCATACAATAAAGCCCACAAAGTTGGTCGTAAAATTCTGGGGTGCACTTTAAATTTTAATAAGGAAGAAATATTCATGAAATTTGAAAATAAGAAATTTTGATTCAGCATTTCAAAAGATTAGCGATATAGATTTTTTTTAAAGGAATTTAAGCTATTTTTTTTCGAGACCAATGCTGTCCGCTTAAATCTATAAGGAAGGAAAGGATTATCCACTCCTTATGGATTAATGAATTTAGCATCCAGTTTAAAATATCAAATGACAAATCGTTGACTTAGACATGGGGGACACATGTTTTGCTCTCTTTAGCTTTAAAAAAAAATAAAGATTTCTTTTAAAACTATGAAAATAATTCATAAATTTCTCCTCTGTTTATTTGGTGGCACACCGGTTGAGAAACGCTGAATTTGTATATATATATATATATATATATATATATATATATATATATATATATATATATATATATATATTGATAGTGAGTTTCACCCTGTACAAGGCAAGGGAGCCACTCGTGGTAGAGGGTTACAAAATAAGAAGCACAGTTGTAGCGGAATGCCGGTGGAGCAGCCAATCGCTACTGATCCCGTCGGTCAAAGAGACGATGTTTAGAGTGCATGTCTCTGCAGAAAGACGGCACATGCCTGCCCCGCCAAAACAGAACCAGTTCCAACCCCGGAATGTTTAACTAGGAAGAAAGAAAGTGTTTACCAGATTCCCCTTGAGAGAGTCGGGACGGTGAGCTGAGCGATGTCAGCTATGCAAATGATTCATTCGCTAGCCAATCGCTAAAGTTTAAACCTCCGTAATAGTAGTACTGATAGCACTCACGGAAAATAAATTACAAAACTTCCTACAGAAGGTAGCGAAGGAGAGCAAGAAGAAGGGACTAAGCATAAACTACAAGAAGACAGAATGCATGGTCATAAGTACAAGGATGAACCCGAAATGCGATTTGCAGGTCGGGGACACTAAAATCAAGCAGACGTGAAAGTTTAAATATCTGGAATGTGTTTGGACAGAAGACGGTAAGTGCCACACTGAGGTTCGTAGACGTATTGGGATGGCCAACGACGCATTCCAAAAGCTGGTATGAGTATGCTACGTGACATCTGTCCTTCTTTACGGCAGAGAATGTTGGACGATTTCCTCATGGATGAGGAAGAGACTCGAGGCGACAAAAATGTAGTTCTACAGAAGGATGCTCAGGATATCATGGACCGAACACGTGAGCAAAGATGAGGTCTTAGAGAGGTTGCAAACAAGGAGGAGGCTTATATTTAATATCTGGAAAAGGTAGTTGAAGTTTCTGGGGTGCTTAATGAGGAAGGAAGGCCTGGAGAATATGATACTGACGGGTTAAATAGAGAGAAAGAGAGACAAGGGAAAACAATGCGTGACATACCTGCCGAGCTTAAACAAGTGGATGACAGAACGTGGTCTGGGGGAAGGAAGCAGAGGGAAGGAACTTGTTGAGAGCTGCAAGGGATAGAGGGAGGTGGAGATCCATGATCACCTACGCCCTGAAAGGAAATAAAAGAAGACTGCTATTACAATTTGGGATTTATATTGTCAACTGCTTGTGCAATTTGCTTGACTGCATTTAATGTCCTGTAGCCCGAAATGCGATTTGCAGGTCGAGAACACTAGATTCAAGCAGATGCGGAAGTTTAAATATCTGAGAAGCGTCTTGACAGAGGACAGTAAGTGCGACACTGAGATTCGTAGACCAATTGGGATGCGGAAGGATTCATTCCAAAAGCTGGGCAGAGAAGATGCAAATAAGGAGGACGCTTATACTTAATATCAGGAAGAGTCAGCTGAAGATTCTGAGATACATAACGAGGAAGGGGGCCTGGAGAATCCGAGAAAGGGAAAGAAAGACGAGGGAAAAAACTTATTAAGAGCTACAAGGGATAGGGGGAAGTGGAGAGCCATGATCGCCTACGTCCTGAAGTGAAACGGCATATAAAAGAATAAGACTGCTATTACAATGTGGAATTTTTAAAACAACATAGTCAGTTCCTTTTAGAATGATGTTCACCTTTTAGAAGAGCCACTCGATGTAGAGGGTTACAGATTAAGAGGTACAGTTTAAGGGGATATGAAGAAAAGAAAACGGTTAACTCTATAATTAAACAGATTAAGATTATAGTGATCGGGGAAGGAGTCGGTTCCATAAATCAGCGCTTCGTTGGGAGAGACTGTTCGATTGCAAAATGCAATCTCACCAACAGAATATGAAGAGAATGAGGGTGGTTCGCCTAAATGGGCGTGGCATGGCAGGTCTTAGCTGTGAATGTTAGAAGTGGTGGAACTAAGGAATGTAGTTCGTCTGAGTATTTTCCATTGAAATAGCTGTGGGGCAGCGACTAGCTAAGATCAGAAATTGACCAGTGGCCCGAGCGTCTCCATTCGGGTTTTCAGCGTAAAAAGAAATTACCTTGTGTTGCATCCGGATTCAGTGGGGAGTCAAAGGTTAATATTGGGATCTTGACTCGTTGGCGACACAACGTGATTTCCGTGCGTTACCCAACGGCGGTTCAAATTCGATCGTCCTTGGTTGTCTTTCCGGTGTATCGGCTGCGTTCGTCCCGTACGTCTGGTGTTCCTGTGTGGAAGTCTTGTCCGTGTCCTCCTCGTCGTGACCCAGTGTTTGATTCCAGTGCCTCTGACTTTTCCGTCCCTTTTCGTTGGCAGATACCCCACCAATAAGAAGATAATCCCCGATGAGGATATGTAAGAGGGATAACGGTTAACCCTAGACTTGAACTGGTTAAGACTGTAATGATCGATAAAACATCCTTTTGGGAATCGGTTCCACAGGGCAGTGGTTCGCGGGAAGAAGCCGCTCGAGTGGAACTTACTTCTCACTAATTGAATACAGAGGATGGTTCGCTAAAATGCACGTAGCGTGGCATTTCCTAGCCGTGAAGGTTAGGGGTGGTGGAACTAAGGAATGTTTTCCATGGAAACAGCGATAGAGAAGCGAGAGGCTTGCAAAATTTCGTCTGTGAGAGAGGCGTGCATGGCGGAAAAATAATTTGTCTCTCACAAGAACGCGGAGGCGCCTTTGTAGTCTATCGAGACTGGAAAATGAGGGCAGCTCCTGAGAGTAGTACGCCATTTTAGGCCTGACGTATTAAGAAACAAAAATAAAATTAGTTGGAAACAAAGAAAAGACTTCTGAACTGACCCTGTGTTGCATCCGGACTCAGTGGGGAGTCAAAGGTAAATATTGGGATCTTGGCGTTTTGGCGACACGACGTGATTATCAACCCTTCCATATGGCAGTGAATGCTGGACACTTTCCTCACAGATAAAGAGGTGAGGCAACAGAAACAAAGTAAAGAGTGCTGAACTGCAATGAAATACCAGTTCTTCTATATGGAAGTGAATGCACGACAATTTCCTCACTGATGAAATGGAGACTTGAGGCAACAGAAATAAAGAAATCAGGTGCTGAACTGCAATGTAATATCACGCCCCCGTTACGGCTGTGAATGCTGGACACTTTCCTTGCATATGAAAAATAGATTTTGAACTAATCTAAGAAGACAGAATGTATGGTCGTTAGCAGAACGCACAGCCCGATATGTGGACTCACAATTACAGGCGTCAAAATCAAGGGAGCCCTGAAATTTGACTACCGTAAATGCTCCATTTACCGCCTCCTCTCGAAAAAGCCCCCCTCTAGAATTAGCTCTCACATTTCCCCAAGGAATTGAAAATAAGCGCCCCAGGGTGTCTAAACGAATATATTTGAGTAACGAAAGTGAAAACGTATTTAGTTTTGGGAGTTTAAAGACAAAAAATTAATTTAATCAAAATATGCTTTCTTCTGGAAATTATGTATAGACTGATATATGGTTACGTTGTTTTTGTATATAGGCATATCAACCCGTGTGGGTTATTTAATGCCGTAATCTAAATGAAAAGTCAAAATTTATAATCAATTCAAGAGAATGATATTTTTTCATGATTAAATTATAATTACTAAGCCCCATTTTTTTTTAATCAAATAATCTTGCAAAATCAAATGAGTCAAAACTTACAGGAAATGGTATCAAATTTCTTTTTAACGTTTTTGACAATTTATGCCTGGTCTTCAATATTATTATTGGTATTGCTGATCAATTTGCTATAAAAACGTATAGCTGGTCTTTTTTTTAAATTATTACTCTTACTTTTACGGCAAAAATATATTGTTACGCTCCAGAATGTGATGATATTTCATCATTTTACAAATAAGCTAGTCATCAGTGATGATGGAAAGGAAGAAAAATATGTCAATATCATAACCTTCGTGATTATAAAAAACGACCTTTTCACCAGGTGGAGGCGACCTGTAGACCAGTAAACAAGTAGCAGTATAGAAACACACGATGGAGAAAATGCATGTATTTACACTTTTTTCAGTGATGTTTAAGAAGATATATAGGAGGTACGGGGGAGTAATGGATAGCGGCTCGGTTTGAGGAATCGGAGGGCCGAGTTCGAATTCCAGTCGAATCCATTACATTCACTTACGTGCTAATACCCTTGGGAAAGGTATGAATCCTCTTCTTTTCCTCCATCTATGGGTAAATAGCAGGACAGACGGTGTTCTATAGTCTTGAATGGCAATTGGTCTACCGCAGAAATAAAAAAAATCTGCCTCGTCAGTCATATATCGAAAGATACATGATCGCCTAAGCGTGTATCACGCATGGAACATAAGTAAGGAGATATTCATTTTTAAATATTGATTTTTTTAAAGTAATACAGTAAAAAAAAGATTCGTTGAGAGATCATATAATAAAAAAAAAACAAAGAAATATAAATTCTTGGTATACGAACAAGAAACAGGTTTCAAATGCCACAGACAGGAAAATTATGCAGAATACATTGTTTGCTTTCGTGTTTGGAGCCAACAGATTAGTTTTGTTTGGTTGTTTTTGTTTAGTGGCATATCAACATCTCTATGGGTTATTTAATGCCGTAATCTGAATATGAAAATTCAAACTTCATAATTAATCATACGTGACACTATTTTGTGATTAAATTATATTTACTTTGGTGCACTTTATCTCAGTGATGTTTAAGATGATATTCATTTTTAAATACTGGTTTTTAAGTAATGCAGTTAAAAAAAAAAGATTTGTTGAAAGATCATATAATCAAAAAACAGAGAAATAGAAAATCTTGGTATGAGAAAAAAAAACAGATTTAAAATGACACAGAAATATTATGCAGAATTCATTGTTTGCTTTCGTGTCTTGAGTCAATGGATTGGTTTCATTCGGTTATTTTTGTTTAGTGGCATATCAACACATCTATGGGTTATTTAATGCTAAACTCTAAATGAAAAGTCAAACTTTATAATCAATTCAAGAGAATGACATTATTTCATAATTAAATTATAATTAATTAGCTGCATTTAACCAAAATAAAATTACAAAGGAACAAGGAATGAAAACTTGTTTCTCTTTACAACAAATGTGTTTAATCATTGCAAATGGATTCTTTTAAAATTATTTTGAAACTATATACTCTTATGAGTCCTTACCTATAACTACAGAATGGACTCTTCCTAACACTATGTATACTACGCCTCTCAAGAGAGAGAGACGAATCGAGTCGAGCCGCAGCCACTGACTGTGCGCGACTCCTGTCGAACTCTCTGGTTTGGCAGAGAGGAACCCGGACGAGGCTTTGCCGAAGGGCAGAGTTTTGTCCGGGGTGGTAGACAAGCCCTGAACCCGTTTATACGGGTTCTTAAGGGAGTATTTTTGGCCGAGATTACGGGCTCGGAGAAACCCACGCTAAACTCGGCCTTGTGCCACATACTTTCCTCGTGGAGGGACTGTTAAATATCGAATCGATCCGATAGTAGTTCACTCCAAACCAGACTGACAGTCACACTAACACCTTCCACATCTTGTATTGTTATTCCGTGTAATATATCTTCGTTATTTCAACTCTTGTGTTCGTGTTGTTCTTCCTTGGTCCTAACCTGGACCATAACATATATCTAATCATGTGAAGTGATATCACCTATGTATATTGTTATGGGTCCTTACCTATAACTACAGAATGAACTCTTCCTAACACTATGTATACTACGCCTCTCAAGAGAGAGGGACGAATCGAGTCGATCCGATAGTAGTTCACTCCAAACCAGACTGACAGTCACACTAACACCTTCCACATCTTGTATTATTATTCCGTGTAATATATCTTCGTTATTTCTACTCTTGTGTTCGTGTTGTTCTTCCTTGGTCCTAACCTGGACCATAACATATAACATACCTCAACTTTTGCTATTAAAATATATCGATGGTCATTTTTACTATGAATTTTTTTTTATACTTTCCTAGTTTTTTTTTTTTAATTTTTCTTTGTGGATTCAATATTTGCCTCTAGGCGAAACCCTAAGCCTGACCCTAGGTGGTAGCCCTTAGGTGAAACCCTAAGCCTGACCCTAGGTGGTAGCCCTTAGGTGAAACCCTAAGCACAAAATTTCATGTCCTTTGTTGTTCTAAATAAATTCGTTTTTTTTTTATTATCTCTCCTTTGATACGCCATCCGTTTACACAAACTCATTAAGTAGATTATTCATTTTTTCCTCTGCCCATCTTGTCCTCAATCTATCCCGTGGTTATCAGATTTTCCAAGCCCTCATCCCTCATAATGTGCTCTAGAATTTTCAGCTTTCTCTTCCTGATGTTAAGTATATTTTTTTAAATAATTCCACTCTAAGTAAGGCAATAAAGCCACTAGGATGCTAGAGGTTGTTGGGTATCATAGAATATGAGAAAAAAACACTATTAAAGAGAGAGGACAACAAAAGAACAAGTGTTAAGAAGACAGAAGATAACGATTGACATTGCATCTCAATATTTGATTATCAAATTTAATCGGAATAGTGTTCCACAAGCGAGAAGTGCGAGAGTAGAAATTGTTAGCATAGAACTTACCGTTAGATGTAGCCATTTCAACTGTAAAAATAAGAGACCTTGATAATAATCTGATTGACAGGTGGCTATACAGATCAAAACGTTCTGTGGGTGATAGGAAGTTTCACAGCAGAGGCGTTCAGCAGTTGTAACTCTCCCTGGGATAAGGGAGAGTTAAATATTGATAATTGCTTCTCTATTCACTCGCTCATTTCAATTCAAGTGGGATTCTATGACTGCATTTTTTTAAACATTTCGACACAAGCAAGGCAATAAAGCCACTAGGATTCAAGAGGTTGCTGAGTGTTAGAGAATATGCGAATAAAATTCAATCTTAAAGAGAGAAATAAAAGAATAAGAATTAAGAAGACAGAAGTTAACGATTTACTTTGGATTTATAATTTTTGATGATCAAAGTTGGCAGGGAAGCAAGAAGCCGGAAGAGAATTCTAAAAACGAGTTACCGAGTGTAAGAGAAATACAGGAATTAAGAAGATAGAAGATAATGACTGAATCTTTCAATAATAATAATAATAATAATAATAATCATAATAATCATAATATATATATATATATATATATATATATATATATATATATATATATATATATATAAAAGTGAACATTGAAGTCAACACTCAGAGGCGACAGGCTATTTCATGCTGGACGCAATCGTCAAACCGCGAGTGATAGATTTTTCCTCGGCTATTTATATATATATATATATATACGTCAGTGGTGCATTGTGGTTAATCTATTTTGGCGGTTATTTTTACGGGAGTGGCTTGATTGTTTATTTATTTGTTTGGGTTAATTTACTTTACTTGTTTTTCATTTTCATTTTGAATTATGTATTCTTTTCGTCTTTTGATGTTTTATTAACGTAGTAAAAAATTGGGAGGCGATTTGCTGAGGTCGCTTATTTAAGAGTTTGTTTTGGACTGGGAAGATAATTAAAGCTATTTATTCGTCCAATGTTTACGTTGTTTGTCGTATTCTATTCTGTTATTTTGGCGGGGGACAGTTTTTAATTTACTTATTTGGATTGATTATTTTTATTTGTTTTTGCTTATTTATGCTTATTTTGATTAGTTCTAACGATTATTTTAGCGGGGGCAATTTGTTAATTTGTTAAAAAATATCTATTATTTTATATATTTGGATTAATTTTTATTAGTTATTTTATTTATTTATCTTTTATTTTGTATATTTTTATTTATTCTATTTGGTTTTCGATTTTTGAGTATGTTGTGGTATTTTCTTATCGATATAACTCAGTTATAACTACTTTTACGTCCAATTTATATATATATATATATATATATATATATATATATATATATATATATATATATATATATATTACTGTTGACCAGTTTATTAGTTAAAGACAAGAACCCGCATAACCACTTTATGCCCTGTAGAATCCTCTTAATATTAATTTACCGGTGCTGTCAAAAATGTGATCATATGAAGTGAAGTCCTTCAAAAAGACTTTGAGCGAGTGAAGCCTGATGGCAAAAAACATCCTTCTTTAAACGTTGTGAACTGGCGCTACAGAATCACAAACGAAATAACAAATAAGAGAAACCACATCACTTGAGGACAACCAACAGCAGCAGCAACTAAAATGGATAGCACATTTTACCCAAGCAAGGCAATAAATCCACTAAGTTACTGTGTATTAGAGAAAATGACGAAAGTATACTATTAAGGAGAAAGGACAATAAAAAAACAAGAATTAAAAAGACAGAAGATAACGCTTGGCATTGCATTTACATTTTTGAAGGTCAATGTTAACTGGGAAATAAGAAACCGGAAGAGAGGTCCACAGGTGAGAAGTGCGAGAGAAGAAACTGTTAGCATAGAACTTGCGGTTACTTCTAACCATTTCAACTGTTAAATAATATACCTTCTCGCCAATCTAGTACAGCGCTTAAATTCATAAATTTTAGGTACCATAGATGAAAGTAATATCTATTTTGATAATACAAAAACGAGGCAGAAGGCCAAATAGGGTACAATCGGTCTTATCTAAAACTTCGCTATTAACAATTACTGACTCAAACATACCACGGTATTCCTCACACCAAAACAACACATCCTGAATTACAATTCTTATTACAAGTATCATAATACCTCAAAGTCTCTATGAAGTCCTAACTAAATCCCATCTGTACAATTTGTCTATGGTAGGGCGAATAAAAATATCATAGAATTAAAGTAATATCTATTTGGATAAGGGATAGGAGAATACTGGCCTTCAATCTGTCTTATCTTAAACTTCGCTACCCACAAATACTGACCGAAACATACCACAGTATACCTTACACCAAAAACAATCACCATAATACCTCAGGTCTCTATTAAAGTCCTAATTAGTTCCCAACTGTGTGTGGGGCAAATAAAAATACCATTAGTTATGTGTGATACACGCTTAGACGATCATGTATCTTTCGATACATGACTGATGAGGCAGATTTTTTTCCCACAGTAGGTTGCTATTTCTTTCTGCGGTAGACCAGTTGCCATCCAAGGCAACCCGGTCTCTCCTGCTATTTACCTATAGCTGGTGGGAGAGGAAGAGGATTCATACTTTCCACAAGAGTATAAGTACGTAAGTGAATGTAATGGATTCGACTGGAATTCGAACTCGGCTCTCCGATTCCTCAATCCGAGCCCGCTATCTATTTTTCCAGCTCCCCACTTACCATAGAGAAAAGTAATATTTACTTTGCGTAATACAAAAATGTGGCGAAAGGACAAAAGGAAGGATAGGGGAAGGCTTGTCTTCAATCTGTCATATCTTAAACTTAACTACCCACAATTACTGAACCAAACATACCACAGTATTCCCTATACCAAAAAGAAGGCATTCTTACCATTCTTCGTAGAGCAGCCACCATAATGCTTCAAGGTTTCTATGAAGTTCTAACTAGTTCCCATATGGACAATTTTTCAGTGGGGTAGGGAACAACATAACAATATTTAAAAATGAGACCCCAATGAATGCCATAGTGTAAAGTTCATCAGAACAATTTCCATGAAACTATTTATTGAAAAGACACATTTTGTTTCCATTGTCTCTAAAAGTTCGTCGTTGCACACATGTTCGGTCGATAGCATTCTCGGTCACGTCCTTATTTTTTAATTCTATATCAGACATCTGTTTTCTACTTACACGATTGCTATCTCGAAGATAATCTTAAAACCTAAATGAGTCACGTTACTCCTTGGGTTTTTTTTTCTCCAAGATTTGCTAGACCAGTTCCATCGGCTTCTTTCGTAGACCAGCAGGAAAATATCTGCGTGACGATTATTGCTTTGATAGGAATTTAATAATTGTTTTATTTGACCCTTGTTCTTCAGGAAATGTTGGTTAGTCATCTTTGATGAAGCGTTTTTTTTTTTTTTTGTTTTTTTTTTTTTGCTTTTTTATTTCCCCTTCCGTGATAAATATCTTTATCCACACGCCAAATGTTCAAAGCAGCGTACTGCACGATTTTCATTCGACGTTTGGAGGCTGTTTAGCGTGAAACCAAAGACTTTGGAGAATGGAAAACAGATGAAAGAAAGCTAAAACAATAATTCATTCTGGAGATTCCTTTTGGATTAACACAATACAAATGGTGACGCGGAACCAGACTTTGGTTGAGTTTTTTAAAAGAATGATTTTATCATGAGATAGAATTTGGATTTAAGATGCGTGGAATGAGTTTTGATAAAGGTCCTTTGTGCATTAAGGCCACACAAAAATTAAGTTTGGTTTTAAGACGAGAGAATGAATTTTCTGAGCATATGGTAATTTCGTAAAAGTAGCTTAGATGTGGCACAAGGCCGAAAGTATGGCGCACCAAATGAGTATCCAATTCAATAATCATTCATATATCATAGACTGATATATGGTTGCGTTGTTTTTTATATATCGGCATATCAACCCGTGTGGGTTATTTAATGCCGTAATCTAAATGAAAAGTCAAAGTTTATAATCAATTCAAGAGAATGATATTATTTCATTATTAAATTATAATTACTAAGCACTATTTTTTTTAATCAAATAATCTTACAAAATCAAATGAGTCAAAACTTACAGGAAATGGTATCAAATGATTTTTCTTTTTAACGTTTTGACAAGTTATGCCTGGTCTTCAATATTATTATTGGTATTGCTGATCAATTTGCTATAAAAACATATTGCTGGTCTTTTTATTTTAAATTATTACTCTTACTTTTACGGCAAAAATATATTGTTACGGTCCAGAATGTGATGATATTTCATCATTTTACAAATAAGCTAGTCATCAGTGATGATGGAAAGGAAGAAAAATATGTCAATATCCTAACCTTCGTCATTATAAAAAACGACCTTTTCACCAGGTGGAGGCGACCTGTAGACCAGTAAACAAGTAGCAGAAACACACGATGGTGAAAATGCATATATTTACACTTTGTTCAGTGACGTTTAAGAAGATATATAGGAGGTACGGGGGAGTAATGGATAGCGGCTCGGTTTGAGGAATCGGAGGGCCGAGTTCGAATTCCAGTCGAATCCATTACATTCACTTACGTGCTAATACCCTTGGGAAAGGTATGAATCCTCTTCTTTTCCTCCATCTATGGGTAAATAGGACAGACGGGGTTCTATAGTCTTGGATGGCAACTAATCTAACGCAGAAAGAATAAAAATTCATTTATAACTGATCTTGCTTTACAAGCGTGATAACCATCATATCATATCGAAGTTTTCAGGTGATTTACTAAGCGTAACTTAGATCTGGCACAAGGCCGAAAATATGGAACAGCAAGTGAGGATCGAACTCACTTCTAAGTCGGAATTGATCTAGAGAGACATGCTTGTTAACCACTACATCACGTCCAAGTGCCCAGGTAGATTTACTAACCGTAGCTTAGATGTGGCACAAGGCCGAAATTGTAGAGAACACAGTGAGGATCGAACTCACTTCTCACTCGTAATTGATTTTGTGAGACAAGCTTGTTAACCATTACATCACGTCAAAGTGTCCAGTGATTCAAAATATTGCAGATTAATTTGGTGAAAAAGAAACACAAACCTTTTTCCCATATGCTACCGTAGATAGGTTTTCCTATCGTTCGGGTCACACTCCTCCCTAGTTTTAGTTTCTCCCTTTTTTCTTGTTTAAGATTAATTTCCGGTTCCTTCTAATATATTTTCGTTCCTTTTCACTTTCGGTGACCCGTGGTAGAATTACCACCTTGCTTGGGTTGGGAAGGGGCGCCTCTTACTCTGTAACACTCTACCTTGAGTGGTTCTTGAACCTTGTACGGGGTGAAAATCATTGAAAAGAATCCATTGTACTTGATACAAAAAGAGATGAAAAAAATCGATTTATGCTTTGCAAGATATACGCAGCTCACGTCGGATGCGTTCGGAAAATCCGTGATGATCAAGTTCACTGTTTTCAATAAATTCAGGTTTCCAAATAATCTGTCTGAGAAGATTGGTAAAATATGTGCACCTCATGCAGCAGTTTTTGGGTGCACCTCTGCAAATGTAGATGACCAGAATCCTAGCAGCAGGAACTCAACTTTGACCTAGCTATAACAGCGTAATGAGGAAAACACTGGCTTTAGTTAGATAGATGAACCATACCCAGATAGATAGAAGTAAACAGACTTAGATAGACACATAGATAGATAGATAGATAGATAGATGTAAACAGACCCAGATAGATAGATAGATAGATAGATAGATAGATAGATAGATAGATATAAACAGACCCAGTTAGATAGATGAACCATACACAGATAGACGTAAACAGACCTAGATAGATAGATAGATAGATAGATATAAACAAACCCATATATACATATATAAATATATATATATATATATATATATATATATATATAGAGAGAGAGAGAGAGAGAGAGAGAGACAGAGACAGACAGACAGACAGTCAAAGAAAGAGACAGACAGATTGATAGATGTAAACGGGACTGAAATAGATCTTTTATGAACACCACCGATGTATATTTACTGAGTCACATAAGCTACCTTGAAGATATGTCTTACGAATGTCCAATATGCCTATCTCACAACCGATGATACGCAAGAAAAAATAATTTTTGAGTCGAGAAATCGCGTAAACTGAGCCGAAAGTTTAAGATTTCAGGATCAATCGTAACAACCTTTGGAAGTCAATGTTGTTCCCGCTTGCAAGGGTGATTGCGACGCCTGGAGCCTATCTAGATAATCAGATTGAGAAATGGAAGCGAACTACAAA
>OZ038500.1:14558219-14605719 GCA_964036315.1 Acanthosepion esculentum | reverse complement strand
TGATAATAAAACAGAGGCCAGATTCTGATTGGGTCAAACGGAATAAGATAGATAGATAGATAGATAGATAGATAGATAGATAGATAGATAGATGAAGAGACTGAGACAGATAGTGTTGTGTCCTTATTAGGGCCAGAAATAAAGACACAAGAGAGGAATTGAGTTAAACAAATATATTAACAGAAATAGTAATACAAACATATACAAAAGAGAGTGTTTCAGCACGAATGTTCGGTCCGACTGTCAGGGCTGACTGCTGGAAACTTCGCTCTTCAAAAGGCAGTACCTGCTCCTATTTATAGTAGGGGGAGTCCATGCGTGAGTTGGTAAATTACCGTAATAGATAGATAGATAGATAGATTTGAAGAGACTAATATAGATACATATGAACCGATAGATCAATAGATTCGAACAGAGAATATATATATATATATATATATATATATATATATATATATATATATATATATGAAGAGACTGGGATAGATAGATAGATACATACATACATACATACATATATAAATACATACATATATACATACATACATACATAGATTCGAACAGAATAATGTAGGTAGATATGAACTGATAGATCAATAGATACGAACAATAGATAGATTCGGACAGGGAAAAAATAGATATATAGATATGAAGAGACTGGGATAGATAGATAGATAGATAGATAAATAGATAGATAGATAGATAGATAGATAGATAGATAGTAAACAAAATTAGATAGATAGATAGATAGATAGATAGATAGATAGTAAACAAAATTAGATAGATAGATAGATAGATAGATAGATAGATAGATAGATAGATAGATAGATAGATAGAAAGAAATGATTGGAGATGATACTGTTCACCACTTTAAAATGTTTCAGCTTTTCCGTACATTTAATATATCTTATATTCGTTTGTTGTAAGTAAACAGGTTGATAGATGTTGATGTTTCATTCTGCTTGACTAAGAAAGTAGATCGATGTCAAGGAATTCCCGCCTACACCCGGGCATATGGTGTTCGTGTAAAATATCGTTAAAGGCCATGGGACCAACCTAACGAGACGGAAGATGATTGCTGGTGAAATAGTTCAGAATACGTCGCTGACTGCGTGTCCGTGTGACACTGACAAACCGGACACATTTATTACCAACAAGATCAGTATATCAATATACAACAAAGTATTTTATCACTTCATGTGGGAAAAATAAGTGTAGGAAGGCTATTTATCTTTGAAAAATGCGCCTTTGAAAGGAACAAGTTAGGTCAACATTAACGGGGAAAATGTGCAAAATACTTATTTTATTTCAGGTTTTTTTTCTGTACAAATTTTTAAAAAAATGCTCATTCTAAAATCAAACAAGTTCAACAATTTAAATGTCTGGCGAGTGTTTTAAAGTGAGGACCGAAAGTGCTACACTAAAATTTGTAGCCGCAATGGGATAGGCAAAAATTACTTTCAAAAGCTAAGCAAAGTATGAAGAAACAGAAAAATATAGTTAGAAACTAAGAAAAGTATACTGAGCTGCTACGTAATACCAATCGTCCTGTATAGCAGTGAATAATGGACAGTCCCTTCCTAGACGAAGATGAAACTTGAGACAACAGGAATATGGTTCTACAGGAGGATGTTGAGGATACCATGGACCGAACAACTGAGCGATGTCGAAGTCTTAGAAAAAATGAAAACAAAAAAGAAAATTTAAACTTAACACCAGGAGGAGGCAGTGGAGATTGCTCGGGCATATAATGAGGAAAGAGGGCTTGGGAAATCTGATACTCACAGGACAGACTGAAGGCAAGTGGGACAGAGGAAAACAACGAATAAACAAAATTTATTAAGAGCTAAAAAGAAGGGGAAATTGTGGAGAGCCATGACAGCCTACATCTAGAAGGGTCACGGTACACAGAAGAAAAGTGGTCGTTTTTTTTTTCTCAATCAAATGTTCTGCTATTTTAGCGTGTACCGTTTTTATTAGGATATGGATAATATTTTTCTCTTGTAGAATGCGATGGAACAGAATTATTAATAGTTTTCGAAGGTCTGGGAGAAAATAGAAAAATCCGCACTGGAAAATAGTCCGTCTGCTTTCTGCTAAGAATTCGCGCGTCGTGTCACATATAAAAATCTCACTCTAATCAGATCAGCGATTCATTTTGATCGGTTAACTCTCGGCAAATCGTTCAAGTGATTAACGCAATGAAATCTTAATTATCACAATCGAATACAACAGTCGAATAGATTGACCATCTGTCTAACTCTCTGCCTCGGTAGAGAGGAACCCAGACGAGGCTTTGCCGAAGGGCAAAGTTTCGTCCGGAGAGGTAGACAGGCCCTGAACCCGTTTATACGGGCGCAAAGGGAATATTTTTGGCTGAGTCTACGGGCTTGGAGAACCCACACTAAACTGGATTTGTGCCACATACTGTTAGATTATTTTGTGTACTTAAGTAACTAGTGAGCCAACCCATATGACTTGACTCACTTTATAGTTACCCAATAGAAGGTTAACCAATCAGGAGACGTGAAATATTCAATCCGTCGTATATAAAGGCGGCCATTTTGATTACTCTCTCCGAATATCCAGTACCAACCTGTCAGGCGAAAGAACAGAAGGGAGAATTACGCTCTGCTACTTTATTGAAATATCCACTGCTAACCTGAAATACGATTCCCTACTGTCTTCGAAATATTCACTGCCAACCTCTGGATTCTATACTCAAAGACTACCGTCATCATGAATAATACATACGACCCATGTGTGTGTGGGGGGGGGGGGGCGTTATATATAACAATCGAATACAAACAACTTGAGATGTATATTTGGTGGATGTCTCGAGCAGGAAGTTATATTTTCAGTTGTTTATCTGTAGCATGTATTCTGAAAAGTAATCAGGAATTAAATACACGATTTGAGAAGAAATCATGACTTGATAAGAAAGACTGGATCGGTTCAAAAACTCCTCCGAAGACACCGTAACTTTTCAACTTGTGAAGAAAACTGGAATGCGAAACCCTGTCGAACGCTTTCGAAATGTCCAAATAAATATTCCGAGATTCACCATATTTCACCAATGCTTGGGTGAAATTTTTTTTTTTTTAAGCTTTTCACCCCAAGCAAGTTTGGAAGCCACTAGCACGCAAGGGGTTACAGAAGATTTGAAGCGAGAGCAGATAGGAGTGTTAAAGGAAAGGATGTGGAGAAGGATAGTGGATAGATCAAGGCAAGGGGTTACAGAAGATTTGGAGTGAGAGCAGATAGGAGTGTTAAAGGAAAGGATGTGGAGAAGGATAGTGGATAGATCAAGGCAAGGGGTTACAGAAGATTTGGAGCGAGAGCAGATAGAGGAAAGGATGTGGAGAAGGATAGTGGATAGATCAAGGCAAGGGTTACAGAAGATTTGGAGCGAGAGCAGATAGGAGTGTTAGAGGAAAGGATGTGGAGAAGGATAGTGGATAGATCAAGGCAAGGGTTACAGAAGATGTGGAGCGAGAGCAGATAGGAGTGTTAAAGGAAAGGATGTGGAGAAGGATAGTGGATAGATCAAGGCAAGGGGTTACAGAAGATTTGGAGCGAGAGCAGATAGGGGTGTTAGAGGAAAGGATGTGGAGAAGGGTAGTGGATAGATCAAGGCAAGGGGTTACAGAAGATTTGGAGCGAGAGCAGATAGGAGTGTTAGAGGAAAGGATGTGGAGAAGGATAGTGGATAGATCAAGGCAAGGGGTTACAGAAGATTTGGAACGAGAGCAGATAGGAGTGTTAGAGGAAAGGATGTGGAGAAGGATAGTGGATAGATCAAGGCAAGGGGTTACAGAAGATTTGGAGCGAGAGCAGATAGGAGTGTTAGAGGAAAGGATGTGGAGAAGGATAGTGGATAGATCAAGGCAAGGGGTTACAGAAGATTTGGAGCGAGAGCAGATAGGAGTGTTAGAGGAAAGGATGTGGAGAAGGGTAGTGGATAGATCAAGGCAAGGGGTTACAGAAGATTTGGAGCGAGAGCAGATAGGAGTGTTAGAGGAAAGGATGTGGAGAAGGATAGTGGATAGATCAAGGCAAGGGGTTACAGAAGATTTGGAACGAGAGCAGATAGGAGTGTTAGAGGAAAGGATGTGGAGAAGGATAGTGGATAGATCAAGGCAAGGGTTACAGAAGATTTGGAGCGAGAGCAGATAGGAGTGTTAGAGGAAAGGATGTGGAGAAGGATAGTGGATAGATCAAGGCAAGGGTTACAGAAGATTTGGAGCGAGAGCAGATAGGAGTGTTAGAGGAAAGGATGTGGAGAAGGATATTGGATAGATCAAGGCAAGGGTTACAGAAGATTTGGAGCGAGAGCAGATAGGAGTGTTAGAGGAAAGGATGTGGAGAAGGATAGTGGATAGATCAAGGCAAGGGGTTACAGAAGATTTGGAACGAGAGCAGATAGGAGTGTTAGAGGAAAGGATGTGGAGAAGGATAGTGGATAGATCAAGGCAAGGGTTACAGAAGATTTGGAGCGAGAGCAGATAGGAGTGTTAGAGGAAAGGATGTGGAGAAGGATAGTGGATAGATCAAGGCAAGGGGTTACAGAAGATTTGGAGCGAGAGCAGATAGGAGTGTTAGAGGAAAGGATGTGGAGAAGGATAGTGGATAGATCAAGGCAAGGGTTACAGAAGATTTGGAGCGAGAGCAGATAGGAGTGTTAGAGGAAAGGATGTGGAGACAGGGTAGTGGATAGATCAAGGCAAGGGGTTACAGAAGATTTGGAGCGAGAGCAGATAGGAGTGTTAGAGGAAAGGATGTGGAGAAGGATAGTGGATAGATCAAGGCAAGGGGTTACAGAAGATTTGGAACGAGAGCAGATAGGAGTGTTAGAGGAAAGGATGTGGAGAAGGATAGTGGATAGATCAAGGCAAGGGTTACAGAAGATTTGGAGCGAGAGCAGATAGGAGTGTTAGAGGAAAGGATGTGGAGAAGGATAGTGGATAGATCAAGGCAAAGGGTTACAGAAGATTTGGAGCGAGAGCAGATAGGAGTGTTAGAGGAAAGGATGTGGAGAAGGATAGTGGATAGATCAAGGCAAGGGTTACAGAAGATTTGGAGCGAGAGCAGATAGGAGTGTTAGAGGAAAGGATGTGGAGAAGGGTAGTGGATAGATCAAGGCAAGGGGTTACAGAAGATTTGGAGCGAGAGCAGATAGGAGTGTTAGAGGAAAGGATGTGGAGAAGGATAGTGGATAGATCAAGGCAAGGGGTTACAGAAGATTTGGAACGAGAGCAGATAGGAGTGTTAGAGGAAAGGATGTGGAGAAGGATAGTGGATAGATCAAGGCAAGGGTTACAGAAGATTTGGAGCGAGAGCAGATAGGAGTGTTAGAGGAAAGGATGTGGAGAAGGATAGTGGATAGATCAAGGCAAGGGGTTACAGAAGATTTGGAGCGAGAGCAGATAGGAGTGTTAGAGGAAAGGATGTGGAGAAGGATAGTGAATAGATCAAGGCAAGGGTTACAGAAGATTTGGAGCGAGAGCAGATAGGAGTGTTAGAGGAAAGGATGTGGAGAAGGATAGTGGATAGATCAAGGCAAGGGTTACAGAAGATGTGGAGCGAGAGCAGATAGGAGTGTTAAAGGAAAGGATGTGGAGAAGGATAATGGATAGATCAAGGCAAGGGGTTACAGAAGATTTGGAGCGAGAGCAGATAGGAGTGTTAGAGGAAAGGATGTGGAGAAGGGTAGTGGATAGATCAAGGCAAGGGGTTACAGAAGATTTGGAGCGAGAGCAGATAGGAGTGTTAGAGGAAAGGATGTGGAGAAGGATAGTGGATAGATCAAGGCAAGGGGTTACAGAAGATTTGGAACGAGAGCAGATAGGAGTGTTAGAGGAAAGGATGTGGAGAAGGATAGTGGATAGATCAAGGCAAGGGTTACAGAAGATTTGGAGCGAGAGCAGATAGGAGTGTTAGAGGAAAGGATGTGGAGAAGGATAGTGGATAGATCAAGGCAAGGGGTTACAGAAGATTTGGAGCGAGAGCAGATAGGAGTGTTAGAGGAAAGGATGTGGAGAAGGGTAGTGGATAGATCAAGGCAAGGTGTTACAGAAGATGTGGAGTGAGAGCAGATAGGAGTGTTAGAGGAAAGGATGTGGAGAAGGATAGTGGATAGATCAAGGCAAAGGGGTTACAGAAGATTTGGAGCGAGAGCCGATAGGAGTGTTAAAGGAAAGGATGTGGAGAAGGATAGTGGATAGATCAAGGCAAGGGTTACAGAAGATGTGGAGCGAGAGCAGATAGGAGTGTTAAAGGAAAGGATGTGGAGAAGGATAGTGGATAGATCAAGGCAAAGGGGTTACAGAAGATTTGGAGCGAGAGCAGATAGGAGTGATAGAGGAAAGGATGTGGAGAAGGATAGTGGATAGATCAAGTCAGCTGGAGATGTCGATTGACGTTACATTTGAATAGTTGGAGATTATAGTTGTCAGGGAAACAGAAATAAGGAAGGGAGTTCCACAGGTGAGAGGTGCGAGACATGAAGCTATTGGAGTAGAAGAGACGTCTACATCTAATAGTTTCAACAGTGAAATGGTGGGATCGGGATGCCAGCCTCGTAGGACGCTTGAATTCATGGAGCCTGGTAACAAGCGAAAGCAGCTCATCGGAGCAGTTACCATGAAAGTATTTGTAAAAAAGACAGAGCGAGGCCACGGCGCGTCTGTGAGAGAGTGACTGCAGACGAGATGACAGATCAGGGCCAATTACGTTGCATACCCGTTTCTGGATCTTATCAAGAACCCCGAGGCAAACAGAAGGGGCTCCAGACCATATATGACAGCAATACTCCATGAAATCTGAATTCATAATATAAGCGAAGCTAACAAGAACCAAATAAGAAGAAAGGAGTTCCACAGTCGGGAAGTGCGAGATAAAAAGCTGTTGGAGTAGAAGAGGCGATTACATTTTTCAGTTCTGACAGTGAAATGATGAGACCGAGATATAACCTAGCAGCATACTTACATTCACGAAGTTGAAGTACCAGTGAAAGTAGCTCGTCACATCAGTTGCCATGAAAATATTTGTAAAAAAGACAGAGGGAAGCCACAGCACGTCTGTGAGAAAGTGACTGTAGACGAGATGCCAGATCAGGACCTATCACATTGCATATCTGTCTATGGATTTTGTCGAGGACCTCGAAATGAACAGCTGGGGCACCAGACCATATATGGCAGCAGCATCTAATGTAAGGACGAATGGGAGATTTATTTCCCAATCTTTCGAGATGTCCAAAATCAACTTCAACCCTTCTCGCCATTCCTTGGGGTGAAATGATTTGTAAAAAAAAATCTTAATTATTAATGTAAGCGAAGCTAACAAGAGTCTGCGACAGTTTTTCCCAAAGAGTGATGACATCTCGCTGAGAATGACGACATTTTTTGAGAGCCATGATTACTTACATCTTGAAGGGACGCCCTACTTAAAAGTGGCGTAATTAGAATTTATGAACTTTTCAGATTTTCGACCTGAATACTGAACAATTGAATGATCAAATATGAAACAGATTTAACCCCCTTTGCTCCGACCGATCATTTTTTGTATTGCATCAAGCATCTTTTGCTCAAGAACTACCACACTTATGGTGCTTCCTTGTAAAATAAAATGAAAAAGGGTGAAGTTGATTTTGGACATCTCGAAAGATTGGGAAAGAAATCTACCATTCGTCTTTGTATTAAATGCTGTTACCATATATGGTATGGTGCCCCCGCTGTTGATCCCGAGGTCCTCGACAAAATCCAGAGACGGATATGCAATGCAATAGGTCCTGATCTGGCATCTCGCCTACAGTCACATTATCACAGACGTGCTGTGACTTCCCTCTGTCTTTTTTATAAATCCTTTCACGGTAACTGCTCTGACGACCTACTTTCACTGGTACCCCAACTGCATGAATTTAAGCGTGCTACTAGGTTGGCATCAAGGTCCCACCCTTTTACTGTCGCAAGAGTTAAATATAGCCACCTCTTCTACTCCAACGGCTTCTTATCTCTCACTTCCCGACACTGGAACTCCCTTCCTTTTACTTGGTTCTTGTTAGCTTCGCTTATATTATGAATTCCGATTTTTTATTACTGAAATATGGTGAATCATTAAAATTGAACTTCACCATTTAGTGTCTTCGAGATATTTATTAACAGGAATTTAGCTTACCCGTGATGGTGATTTTCTAAGGTACGCTTAGATGTGACACAAGGCCGAAAGTATGGGGAATCCAGTGAGGACCGAACCCACTATTCAATCATAATTGTGCTAACTAAACAAGCTTGCTAACCATTGCACTACGTTGCGGTGCCCAAAACATTCTCTCATGTCTGCATATAAATATACATAATAAAAATAATAATAATATATTGCTCTACTTTGTATTAAGCACTTTATAAAAGTAAATGCTACAAACAGAAGAATTTTACGCCATCTGTTCTTTCTCTCATTTAGATATACGAGGGTCATTCAATAAATAAGGTGAATTTTTCGGTATAAGGACTTCTAATACAGATAGAAGCTTACTTTTTTTAGTTGTTTTTTTGTTTTACTTCTTTTTCACATGGATTTAATTTCTTTTGCAGATTAAAAAAAACTCTGAGAGTTTTGGCGATTAACAAAGATGGCCGACCAAGAAGCATGCTTTAGGATTGAACAGCGGTCAGTTATCAAGTTGAAATTCATAGGAGAATGTCAACTGTGTATGGTGCCACATGTTTCAGCCAAAAAGATGTCTACAAGTGGGCTAAATTGTTTAAAGAAGGACGGAACAGTGTTGAGGATGAAGACAGGTGTGGGAGGCCTACAGAAGTGAGGTCTCCTGAGGTGATCGAATCAGTCAATTACCTCATTCAGTCTGACAGATGGGTGACAGTGGATAACATTGCAAGGACTTTGAGATTATATGTCGGGACAAATGCAGGAGTCATCAGTCAGAAGGAGTCATCTTGCATCATGACAACGCAAGGCCTCACACAGCAGCCCAAACGGTGCAGACCATCAACGAGCTGGGCTGAGAACTGCTCCCTCATCCCCCTTATAGCCCGGACCTTGCTCTTTCAGACTTTCACCTGTTTGGTCCCTTGAAAACGTTCATGAGAGGCACGAAGTTTAAAAGTGACGATGAAGTCAAAAGTGTTGTGAGCGACTGGCTGAGACATCAGTCCAAAGACTTTTACTCTGATGGAATACGGAAGCTTGTGCACAGATGGGAAAAGTGTGTGACAGTGCTGGGAGACTACGTTGAAAAAAAAGTAAGCTTCTATCTGTATTAGAAGTTCTTATACCGAACAATTCACCTTATTTATTGAATGACCCTCGTACATACATTCCTGATCAAAAATTTAAGACCACTTGAAATTTTTTTTAAAAAGACTGTTTACATGGAACAATTTTAAACATTTCTTACTCAAGGTTGCTAATTTTATAATCTAAAAGGTTATGTAGACAAAAAGTTATATTCCGAACATTTTATTGAGAAATTGACATTTTTATAAAATGAGACGTTTTACACTTGATCCAAATTATAAGACCAGAGACAAAAATTCTACGAAATTTTACGAAAAATGTACGAAAATATTCAACAACCAAATTTAATAATGAGTTCTACCTCCACTGATTTTGATGACTTCAAAAAAACTTTGAGGCATGCTAGAAATTAATGTTTCCATTAAGCTGCGAGGAATATTGCTCCAGCTTCTGAAGATAGCTTCACGAAGTTCATTTTTCGTTGAATATTGTTTACCATTTCGATAAACATCTCTTGCCATACATCCCCAAACATTTTCAATTGGGTTCAAATCTGGTGAGCATGCAGGATGTCTCAAGTGATTAACCCCATTTGCTTGTAGAAAGGTCATGGTCCGGCATGCAGCGTGGATTGCAGCATTATCCTGTTGGAATAACCATCCATCCCCACACAAACGATGGCCCTCCGTCACCAACGATGCTTTTTGTAGCATGTTAGCATAACCAGCCACTGTTTGACGACCCTGCACCACCTGGAGCTCCATCGTCCCTCTGTAAGAAAAGACATCCTATAACATTAGGGACCCTCCACCACTATGACGTGTGGAGAAAATTTCATGTTTTTGTTATGCCATCAGGACCATCTAGATTGAATTTTTTCTCATCAGAAAACAGGACTTTCTTCCACTTCTCAATGTCCCATGTTTGGAATTCACGACCAAACCGTAAACGGTTCACTTTGTGACGTGGAAGCAGCCGAGGAATTTGTTTGTGCTTTTTATTTACCCTGCCTTTTTGTCGTAAGTGTCGTCTGATGGTTACTGGACTGCAATCAGCATCTGTGGCTGCCTTAATTTGACTAGAAGAAAGTCTACTGGCTTTCACAACAACGCGTCTCATTCTCCTACTCAATGCAGGAGAAATTTTTCTTTTGACCTACCAGTAAACTTTGCGTTTCCATAATTCGCACTGTCCTTTAGAAAGTTGCAAATCACTGTTTTACTGCGATTTACTTTAGTTGCGATCGCCCGCTGTGACAAACCTTGATTATGGAAATCTAAAATTCGAGCACGCTCAAGTTCGGTAAGTTTGCTTGGTTTAGGCATGGTGACACCTTTACGTAGTGATTGCTAATCTCTAACTGAACTAAAAACATTGGAATTACCCTAACAATTTATACCCCCTGGTCTTATAATTTTGATCAAGTGTAAAACACCTCATTTTATAAAAATGTCCATTTCTGAATAAATTGATTGGATTATAACTTTTTGTTTACATAACCTTTTAGATTAGAGAATAAGTAACCATATATAAGAAAAGTTTATAATGTATCCATGACAAACAGTCTCTTATAAAAATTTTTCAAGTGGTCATAAATTTTCGATCAGGAGTGTATATATATATATATATATATATATATATATATATATATATATATATATATATATATATATATACATATATATATATATATATATATATATATATATATAAACATAAAACATTAGGCAGCATGTATTTTATATACAAAGAAATAATCAGGCATAGAATCAATTAGCAATATTAATGCGATTAATGGCGCTATCACATCGCTGGTAGAATATAATGTATGCATTAAAATACTGCTAATCCATAGAATGATGTGATCCTCATTCATAAAACTGTTGTCAGTTGTTTCCAGTTTATATTTTATTTTATTATATCGTCTCCAATTCTTAATTTTAATGGAAAAATATGCCCGATGATGAATAAAGGATTAATCGAAAGTACTCGCATTTAAAAGAATATAAACTGACAACAGTTTTATGAATGAGGATCACATCATTCTATGGATTAACAGTATTTTAATGCATACAATATCTTCTATTAGCGATGTGATATCGCCAATAATCGCATTAATATTGCTGATTGATTCTATGCGTGATTATTTCTTTGTATATATATATATATATATATATATATATATATATATATATATATATATATAGATAGATAGATATAGATATATATAGATATATATATATATGTATATTACCGAATCGGTAGGTATACGAGCGATCGATCGTATACAAATACCTATAAATGGTCTATAGTGTAAGTAAAAGCAGTAGTGAATATAAATAACAGCTATTTAATATATATTAAGAATATACATACCTTACTTAAATTAACGCAAGATATTATATATATATATATATATATATATATATATATATATATATATATATATATATATATATATATATGTATGTATGTATTTTCTCCATCAAGACATTCATTTCAAGCATTTTCCTCCATCAAGACATTCATTTCTGTAGTTCACTGCTACCAGCAAGCAGGATTTTTTTCTCTCCTGATGATAGCCATGTTGGCCGAAACTAGTCGAAGTATCTAAATGAAATAATAATAAAAACAAAAGAATATTAATATACAACCCAGTGTGTCTGAAGATTTTAATTTATATATATATATATATATATATATATATATATATATATATATATATATATATATATATAAATGGATTTCACCCTAAAGAAGGCAGTAAAGCCACTAAGAAACAAGTGCTTTCTGGATGAGGAAGAATTAGGAAGAGAAACATTATTAATGAGAGGGGAAAGGAAATAATTATCAGGAGGTCAGTACGTGCGATTGACATTGCATTTAAATTTTTGCAGATTAAAGCTGGCCGGAAATTATGGAGCCGGAAGAGAGTTTCACAGGCGAGAAATGCGAGAAAAGTAAAAGCTAGCATAGAACTTACGGCTACATTTAACCTGCTCAAATATCAACTGATGATTTCTAGCCGTCAGTCTAGCGAGGTAGATTTTCTAGATGTTACCTTCAACCCAAGAAAAGGCACATATAAACCATACAGAAAACACAATGATAAACCACTGTACATACACACATCTTCCAATCACCTGCCTTCAATAATCAAACAGATACCAAAATCGATTAACCGCAGGCTTTCCGACAATTCTTCCAATGAATCCATATTTAACGAAGCTAATAAAGACTACGAAACAGCCCGAAAAGATAGTTGATTCCCGGTAACACTCACATATTCACCACATAGCACAAAAAGGGCCAACAGGAAGAGAAATATCATATGGCTCAACTCACCGTACAGCAAAAACATAAAAACAAACGTAGGTAAAATATTCTTCAAACTCTTAAACAAACACTCCCGGATTCAAGCACTCTAGACAAAATATTCAATAAAAACACTGTAAAAATCAGCTATAGTTGCACCGAGGACATGGCCCAAATAAAAAAGCACAAGAGGAAGACTACCAACAAACCACCCGGACAAATTAAACCCACGTGTAACTGTAGAATAAAGAATGAATGTCCCTTAAACGGTAATTGCTTACAAAACAACGTAATATACTAAGCCACGGTAAAATCACCAGATAATGAAGAAAAAGTATATTGAAGGACCCTAGAAACAAAGAAACTATGCAGACAAAACATCTTTCACAAATAGTAAATACGCGAACAGCACAATGCTTTCTAAATATATCTGGGAGATTAAAAACAAAACACAAATCGCACCAAAAATATCATGGAAAATAAGGAGAAGATCCTCAACCTACAACAATCAATCCAAAACCCGCAAACTTTGCTTGGAGAACAAATAGCTATTATTACCTTCCCAGACCAAAATAAATTACTATATAAACGATCTCAAAATGCAAAGATGAAAACAAATTTTTACTACGTTACTTAAAAATCGAAAACTGAAAATAATAAATAAAAATAAACAAAATAATATAAAAAAAAAACAGGTAAAATAAATTAACCCAAGCAAATAATAAACAAATTAACAAACTACTCCTCTTAGAATAGACGAAATAAAACAAATTAAATAGAAAATAAATACATAAAATACAAGTAAAAATAACCAATCCAAATAATTAAAGTAAACAATAAACGAATTACCAAACCAATAACCGTTAGAATAGACTATAACAATCAATCCAAAAACTGGATGAGAAAATAGCTATAACTGCTATATAACGATAAAAAATTACTGTTACTCAAAACTCGAAAACCAAATAGAGTAAATAAAAATATACATAATAAAATATAAGCAAATAAATAAGAAAAATACGTAAAAATTAATCCAAATAAATAAATAAATAAATAAACAAATTAACATTCTTTGTACAAACAGCGCTTGCCTTTTGAAAAACCGTTTTAATATTAATCAACTCGACGGAGAGTAAGAAACGCAGCCGGCGTGAATGCAATGCAACTGGAACGTGAGTGATATGATGGGGATCGTCCTCATTTTCTAGTTTTCCGTTAATTGTTGCGTTACTAAGAGGAATTATTCAAATAGTTTAGTATAAATCTTAGAGAACTCTCCCGTCATTTTGTAAATTCCCACGGGTATGAGACGTTAGTAGATTGCATCTGTAATTACATTCATACGTTTTAAGAGTTGGAAGGTCAGTGGATTTTTTTCAGAAGACGAACCTTATGATATTCGTCGGAATTACAGTCGTTTGCGATAAATTGTCCCGTAAGTTCTGCTAATGTTATATTGTTGTGTCAGGCATTATACCTGTGGCCATTACATTTTCAGTTCAATTTTCCTCTTGGGCAACCAACATAAATGAAGTAAGATTTAGTACGTTGAATATAACTCAAAGACGATAGGCATACTGTCAAAATGGTGTTTTACTTTTTATTTTTCTACTAGCTTAAAAGCCGTTTAATCAGGCGGCATTTAAACTAGCTTCTACGTAGGGCTCTTAAACGGGCCTTCGCTTTGTTTCAGGAGTTTGAGGGTCTTTGCATATTCTCAGCATTGGTAGCTCCGCTGGCTGCCGTTTGATATGGGTTTTCATTCGCATTGGACTTTCTTTTCTTCGCGACAGCCTTGATTATTTGACTGCAATCTGGTCTTCTGTTGGCAGAGATTTCTTTTTGCAAGGCATACTGCTGCCGTATCCGAAAAGCAGCAACAAAACTACAGAACTCAAAATTGATCGCTGCATTTAAGTACTGCATTAATATTTAAGCGTTAAATCACGTTAAAAATTGCCGAAAACAATTGCAGTAATGAAAATTTGAGAATCCAAAATTTCAGGATTGCGGGTCCGGATTCGACTCGGGATTTTTTTTAGCTTACTCATGGACTCGGCCTCATTCCAAAATGGTATGACATGTTGGGCTACGGCCTCTAGGAGTAAAGTTGAAAAAATGTGACATACACAGACATTTTCGCATTTATTATATAGATTTTGTTATTGTTATTATTATTACGTCTTTTTGAATTTCTCTCATCGGCCTACTATATCTACCTACATCTATCTATCTATCTGATGTCTAGCCACATTGATGAACTCTGCTACAGCCAAACACTCTGTCTATCGAGGACTGTTTATGCTCTCGTTCGATGATTGAGCACTATAGGTGTCAGGGAATTTTTAACGACTGCTGGTGCTTTAAATGCAATATATATCTATATAATGAGTTAAAATTTCCCTTTCTCTGCTGTGCTAAGGTGCAAGGGTCTCTGACTAATGTCAAATCGGTTTAGTTTGATTCCGGCTTAAAGCAAGTGGATGTCATTCACATTGATGAGCTGTGATACAGCGAAATAGTCTGCCTGTGGAGGACTATATATATATATATATATATATATATATATATATATATATATATATATATATATATACATATATATACTACATTTTATATAATAAAAGGCGTACAAATATATTATATTTGAGGAGGGTATATTCTCCCAATTAAACCATCTTCAAACGAAGATCCAAAACATTATGAAACAGCACTCAAAGATGGTGGCATTTCGGTAACACTCACATAAAGAGTACTAAGTAAAAGAATAATCATATTACCCGACCCATCGTTCCAAAAAACCCTTAAAATCAAAGGTAGATATAATAATGTTTAAATTTGACCAGAAGTGACTTCACCCCATCAAGCACGTCTATTTCAATAAAGTCAGATTTTCTTTATATATTCCACACGGGTTGAATGTATAAAGAAATATTCATATCACCTGCCAATACCTTATAAATAATGGACTATTCCGTTTTGATCACGTGGAAAAAACGAAAGAAAAAAGGAAGAAAGAAAGAAAGGAAGATAGAAGCGTATAACATCACCTACCAGTACCTTATAAATAATGGACTATTCTGTTTTGATCGCATGGAAAGAGGGGGAAAGACGTTACTTAATTTCAGTGAGAAAATTAAAGAAAAAAAGAAAGAAAGATATACGTCTTTAATGTGCATTGAAAAATAAAGAAAGAAAGAAGGGTTTAACGTCTCCTGTCAGCATCTCATCAATAATGGACTATTCCGTTTTGATCGCATGGAAAGGCGCAAAAAACATCAGAGACGCTACTTGGTTTCAGTGAAAGAAAGAAAGGAATAAAGAAAGAAAGAAATGTTAAACGTCTCCTGCCAGTACCTCATCAATAATGGACTATTCCATTTTGATCGCGTGGATAGACGGAAAAGACATATCAGAGGCGCTACTTGATTTCAGTGAGAAGAGAAAGAAACAAAGTTACTTAGCATAACCGTTATGCATTGCCAATACCTCATAGATAATGGACTATTCCGTTTTGAGTGCGTGGAGAAAGAAAACACATATCACAGACGCTACTTGGTTTCAGTGAGAAAACCAACGAAAGAAAGAACAGAACATAGAAGTGTTTAATGTCGTTTTCAGTGAAATAGAAATGTTGTCAATTTCAAATCTTTTCATTTGTAGCCCCTCACTACTTAAAATAACGACCAGCATTCATATTGATGATTGCTATTGCAATATCTTATTGTTAAGCTCAACTATTTAATGATGCGATAGGAGATCTCATCGAATATTTTATTGTCATAAAACTCGCAATATTCTTATTGAATCATTAACTTAAGAATTAAGATTCATCAGAAAATCAAAATAGGAAAACCGTAAAATATTTATGGGTCTTTCTAAGTAGAAATATATATATATAACCAAGTATAGGATTGGTGTAGACGGAATAAAATTCAAATAAACAAAAACGCTATTCTTAAAACAGTGCTCAATACAGAGTAGACCAAATATTATTTATTAAAAAATTACAACATAAAAATGTTACAACATCACTACAAAAATTGCCATTAAACATCATCACTTAAGAAGATATCAAAAGTGTTGAAACAAAAGTACTCTTTGTAGTGATGTTATAACATGTTTATGTCATAATTTTTGAATAAATAAAAATTGTATATATATATATATATATATATATATATATATATATATATATATATATATATATATATATATATATATAGAGAGAGAGAGAGAGAGAGAGAGAGAGAGAGAGAGAGAGGTACTGTGGAGTAATGGATAGCGGCTCGGATTGAGGAATCGGAGAGCCAAGTTCGAGTTCTAGTCGAATCCATTACATTCAAATACGTTCTTCTCCCCTTCTGTAGCCTTGGATAGCAACTGGTCTACTGCAGAAAGAAATGGCAAAGTGCTGCGGGGAAAAAATCTGCCTCGTCAATCAAGTATCGACGAAAGATACATGATTGCCTAAGAGTGTATCACGCATGGCACATAGCTGACACACACACATATATATATATATATATATATATATATATATATATATATATATATATATATATATATATATAGTTATATAGATATATATATATATATGCATATAGATAGATATATAGATATATATATATGCATATATATATATGCATATATAAATATATATATATATATATATATAGAAGAGTAATACATTTCAGATGCAACAAGGAAGGTCTTCAGTGATGCACTGTCTTCATAGCCGATTTCGGGTTTTGCATCATATCGGCTCCAACAGCAACCCCGACCTAATTCCACAAGATTCAGGCCGCCTCCTTGATAGCGTTTTATATATATATATATATTTATATTAATAGAAGGTCGATTTTGTTTAGTGACATATCAACCTTTATAGGTGAATGCCAATGTAAATGTAAATATTTTCAACAAAATTTTATACTTTAAGTGTAAAGGTATGTTTTTTAGTTATATGTTTTTCATCATAAAATGTATAGTTGGTCATTTTACTATAAAACTGTAATGTTGGTTTTTTGTTTGGGTTACTATTTGCCCACAGCGGGGACCCTAACAGATGCTACCACCCGGGTCAGGTTGGACCGGGTAACAACAGAAATTAAGAGGTTGTCCTATACTCTTCAAAACCTTCAATAAGCTGATCAGTGGCTTTGCTACTGGATGTAGTTTATCATCCTACCAGGACGAAGTTTTCACATTTAAATACATCTAGATGATCGATGTTATTCTGCTTTCACAATTGAGTACATGGTAGATGATACTCAGCTTTTGTGCACATGTTCACTTCTTCGTTAGACATCTTGTTTAACTACCGGAACCTGGTAGCGCTCGCTAACCGCACGCTCCAGAACCTGCCTAGCCAAACTTATCTCTAGGGAGTCCCCACCCAGCAGCTGCTCGGGATAAACTACCTTTAAGTGTCTTCACCTTTTTAACCTTATCTCGTGCGAGCCGCTGGCTATATTCGGTGGCGAAGGACCTAATCCTATAGTTAAGCCTCTGCCACAACATATTCTCTATAACCGCCCCACTAGTTCCCGCTGGACTAATCTAATTTGCTGTTGCTGGAATTTCCGCCTGTCCTGTAACGGCAGATTGAACTTCCAGTGTCCAGCCATTCTAGGCCTATTATCTAACGCTATCCGGGAACAGACGAGTCTATGGTCCGAATATCCTAATCCACCCTTCTCAGTAACATTCTATCTATCCAGGTAGCCAGCTACCTGGATAGACGGCCACTTACGAGTTCAAGTTCACATCTTCCGCCCAAGGTAATCGACCCGGTATCTATCGACGAGACCAAATTCGCCGATCAGATCAACCAGGCTACGATCACTCAATGACCTTCCGCTAGCTCCCCGCCCACTGTCTATCTTGGGGTCCAGGATAGCCTTCCAGCCCCCCACCACATTAAGACAAAGCGCGAAGAATTAACCAGGAACGGCTCCAACTGCCGGAAAAACGAGACACGCCCCCCCCCCGATCATTGAGCGCATAAACCGCAACGACTCGAAACGAACTACTGTTCACGGCAATATCAGCCACGATCAAGCGGCCCCCCGCATCGACGTGGACAAGTTCCAGCCTGACATCCATGGTACGTTTAACCAGCAAGGAAACACTTCTGGCCGGCTGGTCCACGTATGCTGACTAGACAGCATAGTCGCTAGACAGTACACGAGCATCAACCTCGCAAACAAAGTGCGTTTCCTTGACCGAAGGACAAGAGATCACGAAGCGGGCGGCGTCCTTACTCCGATCCCTCAAGTTCATCGAATTCAAACTAGCTATCTTGAGAGACATTTTTCAAATTGATTCCACTACTAACAGACTGGATGGAAACCTGCGAACGAAAGGAACCCGACGGATTTTCCCAGGATCCCTGTCCCCTTCATGCGACCATCTAGGGCAATGCCGCCGACGTCCGCGGGATAGGTTAGTTTTAAGGCCCTATATAATGAAGGATGGGGGAATACTGGGACCCTCCCCGCACATTAATTTTGTAGCTTTTTAAAGTACGGAGTTCCCATTCCTACCATACGCATCTCCGGAAAGGCATCCTTTGCTTCGTGTAGATGATTCCACACTGTAAGGTTTCTGCCTGTGTTCGTAATCCAAGATATTACCCCATCAGCCTTGGGGAAATTTCACGGGTCTTCTATAGAGCGCCCGTCTACTGACGTTGTTTTCGTTAAGGTTTTTAACAGCACCTTCTTTTGTGTTGAAATGTCCCTTTCTATTGCTCGCTTGTCTATATGACAAGATCTTACCCCCCCCCACACACACACACATATACCCACTCGGGAATTTCTGGTCGGAGTTGCTGGGCGTTGGGGAGTCGCAGGGAGAGTTGCTGGCAGAAAGGGGGTGTTGGGAGAAATAGAAATGTCTTTAGCTGCAATGGTATTGGGAGGGGAGTTTTGGTAGAAGGGGTATTGGGAACGGGAGGTAGTGATGTTTTTAGAGGGGAAGAAGGGAGGTTTCTTGAGGTAATTTCCTCTTGTTTCTTGACTCGCGAAGCCGGGACGGATTGAGCTTTGGTTTTGACTGTCTCCCTTTTTTCTTCTTCGACTCTACTTTTTGGCAGCTCGCTTATCCTGGTTAGTGATTTTTTCCTCTTTTTCTTCTTCTACGTCCTCTCTCCCCCGAAGTGGTGGCATCCTCTCCATTTCTATCTCTACTGTATTTTGGTCCCCTTGCTGGTACTCCTGATCAATTTAAGGTTGAAGGGAAGTGGTGGTCACTTTGGTTCCCCTTTTTACGACTTCCGTCCACTCTCCTGTTTTCATTACAGCTTTTGTCTGTGCTTTTTATAGATTTTTCATCACTTTTCTTTTTGGGGTGTGTTTCTGGATTTTGTCCCGGGCAAGCCTTCGACAAATACGCCGCGGCCCCATAAGCCCAACATATCGATCAAAGGCCTTCAACAACGACAGAAATCAGTCTTTCTTCACACATTAACTTTGTTGGGTATTTCCCTAAAGTGCTTTCTGTTTAAAGTAATTGCGATTTCAAAATCGCCCGTGGCTATTCCTGCTTTACTTATAATAGCGGAGACGTTCGAGACGCCCCCATACATCGAAAAGAAAAAGCCGAGATGATCTTCGGATATGAATAGCGGCACTCTATGTAGAGTCACCTTCGCTTTTTCTCGTGCCCATGTATTCGGTCTGTAGTCTGACTGTAGCAGTAGTCAGAATACAGCCTGTTAGCGATTTAGCTGTATCTTCTGTAGGTAACAAAATGTCCCACATTGCCTTACTCCTTCTTGCCAAAATTTTCGCTGATATTTGAAGGCCTCTTCTGGGCCTCCTCCATCGCGTCTCTATTCACTGTAATTAGATTGCGAATTTTGGGGTCCGTTGCTAACAAAGAAATAGTACAAGTGTTACTGTTTTCAACAGAGACGGCGCCAGTAGAAACTCGTTTCCTTTCACAAATGATTTAAATTTGTATTTAAGATTTTTATAATACTCTGGCCCTTTTGTTGGGGCCTATCCTCTGCCCATTCCGAAGGGGTCACTTCAGTAGGTGAGGCATTAGAAGATTCGGGCTCCGCCATGATGTTGGCGTACACTCGTCACCGCATACAATGTCAACAAAATGTGAAATTTAGACGAAAAAGATGGCAATAAGGGCAATATTAGATACAAAAGACGGTGGCAAAAAAAAAATACAACTTACTTCAGAGAACATCCAATGAAACTTTCAACAAACTGACGTGAAAATTCTTCAAGTTGCTAATGATGTAATTGGATAGAAGTTATGTATTTTTAACGTATTTAATAGCAAGAAATACAAATAAATAAAAACAAATTCTAGAAGGCTCCAGAATGATCTAAAAAGCTCCAGAAAATCATAGTATAACTCTACTTATATACGATTTTAGAAATTTAGTGTTGTTGGTGGTGGTGAGGGGATTCATCTTTTGCATAAACTGGATGAAACCAATTTTCATTGTTTTTAATCAAATTTATCGAATTATGATTCAGGAAACCAATCATTTTGCAAAAAGTTTCTTTTTTTGTTTGTTTGTTTAGTGGTATATCAACTCCTTATGGGTTATTTAATTCAGAAATTAATTTGGGCCAAGGGCATAAGTAATTTCACTTAGAAAAATTGCTGGTATTTTTAATATAAAAATATATTTGTATACTCTCATAGTGTTTTGATCTCCATCTGAAGGCACGGATTGAGGAATCAAAGAAAGGTATGAATCCTCTTCTTCCCCTCCCAGCTATGAGTAAACAGCAGGACAGACTGGGTTCTATAACCTTGGGTGGCAACCGGTCTAGTTTGAAGGAAATCTCTGAATTCAAAACCGGCCTGGAGAGGGTTGGGCTCCATCAGGCAATCTTGTCCAAGAAATACCACTTCTACTGCGCCTGCAGTGCACATGACACCCCCACGACCCTGCGGGCCACAGGATAAAAAAGTATTTTGAACCCAGTTGGGTTAACTACTTGCCCATAGTTGGTGCACTAACACTATTCCACCCTCCTCCAAATTTCCCGGCTACAGTTTATCGTCACAACCAGAGCGCTTTACAAAATGTCATGTCCTGTATTATATATATATAGTCATTCACAGATGGACAGTTTCGCTGTATCACAGCTCCTCAGTGTGGCTAGATGTACGATTGCTTCAAGCCGGGATTGAAGCCCGACTGATTTGACATCAGTGAGATCTCTTACACCTAGACCATCGTCGCACGGCAGGGAAGGAAGAGAATTTTAGCGTTTTTCTCTATACTAAATACGACAGCAGCTAATAGAACAAAATTCAATTTTACTTGAAGAGTAATATATATATATATATATATATATATATATATATATATATAGTATTTACATTATTCGGACTATTGTCCTCATCTTTGTCGCCATATTTGTCACAACGTTTCGGCCGTTGTACGCTCCGGCCTTCTTCAGGTGGTTGGAATTTCGAACCGAACCCTTTATTTCGATCACTGGGGTAGACTGTTCTAGTTCCACGAGCCATGTTTGATGGATGTCAGTTATCAGTTATCTCCTGGTAATTTTTCCCTCTGAAAGTTCTCCACTGCCTGAACCGGGTATTGAACTCACACTCTTTTTGGGTCTGTTACTGGATCTAACCAACGCCTTTATCCACCGTACCATGTGTCCTTGAGGACATCTGGGTATGAATTTCTGAGTATTATAAACCTAATTTTTCAGCAACCATTTTTTTCCAGTACTCATATTGCAATTTTGCTGTTATCATTGCATGTTCTTTACCAGATCTCATATTGCAACTTTTTGTTATCATTGCTGTTCTCTGGCACTCCTTATTACAACCATCAGGCGGGTGCCATACTTGGACATCATTGCCAGAGTCGAGGAGGTGGCCTTGAACATGCCTCAGGCTCAGGCGGATGAACTGAGGTGGAAAGTGAGACAGACCTTGGAGAGAGCCAAGCTGCCCAGGTCTAACATAACAAAACTGGAGAGACTGGCGATTGGATCCCTACAGAGGAACGAAAACATCATCATACTACCGGCTGACAAAGGTAATGCGACTGTAGTGATGGACAAATCAGAGTATACAAGAAAACTGGAAGACCTCATTAGCAATGGTAGCTACAGCAAAGTGAAAAAGGATCCGACTGTGAAAACGGAACGAAAGCTGTCACAGATCCTAGTCAAGAACAAGGATCACTTCACACCCAAAATTTATAGGCAGTTATCGCAGCGTTACACCAAGCTACCTCACATATACGGTCTCCCTAAGATTCACAAAGACGGTATTCCGCTCAGGCCGATTGTAAGTTGCCAAGGCTCGGTGTGCCACCCTCTGAGTCGCTTCCTTGTAGATATAATTGACCCATTGATCGGAAAGTCTTCTTCATATGTCCGAAACTCAGCCCACTTCGTGGAAATAATCAAAGATGCTCCCATCCTATCCAACCAGATGGTGAGCTTGGACGTGGTGAGTTTGTTCACCAAGGTACCCACGGAGGAGGCACTCTCGGTAGTCAGGGATAGATTGACCTCTGACACTTCCCTAGAAGAACGGACCAGTATTGCAATAGATAATCTGATGGAGATGTTGACTTTCTTTACACAAACAACACACTTCGGATTGGGATCACACATATATCGACAGGATGAGGGCTTAGCAATGGGCTCGCCATTATCACCAGCAATGGCGAATATATACATGGAATACTTTGAAGAAATGGCATTAGAATCCATATCTCTCAAGCCAACTATATGGTTAAGGTACGTAGATGACACCTTCATACTCTGGCCACACCAGGAAGATGTCCAGGTTCTACTGGACCATGTGAACTCAATAAGACCATCGATACAGTTCACAATGGAGAAAGAGAGTAACAACACACTCCCATTCCTGGATGTACTAATATCTCGAACAGAGCATGGGTTCAAGACATCCGTATACCGTAAACCAACATTCACTGGACAGTACCTCAATTTCAACTCCCACCATCCATACAGCGTAAAGAAAGGGATCGTCCGTTGCTTACAACACCGAGCAAAAGTCATAAGTGGCGACCCAGAGACATTAGATAAGGAATTGGTCAGTATAAGTAGTACCCTACAACGTAACAACTACCCTGGGTACATGGCAGCAGCCCCCCAAAACTGGGATAGGCGGGTACAAGAGGAGGAGGAGGAGGACAACAACACTCAGAAAACAGTCTGCCTGCCTTATGTGAAGGGGTTATCAGAGAAAATACAAAGGATCTGCGGTCCATATAACATCAGGACAACCTTCAAAAGCGTGACAACACTTCGCAGATATCTCTCTCGAGTGAGACCCCCCATAGAGGAGAACGGGACTAAAGACTGTGTGTACGCTATCCCGTGCAGCTGCGGCAAGGAATATAAAGGAGAAACAGGCCGCCCCCTCAAGGTAAGGCTTCAAGAACACCAGAAAGCTGTAATGCGAGGGGAAGTAGAAAAATCAGGCGTGGTTGACCACATATGGAGAGAGAAGGGAGATCACCGTCCCCTGTGGGATCAGGTTGAGATCATAGACAGGGAACACCATTGGAAAATTCGTAAACTTAAGGAATCAGCACATATGCTAGGCCACAAAAATCTCCTGAGTCGGCCAAGCATAGAAATAAATACAATATGGGAACCAGTAATAAGGAGTGCCAGAGAACAGCAATGATAACAAAAAGTTGCAATATGAGATCTGGTAAAGAACATGCAATGATAACAGCAAAATTGCAATATGAGTACTGGTAAAAAATGGTTGCTGAAAAATTAGGTTTATAATACTCAGAAATTCATACCCAGATGTCCTCAAGGACACATGGTACGGTGGATAAAGGCGTTGGTTAGATCCAGTAACAGACCCAAAAAGAGTGTGAGTTCAATACCCGGTTCAGGCAGTGGAGAACTTTCAGAGGGAAAAATTACCAGGAGATAACTGATAACTGACATCCATCAAACATGGCTCGTGGAACTAGAACAGTCTACCCCAGTGATCGAAATAAAGGGTTCGGTTCGAAATTCCAACCACCTGAAGAAGGCCGGAGCGTACAACGGCCGAAACGTTGTGACAAATATGGCGACAAAGATGAGGACAATAGTCCGACTAATGTAAATACTGTACATATATATATATATATATATATATATATTAAAACGTTTTTTTATGTTTATACATTCTTTTTATAGATACAAATATTTAAGTAAATGCTCTGTTTATAATAAAAAGTATTAATAATATTTACCGGCCTGAATGTCCGAGAAATTTTCATAAAAAATATGCGTATCTGTATATACCTGTATCCTATATGGAACCGTCCTATAGCCTGAGGTGATTTTACCGATTGAGCGACAGGGGAGTGTTTCGGTTAGCAAGGTCGATTTCACTGTTTATAAACTACAATTCTCCATGATTTTAAAAGCAGTAAAATCGACCTTGCTAACCGAAACGCTGCTCTGGGCTCAATCGGTAAAAGCCCGTTAGGCTATATGACGGTTCCGTATAGGATACAGGTTCGATTCCTGTCGGAGGACGCAAATTTTCTATGAATATTTCTCGGAAATTCAGGCCGGTAAATGTTGTTAATACTGTTTATTATAAACAGAGTATTTACTTAAATATTTGTATCTATAAAAAAGAATGCATAAACATAAAGAATGTATTAGAATAATTGTCGGACTTTGTCCATTTCATAATGTGTGACGTCATATGATTACATTTGATACGTCATGAGCAGTTATGATTGTACGTGAGAGATTCATGGAAGGTTAAAGTTTAAAGACAGTAAAATCGACCTTGCTAACCGAACGCTCCTCTGTGGCCGAAACGGTTAAAGCACGTCAGGTTCGATTCCTGTCGGAGGACAAAAAATTTCTATGAAAATTTCTCGGACATTCATACCGGTAAATGTTGTTTAATACTGTTTATTATAAAACAGAGCATTTACTTAAATATTTGAATCTATAAAAAGAATGTATAAACATAAAAAATGTCTTAAAATAATTGTCGGACTTTGTCCATTTCATAATATATATATATATATATTAATTGATTTAAAATATGTTTTTTGTCGCAACACAGTGATAACCATATTTCAAAAATGGAAGCTAAAGCCTTCGAATTCTATTTTGAAGTCCAAAATTCGCTCGACGAGGAAATGGAACTAATGTCTTTAGTTTAATAACAAAATTGAATTCGAAGGCTTTAGCTTCCATTTTTGAAACATGGTTATCACTGTGTAGCGAAAAAAAACATATTTTAAATCAATTAATTTATAATATTAATGCTCGGTAAATTTACATTGAGCACTATTGTGTAAAAATAAAAATATCTATAAGAACACCGGCTTTTATATCTTACTGTTCTTTCTTTTTACATATATATATATATATATATATATATATATATATATATATATATATATATATATATATATATATATATATACCAAATAAATAAATGTAAATGATGATAGATATAATGATTCATATAAATAAATGATAGAATGATGAGGAACAATAGGTCTGTGTTTAATAAAAGATTAGTGTGAGTACCGAAAGCATGGTGAAGTCGTTATTATAAATGCACAGAGCTGTTGATAACAACGCAAAGACCGATGAAAAATATGAACGACACAATTTTTTCTCTCCTCTATCACTCGTATGACAACGAACTCTTTAAGAAAAAAAATGATGTCCCCGCTGGTCTTTCCTTCTCTGCTCCACACAACCCACCTTTTCTTTTAAGGGGCAAAAACATTTAAAAAAAAAGGACAAGAAACTTTTCATTCCGATCGTCGCATTCCATCGGGCGGAGGTCTATATTTTTGTTCCTTTTGTTAAATGTTCTTGTCCCTACTTAAACATAGAACGGTTTGTTAGGTACTCATGGGCCATTGCCGGCTTCTCGAATTGGACAAATGCTTTTATTTGATCCATTTAGACACGAGTTCACCAATAATGTTCATTCAATGGAAGAGAGAACACGTCAGAAATGTGCGCGTCTTCAAGGCTTTCTTTAATAAGGCTTCTGTTCTTCTCAAAACATTATTTTCACCAACACGGAGACGTTGATATTAACCCAGACAAGGAAGCATCGGCAAATATCTGCAATTTCCTTGTGTCTTCTGCATTTTTGTAGCTGAATTCTTCTTCTTGTTTTCTCTCTCATTTACGGTAGTAAATTATGCTTAGCATGACACAAGATCATGATTCTGGGATTTGATCTTTGTTATAAAAATAAATAAGCTCAAAGCAATATTATAGACAAGGTAAAAGTCAGTATTAATGTTAGGATGACAACAGAGACAAGCATCCTAACTTTGATACAAAAAAGGCATGGACCTCGCTAAAAAAAAAAAGCGTACGCTCTTACTTTGTAAACGTCATTAACTTGTTTTTTTCCTTGCTTTGAATTCTTAAGCATTTTCTAATTTATTTGCATTGTTTTACGTAAATTAAAGGAGAGACCAAGACTAACAACAGCTACTCGAAATATTTCCATGAAATAAATCATTCGTTCGAACTACAAGATTTTCTTTAAAAATCACTATATATATATATATATATATATATATATATATATGTATATATATATTAATACATGTTTGATTAAATAATATAGATAAGCGTTGTCTATATATTTTATGCAAGTTTTTTTCATATATATATATAGCGGGTGTAAAAGCAAAAATTGTCCAAATGTTAGATTAAGCTTTGAACCGCTGTATCTTAGAAATAATTAAAGATACCTTATTGGAATTTACTCACGTTTTTCCTAACACTATTTGACTCTACTTTGATCAATAAGAATTTAAAATTACTCTCCAAGCTTAACAGAAGAATCGTGATGTAATCGATCATCATTAATTAATCATAGCTAAGGATCGGAAGCCCATGAAGGATTAAAATAAAGTTCATATATATATATATATATCATATTTATTTCAATCCTTCACGGGCTTCCGATATATATATATATATATATATATATATATATATATATATATATATTATTAAGTGTTAACTATTTGCCCATACCTGGGACCCTAACAGGTGCTACCACCCAGGACCAGGGTGTGCCTGGGAACACCAGCAATTCAGAGGTGGTTCCAAGCTCCTCAAAACCTCCTGATCAGAGGCCTTGCTCTTGGACGTAGTTTATCGTCATACCCAGGACGCGGATGTAGTTTATCGTCATACCCAGGACGAGATAGACGTTGGATTTAAATCATTGAAGAGTTTAATTATCAGGGGTGCAAGAATCTGGAGAGAGTTATTCAGTTGCGAGTAAAGAAAATGTTAGAGTAGAAGTGGCGGTGGCATCTAGTTAAACGATGAGACCTAAGTGCCAATCTAGTAGCACATTTAAATTTATGCTGTTGAGGGGATAAGGAGAACATCTTATCAAAACAATTAAAATGTACCTTCTTTCCCTCGCTGTTTTGATTTCAGTCAAGGAGGTGAATTGATTTGAATTAATTAACCGATACGAGATCCGTTTTATGATAAAAAGACTAATATAGATAATCTCACCGCAGGGAAATGGATAATCGGTTTCGTTCAAAATTTAGGATTAGAAATATTTAAAGAATTAATTTTTAAAATAAGCAACACTGAACCGTCGTTGGCTTTTAATCAAACATTCATAAATTAATATTTGCTACCGATTTTCTTTTAATCGTTTCAAACCAAGGAAGGCGAGAATGCCACTAAGACGCAAGGGTGCGCCAGGGAGTGAAAGTGGATGGGAATGAGAAGATTGATAATGGGAAGGATTAAGGAAAGTATAAGAACGGAACTGAGTTAAGAAGACAGAAGATGGCGACTTATGTTTCATTTAAATATTGAAGGTTGTAATTATCACGAATGAAGAAATCGGTAAGAAGTTTCACAGGTGGGAAAAGAGAAAAAAATCGTCTCGGAGTAGAGGTAACGGTTGTATACAGCTAGTTCAACAGTAAAACGGTGGGACCTAATTGCCAATCTAGAACCACACTTAAATTCATGCAGTCGAGACACAAGAGGAGAAAGCTCATCCGAGCTGCTGCCATGAAGATATCTGGAGAACAGACAGAGGAATCCACGCCCGGTCAGTGAGAAAGTGACTGTAGATGAGATGCGTGTTCAGCATCGATTATATTACAGACACTTCTATGGATTTTGTCAAGAATCTCAAGATACACTGCAGGGTCACTATTAACTCCATCAAGAAGGTGCAAAGGGTGGCCTTCCTGTAGTTCAACATCAGTTCTCCTGATGGTGGACAGAAAAAGGTTTTCTGCGTGGATTAAATGACAGTAGTTTTGTTTCGGAGTCGTTGGAGATCTGGAGTTACCTTTGAAAAGGATAACTGTGTGTTTCCATCATATAAAGATATTTTTAATGCATTACCAAAATCTTCAATGCTGTCATTGGAGATCAGGAGTTACCCTTGAAAAAGATAATAGTGTGTTTCTATCATATGAAAATATTTTTGATACATAACTAAAACCTTCAATATTATAGGTGGGGATCTAGAGGTACCTTAGAAAAGGCTAACAGTGTGTTTACCTGATGTGAAAATATTTTTTAGACATTACCAAGACTTTCAATGCTATCGTTGGAGATCTGTAGTTTAACATACTAGAAACCGATATAGAGATACATGGCGTTGTCAATCAGAATTTTCCTTAAAATATACCTTCTTTCCGTAGCTGTTTTCATTGAAGCCAAGTAGGCGAATTGATTGGAACTATTTAACCGATACGAGATCCGTTTTAAGATAGAAAAATGAATATACATAATACTGATGCGGGGAAATGGATAATCGGTTTCGTTCAAAATTTAAGATTAGAAACATTTAAAGCAGTTTTGTTTCGGAGTCGTTGGAAACCGTGTGTCCGAGGCAACAGAACATGTTGCTGTCATGGAGTTTAGCATTAACCAAGCTGATGGCAGTGAACAAATGAAATCCTTTTTGCAACCCAAATTAACGTTAACCCCTGAGTGAAGATCCTTTTCAAGAGCAGTTGCCAGGTCTAGATTATTGCATTTTTTAACAGAGCTTATATTGCAATGTTGCTATTCATTGCTTTTCTCTTTTTAATAATAACAAAAATTGCAATATGAGCACAAGTAAAAAGGTGGCTGAGACATTAGGTTTATAAATCCCAAAGATTCATACACAGATATTCTCAAACACGCATGGCCCAGTCGGTAAAGACGTTGATTAGATCCAGTGACTAGACCCACAGAGTTGTGAGTTCAATATCAAGCCACAGAAGTGGTTAACCAAAACTGGGAAAGTTGAGTTAAAGGGAAATAACCGAGACCTCCGGAAGAGGTATGGAACTAGAACGAATCCGGACGAAATAAAGGGTTCGTTTGGAAAACCTGAAGAAAGCAGGAGCACACATTGTGAAATGGCAATGAAGATGAGGACAACAGTCCGAATAACCATGGAGGTGTTGATATGCCGCTAATGAACTCTTTCATGGCATTAATCCATATAACATAAAATTCCTTAAATCAAACTATATTCTAAACTATCACACATATAACCGCATCTAGTATAAGAAAATTCATATTTATAGTAAAATTACCAAGAACATATTTTAATGCAAAATGACCAGCAATATGTTTTATAGTTGAATTGCCAGCAATACATTTTACCTGTACTTGAAAGTACCGTATAGCTTTCAAAGTATATATAGTTGTTGCCATGAAATTGCGTTCAAAATATTTGATTTTGATATACCGCTAAAAAGATTCAACCAACCAATCCGGCAGTCGGTAAATGATCCAGTGTGTTTGCATCTGCGCAGATGGAACTGGATTTCGTCCTTATTGCGCAAATGTTGCCATCATTCCGGAAATAACTTTCTAGATTAGAATCAGTATTTAGTTTATATATTGATATACAAATGGATAATGTCAGCCATAACGTAACCGAGTTAGGACTGAAGATTTTTCACGAGAGTGAAGTATTTTTGATGTGCACCATCTGGACTTTTTTGTTTATCAGTAAATTTTTCGTTAGGCGACTGGTGGTCACGTGGCAGTAGTTAATGACGTGATTTACATGTCCAATTGCTGAGAAGCTGTATTTTGGCGATCAAATAAACAAAAAAAAATATTTAAGAGAAAACCAGGGTCAGTATGCAGATGCATTTTATCTACATCTTCTGTATCTATCAATGTATACATTTGAGCAAGGTAGCTAACAAGAAAAAGGATATAAACAGGAAGTTAATATTTAAATACTTAAAATAAATAATAATAATGGTTGACAATAAATAATAATAATGGCTGACAATACTTCATCTAATAAAAAATGAAGATGAAAGAAAATACTAGTCAAAAATTAATAATAATGGCTGACAATGCTTCATCTAATAAATAATAAAGATGAAAGCAAATCCTAGTCAAAAATTAATAATAATGGCTGACAATGCTTCATCTAATAAATAATAAAGATGAAAGTAAATCCTAGTCAAAAATTAAAAATAATAACTGGCAAAACTTCATCTAATAAAGGATGACGACCTTTCGGGAAAATACTACACCAGGAAAATAATAATTTACGATAAATTCTTCAGACCCTCTCTGTCAATACCACAAAAACAACACTCAACAATATTTATTACGAATATATCAACAAGATATTAAAATACACATAGCATTTAATGCCATTTTACATTTCTACCAATTTTCGGTTACCTCCCTTATATTGGAACGATTATTTTGCAAACAAATTCTCATAGCTAAAACGGATATATTAAAATGTTAAAATCATTACAGAACACTATTTCAATCACAGCAGAATGTAGATTTTATCGCAGTTACAATAAGTTTGTCTTTGTAATTTACGCCTGAAGATGATCTTAGAAAAGATCGAAAGTACTTGGGTTAACAAAAACTACGGCACTTTCTTTGATAAATTTCAGCTTAAAATAAAGAAGCTAATTAAACAAACGGAAAGAATAAGCAACATAAATAACATAAATAAGCACAATATATCTATGGTATTCAATGATACATATATATATATATATATATATATATATATATATATATATATATATATATATATATATATATATAGATAGATAGATAGATAGATAGATATATAGCGTTTATCAATCTAACATATTTCACTTAAATTTAAGTTTGAATAATATGGAGAAAAGTAGAAAGAAATTCTGGTAACTTTCTTTTGTGTTGTTTGACATTTATTGGTTAATCAGGTTTCGCGAGCACTCGACTTCTTAAACAAACGTTGGTATTAGTTATGGCCTTCCGAATTCATATCTCATTCTCTGATGAAGTCTTAATAAAAGTGAAACATGTTAAATTGATAAACATTTCCTATGTGTTTTTTATCTCATTATTCTGTCGGGATTCCGATCCCTAGTTGATCTGTATTTGGTCCTAACTCAAATTGAATCAACGACTGATATGGAATAGAGTTTCTATTTCCAAGCGAAAAGTGAAATATATATGTATATATATATATATATATATATATGTGTGTATGTGTGTTTGTGTGTGTGTGTGTGTGTCATCTATATATATAAATACATATATATATATATACATATATATATATATATATATATATATATATATATATATATATGTGTGTGTGTGTGTGTGTGTGTGTCACTTTACCAACTTTATATATACCACAGACATGGGGCATTTCGTCTGACTGAAATATCGAAATGGATACATTCTGTATCAATTTTGCGACTGCTGTCAAAGCTAAATTTCAACTTTCTAATTCCGACGCAAACACAGTCTATACATCGCGGTTGAATAAGACTAACGTATTTCTCTAACCCACCATATAAGGTAATTTTGTATTTTGGTGTGTAATTTATATGCTCTGTTATAATAAATACATTGAGCTCTTTTTGTGAGATCAGTTACAATATTTGATATTACTAGGAGCCACTTGGATTATATACCAGCTGAGTTATTATCTGTAATATATATATATATATATATATATATATATATATATATATATATATATATATATATATATATATATATTAGAGTGTGCAACACACACACGCACGCACACACGCACACACACACACACACACACACATATATATATATATTTTTGTCATCCACAGACATACTGTTTCGCTGTTTCACAGCTCATCAGTGTGGCTAGACGTCGGTTGCCTCTAGCTAGAATCGAAACCCGACTGAATTTGCGTCAGTCGGAACTTCTACCAGTAAGCCTTCGGCGCACGGCAGGGATGAAGGTGAATTTTAGCGTGTTTATTTTTAGATTTAGATAAACACACAGTGACTGACTGTGACACAATTCTGCCGAAGACTATTAAATAGTCACTGTTTATATATATATATATATATATATATATATATATATATATATATATATATATATATATATATATATATATATATATATTAGAATGTCCAGCTTATATTTTATATTATAAAGAAACAATTTATACAAAGAATTAAAAAGCAATGTTAATGTGATTAATGGCGAAATCGCTTCACTAACAGGATTTAATGAGATATTAACTTTCTATCAATTTCTTGAATAATGAGATCCTTATATTCGAATTGTTGCCATCTGACATGACAATGTTTGGCAAATTGCGTCTGAAGATGACAATTTGAAATTGTCCAAAGTACTTTGCAAGTTGGGCCATTAATCCCATTAATATTGCTATTGAATTATTTGTATACATCGTTTCCTCATCATACAACATATATATATTGTTATATAGGAATAAAGGCTCGCTGCCGACACTTGAGTTTGAACATGCATCGCCAGGACGACGGATGGTCACACCATTTACTGTATGCCTAATTTCGCGTGTTTTTTTCTTTTTTTTTTCAGTCAATTTTTTTTTCTTGGTGGTGCCATATTGATACACAAGTGTTAATGGTTTCCTACGTGCATTTTTCTGTCAAGTCAACCATGGGAAACATAATCACTCAAGCCTGAATCATGCATGACAGCTAAGTAAGGAATATTTATTTATTTACCGTATTTCTCTTACAATCACTTACGTTCTAATAACCTTGGGAAAGGTATGAATCCTCTTCATCTCCCCCACCCCCACCCGAGTTATGGGTAAATATCATGACAGACTAGGTTTTATAGCCTTGGATGGCAACTGGTCTAGGAGAAGGACAACTCTGATTTCAAAACTTGAGGCGGGTCGGTTGGAGACCTTTTCTGGAACACGGTGCATGAGGTCTCTGTATCCGGCTCTTCAAAAAATGTAGTTGGTCCTGCACAAAATCTTCCCCACTATAATCAAATCATGTGCCGGTTAAGTGGTTGTCAGTTCATAGGAACAGAGTTGCCTGACCCTCATACGTCGGAGGGTGTGGCATCGCAGCGAAGGCGGTCCGGCGAGGAGTTCTCGCTATCTTTCGCCGCCTCGTCGTGCTTAGGATCCCTGGTTGCGCGCGGACAACATCCCGCGTCTATCTACGACGGGCTGGTCCCACCATTTAGCGTATACCTAATTTATTTTTTTTTCAGTCAATTAATTTTTTTGTGGGGTATGCCATATTGATACACAAGGGTTAAGTGGTTGAACCATGTTTTGAAAATATTTCAAGCGCTTTCTTATTCTGTGGTCACGCGTTGCTGCACCCCAGCAATCATATCATGACTCCACCCACATTCCCGCATAAATTGTCAGGTTTGCTACTTAGCTGGAGTTTATTCTGATATTCTTTTCTTTCTTTTTTTTATCGGTGAGTGGCAATGATAAGACAAAGATGACTTTTCGGATTTGATAAGAAGAAGTCACAGAATTAACTTGACTGATGCGTAAACAGGTGGCAGGCAGGCGTTTACTTCCACAACAAAAATAGTAACGGCAAATTTGCATTCTCCCGCTGGTAAGAGAATATTGCTTCAAAGTAAAGAACAACATTCTATGTGAAAATTTCACAAATCTTTCGAAGACCCACCATCAACATTTTCACGACCGCATACACACACACACACACACATATATATATATATATATATATATATATATATATATATGTATGTATATATACTGGGTGTCCATAAAGTTCGTGTGCACTTTTAAAAAATTAGAACTTTATTTGTATTTGCGATAGAAATAATCTATAAAAAATGTTATAAAGTTTAATGTACCTAGTTTTAAGTATAGCTAAAATAACTAATGTGATTTCAGGCATTACTGTAAATCAGTTGGCAAATGTTTTCCGTGAACTGCAAAATCGTATTACCCTTTGTATTGCTAATGATGGAGGACATGTGTAAACTTAAATAAAATTTCAATAAAACCTTAAAAAATATGGATTTACTTCTTTCTAATCCTTTTTACAAATTATTTCTATCGCAGATACAAATAAAGTTATAAATTTTTTTAAAGTGCACACGAACTTTATGGACACACTGTATATATATATATATATATATATATATATATATATATGTGTGTGTGTGTGTGTGTGTGTGTGTGTAATTTGGCAGCAACTTTTCTTTTAAACATGTAGTATTGAATGTTAACGTATTCTTCGATCTTTTGGCTAGTGTAGTGGAAATCTTTTTCACGCTGTCACATGATAAAAATCTTCGCCGTGCACGTGATAACATCATCGCGTCTTTTGAATTTAAAAGGATTTTAACGTTTATTTAGTTTATGATTACGCTACAAGATAATTGGCAAATGTTTGTTTAAAAAAAAAAATTTGACTAAAAATATTGACCCTGAAGATGAACAATGATGTTCGAAAGCGCTAGGTCATCGTATGGACAATACTTATTTCGAAATCATTTTCAAATAAAAAGTCTCATTAGAGAATATGAGAAAATTCAAAAGAAAATATGCAAGACTATGTTGTCTTTAACATTCAATACTACATGTTTAAAATATATATACATATATATATATATATATATATATATATATATATATATATATATATATTGAAAAAGAAGTTGAAAATGCAACTGGAGTCTTTAAGAATATTTAGAATAAATTGACAGATTTCACAGTTCTATGACTTTCAAAAGTTAAACTGAGATGAAGAGAAGTGTTCCTTTGTCATGATATGTCTCACGTCTAACTGGAGTTGGAGAATTCTTTCCGTTTTATGCAAAAAAAAAGGTCTCAAATTTCTGTCTATTTAAAAATGCAATCTTATTGATTGATTATGATGGCGTGATCAGATATTGTAATTTCTGCGCCTAAAGGTGATGTTCATAAAATGTTGTTGTCAAAAATTGAGTGTCATAGTTCAGTGTGCGTAAGCAGTTCGAATCTCAGAATTTCTATTTTATTTCACCTTAGAGGGAATTCCCAGAGATCCTATGTATAAGGATTAAATTTGTGTGTTTGTGTGTGTGTGTGTGTGTGTGTGTGTGTGTGTGTGTGTGTGTGTGTGTGTGTGTGTGTGTGTGTGTAAAAATAGTATTAGTGTTTCCAACAAATTTTATCTCCCTCTAAGTTATGAAATTTTAAAATTAATTTATTGTTAGTATTTCAAATTTTATTTTTCCTGAAATCGTCTTCAAATGTAAGTCTATAAAGCTAAAGTTCCCCCCGCCCCCAAAAAATAAAAAATCAATAAAATATTAGATTGCTGAAAGTATTTGTTAATTTTTTAAAAATTACTGCGTAGTTAAATAAGTTAGTTCATTTAAAATTCGAAAAAGAATTGTCACATCTGTTCTTCTGTCCGGTAACTTCCACCTGGTCTAAGCTATCGATACTTCAGTGTAGCTGTCAGGTAACACCTCAAAAACATCTCATCGCTATTAAGACACGCATTTTAATGCTATTCAGCTGATGCAAGCAAAACAAGATTTTTAATCGAAATTTTTAATGTTCTAAAAAGAAATGAAAAGTCTCTTCTACTCCAACAGCTTCTTTTCTCGCACTTCCCTCGAGTGGAACTACCTTCCTCTTCTTGTATCGCTGATAGCTATAATCTTCAAATATTCAAATGTAATGTCAATCGACATCTTTTGATGCCTTGATACTGATCCCCGTTCTTCTCTATATCTTTTCCCCAAACACCCCTCTTTACTCTTGCTCGCACTCTCTGTAATACCCGTCCGTTCTAGTGGCACTCCCGCCCTCTCTTGGGGGTGAAATGCTTAAAATAATTATCCATTACAACGACGGCACATCCGAATGTTCACCGTAACAAATGTTCAGATACACATGTGTCATAAGTTGTTTAAAAATCCGTTAAAAATTAAGATTTCGATTGCTGCTGTTATAGGCACTTTGGACCCCTCCTCGTTCCGAAGACGCTTGAAACACAATCTTCTTAACCCCCACCTCTCTCCCCCCTACGCCACATTTGTCCTTGTGCCTGCTAAGCGTAAATTAGTAAATACTATCTTCATCTTTCTTTTTGACCCACTTTATTTGACTAAGTTCTTGTGTCGACTTGTATTTCAAGGATTTAGAACATGTCTTGTTGTTTTCCTTGTCAGACCAGAGTTTTCTCACCCAAACAGATATTTCTCACTATTTACCTTCTATCCCGTGAGAAAATCTGAAGAGAAAAAAAAAATCAACCCTCATTCTGACAAGCAAAAAACATGAAATCTGTCAAGTTCGACATTATGCATCTGCAAGAGCCACGGCATTTCAGGTATACAATGGGAAAATATCTTGTCTAAGAGTTTACTTATCTCGTCCTATCTTTGGCGCGCATCTTGACACGAAAATGACGAGACAAGTTGTTGAGGTATCCAAACATCGGGCAGAGCGAAGAAAGGAGGATATCGCAAAAGAAAAGTAAAAATTCTTTGACTAGTACGTTGTTTAAAATTTCTTTACTATAAGTTGGGCTATTTAATACCGAAACGCCTTTATTATACACGAGTTAAAAGGTAAATATCGGTCGACTTGACGCGAAATGTAAACATTGTTCGAGTTTTTAATTGAGTCAGTTCATTAATGATTACACATTTCCTTAATAGTCCTTAATATTTCCTTAATATTTCCGTAAAAGTCACACATTTCTTTAATAGTCCTTAACATTTCTTTGCAGTCGTACATTTCCTTAATTTTCCTTAATATTTCCTTAAAAGTCTTACATTTCGTTACCAGTCCATAACATTATCTTAATAGTCCTTAATATTTCCTTAACAGTCGCGGTTTTCCTTACCAGTTCTTAACATTTCCTTAATATTTCCTTAACAGTCGTACATTTACTTACCAATCCATAATATTTCTTTAATAGTGCTTAATATTTCCTTAATATTTCCTTAACAGTCATATATTTCATTACCAATCCATAACAATTCTTTAATAGTGCTTAACATTTCCTTAATATTTCTTTAACAGTCGGACATCTCCTTATCAGTCCATAACACTTCTTTAACAGTCCTTAACAATTCTTTAATATTCCCTTAACAGTCGTACTTTTCCTTACCAATCCATAACATTTCTTTAATAGTGCTTAACATTTCCTTAATATTTCTTTAACAGTCGGACATTTCCTTATCAGTCGTACATTTCCTTATCAGTCGTACATTTCCTAACATTTATTTAATAGTCCTTAACATTTCCTTAACAGTCGTACATTTCCTTACCAATCCATAACATTTCTTTAATAGTGGTTAACATCTTTTTAATATTTCTTTAACAGTCGTACGTTACCTTATCAGTCCATAACATTTCTTTAATATTCCTTAACATTACCTTAATATTTCCTTAACAGTCGTACATTTCCTTACCAATGCATAACATTTCTTTAATAGTGCTTAACATTTCCTTAATATTTCTTTAACAGTCGTACATTTCCTTATCAGTCGTACATTTCCTTATCAGTCTATAACATTTCTTTAATCGTCCTTAACATTTCCTTAATATTTCCTTAGCAGTCGTACATTTTTCTTACCAGTAATTCAGTTCAGACATGACTCAAACGTGAAACATTGGTAAAGTTTATACATTACTCAAATAAAAATTAGTCCAGTTTATAATGAAAAGGTTTCCAATGTCGTGGCTATCATCGTATCATGCGAACGATCCTTTCCTTAGCTGTATTGTATATGTTCTGCCAGAGCTACATACTGTTATGAATTCAAAGATTTCCTTCTCCTTGAACGGTTGCCACCCAAGGCTATAGAACCTAGTATATCTTACTATTTATCCCTAGCTGAGGGAGAAGTGTTAGATGGTCAAAAATATTTGCACGTAATTGAATATAAAGAACTCAACTGGAATTCGAACTTGACTTTCGGATTCCTCAATCCGAGACCTAATTCATTACACTACAGTACCTCTAAATTAGGTTATACTTTAGGCTAAAGGGAAATATTGGTTCAGTTTATACTTGAGTCAAAGTTAAACATTGGTTCAGTTGATACTCGAGTTAAAAAGGAAATATATATTCAGCTTATACTTGAGCCAAAATTTAAAATTAACTGATACATTTTAGAATTGAATCAATATTGGTCCATTTTATACATTAATCATTGGTACAGTTTATAAATGAGTCAAAGTTAAACATTGGTACAGTTTATATTGGAATTAAAAGGAAAATATTGTTTATACTTGAGCCAAAATTTAAAAATAAACTGATATATTCTAGAATTGAATCAATATTGGTCCATTTTATACATTAATAATTGGTACAGTTTAGAAATAAGTCAAAAGGTAAACATTGGTCCAGTATATATCTGAGTCAGCAAGCAGTCACCCAGATGGTGGACTCTTTTTTTTAATTAGATATGATCTTACATATCTGCAAGGGATACTGTCGATATATTTTGTGCACCAGCCAAAGAGCATATGAAAAGGCGACGCCTGAGAAAAATATTTACAACGACAAACGGATTGATAAATAAACTGGATAAAAAGAATGACCCAGACTTTTTTAGGGTCGGATTTAAAGGAAAGACTTACACATATAAATGTTTACAAAAATTATCTTCACCCGGCACCGAGGTTTTATCAGATAAAAGGAATCTCATATGACCAACCAATATAAAACACAAACCCACTAACAAAAAATCCTATAAATATTTACGAGCATCACAGAAATACTAAAACAGATTGAGAATCCTTTATCCGAAATTCTCTGGACCGGAAGTTCTTCGGTTTTCAGATTTTTCCGGATTTTGAAATACAAGCTATTTAATTTGTATATAGCATCTATAAAATGGTGCAGCATGGGAATGGAAGCCAGGCATGAACTTGATATCCCTTTACATTTCATAACACAGCTTATACATATACCCTGAAAGCAGTTTTATATAAAATTCAATAAATTTCGTGTCCATACAGATACAGGCAATGACGCTAGATATGTAATGCTCACACGGAGTTATAAGTGGTGACATTAAGATTACACGAAAAAAATGTTTTGTCCTTTTTGTACGTGTACAAATATTGATAAACATAAATGGTTACTTTTTTCTTTTCACTACTCAGATATATATATATATATATATATATATATATATATATATATATACAGTGTAACCCGGATATAAGAGAGATTTTCTCTGGTCCCAAATTAGAGCCTCTGTTAATGTATATATAAGAGACCAAACCAAGATATAAGAAAACCCAGGATATAAGAGACTTCTTCTCCGGTCCCGACAACTCTCTTATATCCGGGTTACACTGTATATATGCAAAACTTTTTGACATTTTGAATAATATCTTTACTGAGCACGAAACACGAACGATGGGGTTGTTGTGATCATCGCTAACAAAAAACTGGCACCAACGTAGGCTACATAGCTGGGCTGAATAACCCCCACCCAGGGCAGATGAGTTCACTCACAACAGCTATAAATCCCCTAGAAACCTTCCAACTGATTACCTAGTCATGTAATGCTCACACTAGTTTTTAGGTGGTGAAATTAAGACTACACAAAAAAGATGTTTTGCACTTTACGTGTACAAAATGCTGATAAACATAGATGCTTTCCTTTTTCTTTTCGCTACCCATATAGATATCTGCAAAATTGTTTGACATTTTGAATATCTTTACTGAGCACGAAACACCTGGTAAAGAATCCACGAACGAAGGTGTTGTTGTGATTATCACTAACAATGGGTCAAGAGCGGTTGACCACCCAGCAACCATCTATATTGACGATTTATGTTATGACACAGGATGCCACCCTAATGACCTTCCGGACTCGATGGAGGACCGTGATGGTTGGCGTAATAGGCTCATATAGTTCGATCGAATAAAATCGCAAACATCCGTTATTTCATAACAATATTAACACTTTGACTTTTATGTCACCATATATTGGTGACATTTCTGTTTACGGCTTGTCCCCAGAGATTGGTGACAGTTATAGTTTTATTTAAAGTTGCTTCGCCAAAGGTTGGAGACTCTGTATACAGAATACTGTACAATGCAATGTCAGTGGCTTCCCGGATAAATTTTAGGTAAATGTATATGGCAATCTACTTATAAGAGTGTTTCATTAAGACGGATCAAAGTCAGCAGTAATTAAATCAGTGTTATTGGTGAACATTTCTTTCTTTCTTTATTTCTGGTTACCAGGCCTCATGAATTTAAACGTCATACGAGGCTGACATCCCGTTCCAACCCCTTCACCGTTGAAACTGTTAGATGTAGACGTCTCTTCTACTCCAATAGCTTCATGTCTCGCACATCTCGCCTGTGGAACTCCCTTCCTTATTCCTGTTTCCCTGACAAATATAATCTCCAACTATTTAAGTGTGACGTCAATCGACATCTCCAGTTGCCTTGATCTATCCACTTCCCTTCTCCACATCCTTTCACCTTTCATTCCTATCTGCTCTCGCTCCAAATCTTCTGTAACCCCCTTGCCTTGATCGATCCACTATCTTTCTCCACATCCTCTCCTTTACCACTCCTATCTGCTCTTCCTCCAAACCTTCTGTAACTCCTTGCGTGCTAGTGTCTTCCAGCCTTGCTTGGGGTGAAAAGCTTAAAAAAAAAATTTAGCCATCTTATTTAAGTCATGGCAATTATGTGTGAAAAAATAATATCGCCCAAATGTCCGTGAAATCTTCGGCCTCACACTTTCAATCGTTGGTCAAAACATTTGATGACATCTCGGCTAGTTGCTCCTCGATCTCACCAATATGCTTTATTGTCTCATCTTTCATATGATGAATTGTTGTTGGCTTGTTGACATAGACCTTACTTTTGAGATGGCCGCAAAGGAAGAAATTTAAAGGCGTCAAGTATCACGATCGCGGTGGCCAATAAACGTCGCTGTTTCGAGAGATGATGCGACCTGGGAACTTATTCAAATTCTGTTTGAACGTTCATTTTCTTAATAGGCTTCGATAACTTTAACACGTTGTTTGATTGTTAATCTTTCCATGGTTGAAACTGCAATGGCTTAAGTTGTTCAATCTAAAAGAAAAAAAAATCTTCAGACGCTTAAACTTAATTCCCATTTAAAATCGGTCCAATTTATTAACTTTCACTTGAATATTTTATAAATGTAGAGTAGTTATAAAATCTGAAGGGGAAAGGTTGTTGATTAAACTACAATATAGTTTGAGAATCCGAACTTCTTGGAACCGGAAATGTTTCAGATTTTTTCGGATTTTCGAATACAGACTATTTAATTTTCTATATAGCAACTATAAAATGAATCCGCATGGGAATGGAAGCCAGGCGTAAACACGGTATACCTTTACATTTCACAATATAGATTATACATATACCCTGAAAGTTGATTTATATAAAATTTAATAAATTTTGTGTGCATAAACACAGGTAATGGCGGTAGTTATCTAATGCACAAAGGGATTTTTAGGGGTGAAATTAAGATTTCACGTAAAAATAATGGTTTGTACTTTCTGTACGTGTACAAAAACATGATCACTGCTTACAAAAGATATATGCAACACCAAACACTACTTCTACGTCAGGTGTGATAAACTGGAACGAGAGGGTAGATCATCGATGACGTCACTGTGAATGTGAGAAAGAAAATTCGCTAAGCTATCAGTCTCTACCAATGATGTCGTGTTTTCATTAAAATTTTACACTACATACAGGTACAGAATTTTTATCAAAACAAAACATGGATTCTGATTACAGTTAAATGAAATAAAAACTGAAATGAAGTCAGCATTTTATTTGTGGTGCTGCAATGCAATAATCATGCTACGGGTAACCTTGTTGCTTTCTGAAATTTTCCATTTGTAGCAAGTCATGTGAGCCCCTGAAAAACTTTCTGATTTTGGAGGTTTTCGTATGTGAGAATTGAGGATAAAGGATATTCAAGCTGTATTACATAAACTGAAAAAGCAACTACAAATGCTAGAAGCATTAACTATAAAATCCAACAAATAAATATCAATAGAATGTTATCAAATTTAGGAACACTCATTTAAAATACATTGCATTAAAAGAAAAATACGTTAACACGAAGTGTCAGGTGAAGATGCTTAGAAGACATGTTTGAAAATGAAGAAACCGACAGAGCACAACAAGAGCTTTCCGAATGGATTATGAAAGCGGAAGTTACTCAGGTATTGGACAATGTTTATTTAAATATGTACCGGAAATCAAGAAAATGGACCGAAACACACAAAATTAATTAAAAAAAATATAACAGAGAACTTTTGCTGTTTTCTAGCGAAACCTGTATATGCATGTACGTATGAAAGGTTTCTTTACAAATACAATTTTTGATAAAATATAATTTTAGGGTGTGCTATAATGATGGGTTAAAGTCCTCAATATTAGGGATAGAACGTATGTAAATATAAATACTGACCCGAGGATTGCGTTTAAGCATGAAACAAATTGTCATATATATATATATATATATATATATATATATATATATATATATATATATATATATATATATATATATATATATATACTAGTAATAATCTTATAAATATAAGACATTATACTCGTCCGGAAAACCTTCGGTGTCTTGAATTGCAAAGAAACAAACCAATACCAAAGGGAAAAAAAAGAAAGAACAAAGAACATGTACGTCAGCCGAAAATAATCGTCTAGCATCCAATTACAGAGTCCAAAGAAAAAAAATATTATTTATAAAATTGTTGTCAGATGGATCTGGTATATTTTGTAGACCAGTTAGTACTTTTAAAAACTTCATATTTTCATCATCAGGCTGTAATTTTTACCTTTAAAATCAAAACTCGAAGACGAAATAAATGTGTTATAGACCGAAAGATGTTTTTTTTAAGAATGTGTTATTTATTAATGGTTACATAATATTGGAACATGCAAATAGCAACGCTAAAGTTTAGATATTTCAAGTGAGAATTTTTTTTATATGAATTTTGTAATTTGGTAAATCCACGAATTCTTTTGTTGTAAGTGTTTTCCAGCTAACATGACATGAACTAAGTATGTATGATTATCTCTTTGTAATATATATATATATATATATATATATATATATATATATATATATATATATATATATATATATATATATACATATATATATATATATACATATATATATATATATGTATATATATATATATACATATATATATATACATATATATATATGTATATATATATATATATATATATATATATATATATATATATATATATATATATATATATATAAGCGTATAAGATCCTGGGGTAAGCCCGGCCACGCATCAACATCGGTTTTAAGCTTCTGTTCTGCATTTGATGCGATCAGCTGGGTGTAGCTTATTATGAGCTGCTCAAACCGACCGAAATTATCAAGGGAGATCGCAATCGACTACAGTTGATGCATTTAAGCCGAAGAAAGAACGGCCGCTATACAAGCAGAGACACGAAAAAGTGATTTTTGCAACATGACAACGCTAGGCCAGATGTTGCAAAACAGGCGAAAACCTACTTAGAAACGCCTAAATGGGAAGTCCTACCCCACCCGTCGTATTCACCAAACATTGCCCTGTCTGATTATCCCGTGTTCCTCTCGATGGCACATGGCCTGTCCGAGCAGCACAATCATACATTACTGTACACACCTGCAAATGACCTAATCTGAGGAAAAAATAGAAATCGTTTGCACCCTGTCACTCATGTGGGTCTAAAACTGACTGTATGGCGAAAGAAAGGAAACTAAAGCGGTTGTTTCAATTAATTTGCACAAGGGTGTATTCCTTTCGTTGATCTAACCCTGGCCTTTGATACCTTTTCAAGGGATGTTCTTTGGGACGTCCCTTGGATGATGAGTATTGCCGAAAAATGTTCAGTGTCATTATATCTTTCTATCAGGGAATGATGGCTTCAATTCGATCCATTGGAGAGGTTTCAGTATCATTCATTGTCTTTAAAATGAACAAAACAAGGTTGTGTTCTTGCACCTCCCTTACTTGCTTTGTATTTTTATATCCTGATGGTAATGGTATTTGAGAATGTTAGAAAATGGGTGAGATTTGAGATGATTACACAAACAGTTCGTGACCTGTTCTTTACTGACGACTGTGCACGTGTAGCTCACACCCTTGACGGTATGCAATGAATCGTTAAAATATTCTCTAGTGCGTCAAAATCTTTCGGTCTGACCATCCCCCTGATGTTGATCCCACTTTTTATTTTGAGGAAAATCTCTTGAAAACCGTTTCCACTTTCACCTATTTTGGGCCCCATTGTATCCAACGACACTTAAATGGGCCAAGACATTGAGGGTCCGCAATGGAAAGGTAATCGTTAGCAAGGGATTTGGAATAATCGTAATGTATCATTAAAGGTGAAAATTGACGTGTACAAGTCAGTAGTACTGACATCCCTAATCTATGCTGCAAAATTTTGGACTCTATACCGACGACATATCAATCAAGTTGATGGCTTCCTTCTGACTAAATGCAACATGACTGGTATTGTAGCCATCCTAATGAAAATCCATCTTGGGTGGCCGGGCCTGGAGATTTGTGTCGTAGAGCGATAGTAGACTTCCATAACGACTCTTCTTTGACCAGCTCCTAACAAGCAGTTCAGTTAGAAGCTACTCTTGCGTTTCGAAGACCAAGAGAAAAACAATCTGAAGCGATGCAGTATCCCCATTTCTTCTTGGGGAAACAAGACGTCAGAGCGGAAGACCTTCCACCTATCCTGCTTCTCATCTATAGAAAGATTTGGACGAGGCCGTCACTGTATCAGTTGCAATGAATAACAACAAAAATTGCGATATCATTTTTGGTAAAGTTTTTTTTTGTTATTTTTTTTTACATTGAACAATGAGGAAATTTATTTATTGAAAAAAAGCTTGAACAAAGTAACTATAAACTATTTTTTTCTATCCTCTGTCAGCCGCTATGATGGAGAAAGCATTACCTCGAACCATAGCCAGTGAGACACGCTGCAAGAGCCACTCCGTTTCACGAGGCTCGTTCCTTAATCAAGACGCAATCGCGCCAATCCTCCGAAGGAACGCCATCGAACGAGGGCCAATAACCCCAGACAGTCTCCACTGATACAGCAGTAAAAAAAAATCTATCAGCAAGAGAAGAATTGGTAAAGTAGGTGTGAGATTTGAGTTTAGGACAAGTGGTGGGTTGAATCAAACTACCAACGCTTCAAATCAAGAACTAAGACGATTTCCCAAAGTGTTCCTCACCACTCTTTGCATCCGACTGCGCATATGTAAACACAACCCTTGAGGATATCCAATGGATCCTCAAAAAATTCGCTCATGTATCAAAAGCTTTCGGTCTGACCATCCCCTAGCTGTTGATCCCACTGTTGTCAGGAAACGTCTTGAAAACCGTTTCCTCTTTCACCTATCCTGTTTCCATTATATCCAACGACGCTAAAATGGACAAAGAAATTGAGGGCAAGATTGGAAAGGGTTACTTTTACCTTCGGTAATCATTATCACAGAATACCCGTGATGTTTCGTTAAAAGTAAAAACTGGTGTATACAAGTCAGTAGTACTGGCATCCCTATTTTATAGTGCAACATCTTCGACTCTGTAGCGACGACACATCAATCAACTTGATGACTTCCACATGCGACGTTATGATCGTGACGTTATGCCTTCTTCCCACAGGGCCTCGCACTCAACGCGGAGGCCTACGTCAAGTTCCTTGAGGAGGTAGTACTGCCTTACGTCAAGAGGATGGCTAATGGAAGATCCTATGTCTTGCAACAGTTTTGGCAGGCAGGCAATTTCTGTGACCACATCACCGCTTACATCTGGCCACCTAACTGCCCAAACTGCAACCTCCTTGATTATTATGTGTGGGGTGCAGTTGAGCGAAAGACCCCAACAAAATTCCTTGTAACACCAAAAGTAAACTGAAGGCAAGAATTATGGCAGCATTCAACTTAAACAAGGAAAACCGTCCAGAAGAGTTTCAGGAGATTCCGAAGTCGTCTGAGGTCCGTGATTGAAGCCAGTGGCGATTTAATTGAATACATTTTATCTAGTATTTCAAGATATATTTGCGTAATTTTGGTAAATATATCAGTTAAAATGAAATGTCAGTGTTATTTTCATTTTTCGTCATGTAGACGACAATTTATCCATCACATCATATATATATATATATATATATATATATATATATATATATATATATATATATATATATATATATATGATATATGATATATATATGCGTGTGTATGTGTGTATGTGTGTGTGTGTGTGTGCATACACTTTAAAAACAATGAGGTCAGTTGAATCCGCTACCCTGGTTTCACCCTTACGTTATCCTCAGGCGATTTTTATCAAATGACCAACTTACGGTCATTTTTTTTTTCTAAAAGTACGCTACATTATTATTTTCGAAAACAGCAAGTGTATTGTAAATATATTTGTGGGGGGTTAAATTACTTTTTTTTCATCCAACCTGATATGCAGATGAGAAAAATTTTCTGACATGTAAGCAAGCACTTAAGACTTCGGATTTCTGGCGTAAAAGGCTTTTTGTATCCTAAAATGTCATAATCGCTAATTTTTCCTGTTGGAATA
>OZ038500.1:14545719-14555719 GCA_964036315.1 Acanthosepion esculentum | reverse complement strand
CATATATGTTTCTGCATGTGTGTATCCCAAATTTCTACACGAGTGGACCTTCAATTTGTACAAATAGACCTGACTTAATGTCTGCCGAAATGAAGAATATTTTGTCAAAACAGTGCGAGCCTGACAGATGGAGGATTCAGGGCGACAGGCAAACATGAACAACTTTAAAAGCACTTGTGTGTCGTGTAAATCGTTGATGCAATTTAACGCTTCGAGAAACATTCACGTGACATAAACCTTTTTTTTACTTTTGCCTCGTTAGCCATGCCTTATTTCGGCAAAAACGGATTCTTTTTTATTTCTCTCGGTGCTTTCGTTTTGTCTTAAGCAGCTGAAGTTATGCCAATCTCTCCTTACAGCACTTGTTCGACAGACGAAGTGCCTGAGTACGTGACAAAATGAATCTGAAAAAAAAAGAAAACCGACTTAAATATCCTTAGCGAGAAATGGCGACACTTTACATTATTCGGACTATTTTCCTCATCCTTGTCGCCATATTTATTACAACGTTTCGGCCGTTGTACGCTCCGGCCTTCTTCAGGTGGTTGGAATGTCGAACTGAACCTTTTATTTCGCTCACTGGGGTAGACTGTTCCAGTTCCACATGCCATGGTTAATGGAAGTCAGTTATCAGTTATCTCCTGTTAATTTCCATCTGAATGTTCTCCACTGCCTTAACCGGGTAGTGAACTCACACTCTTTGGGTCCTGTGACTGGATCTAGCCAACGACTTTATCCACTGCGCCATGTGTCCTCAAGGCTTTATGTTGTTAGGAAAAAGTGTTGGTTAGATCCATAATATAATAATTATAATATCTTAGAAAAGGAAAAATATAACACTCCCATTTACTCCGAAGTCCAGCTTTCCATATATATATATATATATATATATATATATATATATATATATATATATATACCCAAGTGTGGTATTGGTATATACGGAGTAAATTCCAATAACCAATAACAATTATTATTCTTTAAAGAGTGCTCAATACAGAGTAGAGCCGATATAAACATTTATTTATTTAAATATTATAACATAAATATGTTATAAAATCACTACAAAAATAGCCATTTCGTTTCGACACTTCCAGTGTCTTTTCAAGTGATGGTGAACTGGAAGTGTCGAAACGAAATGGCTATTTTTGTAGTGATTTTTTAACATATTTATGTTATAATATTTAAACAAATGATTATATATATATATATATATATATATATATATATATATATATATATATATATATATATATATATATATAAAGCCAAGATAGACACTTCAAATATCTATAGGCGCCTCACAGCGGGATAATGGACAACGAGCCAATTTATCAGCCAAACGCGGCTAAGCTTAGTGAATATATCTCCAAGAGTTTCGTATATATACATCATTTCTCTTTTTAGATTTGTTAAAGCGTGTATAAAAAGCCGTTGATCGTCCTACTAACAAAAAAAAAGTGACGCTGGCAGCCCCAGGAGTAAGGTACGCACGAATGGCGTTCACTCATTCGGAAAAAACGACCTATTTTTGTCACAGATATAGAATTTATCCTTCGTCTTTAACAGTATCCCTCCTTCCTAAAATGGATTATTTTTCAAACTTTTTTTTTCACCTCTTAATTCCTCCCTACTTTATTCTCTCTCAGTTTCTTCGTTTTTATTCCTATTTTTCTTTTCATATCTTTATGCGGGGTACTAGCAGGTTCAGCTTGAATGACAAAGCAAGGACTTAAAAAACGTAGCAGGAATGAATGCCCATCTTCAGGGATATAGGCGTATTCACTGAGCTTGGTCAAGTGCGAGATGGTAAGGCTACTTAACCTATCCACTACACCCCCGCACACAATCGCTAGAATTACAATAATCAACAAATTGAAAATTTTTCAAGGGGCATATATTTTGTGATTCAGGGTCAGATTATTCGATTGAATATATATATATATATATATATATATATATGTGTGTGTGTGTGTGTGTGTGTGTGTGTGTGTGTGTGTGTGTGTGTGTGTGTGTATACATATGAATGATTTACGTTATATAAATTGAACACGCACCACATAATTGTTATATATATATATATATATATATATATAACCGGATGTCTAGCCACAATGATGAGCTGTGATACAGCGAAACAGTCTGTCTGTTCATGACAATATATACATATATATATATATATATATATATATATATATATATATATATATATATTATTGAAAAATTTATTTCGGTTGAGTTCTCTGGGGAGGAAATGTAGGTTTGTAAACAGTGACTATTACGGCTAATAATGAAAGACTCTTCGGTAAATCGAATCGAGTTCTCTCAGTCACTGTGCGTTTATCTAAAAATAAATACGCTTTTTTTGCGATTCACCTTCTTCTCTGTCGTGCGCCATCTCCCACTGAGGCCAATTCTGCCGGGTTTCGATCCTAGCTAGAGGTAGCCGGACGTCTAGCAACACTGATGAGCTTTGATACAGCGAAACAGTCTGTCTGTGGATAACAATATATATATATATATATATATATATATATATATATATATATATATAACAATTGACCCTATGCAAGTCGATAATGTCACTAAGATGCAAGAGGTTACTGGAAGTAACCGATGAGTGTGAATCGAATGATAGGCACCTTTTCATATATATATATATATATATATGCAATTATTTTCATTTTTTAAAAATATGATTCCATCGCGACACAGAAATTTCCATGTTTCAAAACTGAAACTAAAGTTATAAATTTAATTATAAAAATTAAGCATAAAATCCAATTTCGTTACATTGTCAAGCGATGTTAGGGAACTCTGAATTTGAAGTTTAATTTACATAATTAAATTTAAATTTATTTTTTTATTAATATTTTTTTAAAAAGCACTCGTGTTTGTATCGAGCCCTGTTTTTTTTTTAAATAATAACAATTGCTAAGAACACCAGTTTATAAATCTTTTTGTTCTTTTTATTATTTTGAAATATGTATATATATATATATATATATATATATATATATATATATATATATATATATATATATATATATATATATATATATTAGCGGATATATATAATATCTAACTTAGAGAACACTACTCGTACGTGCAAGTATTTATGCGTGTATCTATTCATTTTTATCCTACCCAGAACACAAGATTATAATCTTATTGTTGTTTCTTTTATATATATATATATATATATATATATATATATATATATATATATATATATATATATATATATATATATATCCCTCTTTCGTCAATTTTTAGAATAAATGGCTCTCCCCAAACTTCCCGTTGATTTTTTTTTTTTTTGGCGCGGGGGTTACGTGGTTATGTTTTTTTTTGTTTATTGACTAAAAGTTTCCGTTCTTTCGTACCTTGTTAGCCGGCCTTCCCTGACGATCCGTTTAGGTGAAAACGTGGCGTAGGTTTATTTGGCTCTCTAGGTCTAACTAGGACTGCTCTACTCACTGTATTGAGCACTTTATTTAGTTTTTTTGCGTACTCGGATTTTGTTTTCCTTTGGGCCTTGGACTTGCATGCTGGACGATTATTTTCGGCTAATGTACATGTTCTCGATTCTTTCTTTTTTATACCCTTTTTTCCCATTTGGTATTGGTTTGATTATTTGCAATGCAAGACACCAAAGGTTTTCCGATCGATTATAGCGTCTTCTATTTATAAGACTTCTACTACTACTACTACTACTACTACTACTACTACTAAGATATATATATATATATATATATATATATATATATATATGGTATAAAGAGTTGATCTGGGAATTTAACTATATATATATATATATATATATATATATATATATATATATATATAGTAATTTATTGTTAGGCTCGACAAATTACTGTATAATTAGCCTAAATCCCCAAAATAATCACTGACTGACGATTGCCTTTAGCATGAAACAGAATGTGGACTCTGGTCTTTGATTTCAATGTCCACTTTTATAATTACAGGGTGCGATGTGTAAATTTTCGCCATGTTATATATGTAAACTGTCCTGTAGTTGGATATTTTTTTATTATACTGTTCCTCACCATAAGCTTTCGGCTCACATGAGCCATCATCAGAATGGTTATATAGACATTACAACATGTCCACCATCAAATATGACAATCTGTTATATTTACCTAGGAGTTAAAGATAACGGTCGCCGAATAGCAGACGCAGGTCATAAATTCGTAATGTGATTTTATGACATCGTACATGACCACGTGAGAAATGTTATCAACAGAACCATGTATTTGAATGCATTTTAACATATTGTAACTGGTTTGAAATGTAATTGTGTTGAGTGTGGGATGCTTTGTTTTAATGTAGATGGCCTCCAATATCTGAAGGTTTTTTGACTGTGTCAATGTGTGAATATTGTTGTGTTATCAACTAATATCTGTCTAATATTTATGTACATGACTATGTTTTTCTAATAATCTGTTGTTTAATGGAACTGAGATCAGAAAGGTGACAAGTAAGTCTACGGGGAGTATAGTTGTAGTAAAACCAATATATGTAGTAGGTTTATTGTTAGTATCGGAGATACAACCTCTGAACGGGTATGGAAATTGATACACTACATTGTTTTGTTTTTCTTTTGTTTAGGATTTAGTTGTGTAGTTGTAGGCTTATTAGAGATTATGAGGTCAATTGTTTTAATTTTTTAATATACGATAAGCATGTTTATTATTATTAACGGGTTTAACATTTCTACCTATTATGTTTTTGAGTGGTGTTTCATCACATATATATATATATATATATATATATATATATATATATATATATATATATATATATATATATATATATATATTGTGCATTTGGTTACAATAGAATAAGTTGATTGTATTATGTTTATTTTCATGTACACTATTATGGTTATTATTTTTATTTTTGTTTCTTTGATATCTGGCGTTTACACATTTCTTTGCGGGACCCGCCCAGGGACCTAAGTTTAGAAATGGCATCATGACACTTTCCACGGCAAAAAAAAAATAATAATTAGATAGATAAAGTCCTTCGTAAAGTGTGGGCTGTAATTGTCAGAACAATTTTTTGTATCTCTTTGAGGCATGGACTTCCAAGGATCCATTCAATTAGTCTACTGGAATCTTTTCCAAACAGTCCAAGGGATCCAACTACAACAGGGATTGTTGATGTTCCCATGTGCCACATTTTTGAGATTTCTATTTCAAGGTCCTTGTATTTTGACAGCTTTGCGAATATTATTTTGTTTGTGGTCTTTAATAACAATGTTTAATAATAATAATAATAATAATAATAATAATTATTATTATTATTATTATTATCAATTTTGTGAGAGGTATTATTAAGTTTATTGAGATACATTTTAATTTGTTGATCAGTGACGGAATTAGGGAATCCATTATTAATGAGTGTTTGATGTTATGTAATTATTTATACGAGGGTCATTCAATAAATAAGTTGAATTTTTCGGTATAAGGACTTCTAATACAGATAGAAGCTTACTCTTTTTTATTTATTTTTTGTTTTACTTCTTTTTCACATGGATTTAATTTCTTTTGCAGATCAAAAAAAAAACTTTGAGAGTTTTGGCGATTAACAAAGATGGCCGACCAAGAAGCATGCTCCAGGATTGAACAGCGGTCAATTATCAAGTTTTTGGTTGCTGAAGGGTGCAAACCAGTTGAAATTCATAGGAGAATGTCAACTGTTTATGGTGCCACATTTTCAGTCAAACAAATGTCTACAAGTGGGCTAAATTGTTTAAAGAAGGACGAAGCAGTGTTGAGGATGAAGACAGGCCTGGGAGGCCGACAGAAGTGAGGTCTCCTGAGGTGATCGAATCAGTCAATGACCTCATTCAGTCTGACAGAAGGGTGACAGTGGATGACATTGCAAGGTATTTGAGCTTATCTGTTGGGACAAACGCAGGGGCCATCAGTCAGAAGGAGTTATCTTGCATAATGACAACGCAAGGCCTCACACAGCAGTCCAAACGGTTCAGACCATCAACGAGCTGGGCTGGGAACTGCTCCCTCATCCCCCTTACAGCCCAGACCTTGCCCCTTCAGAATTTCACCTGTTTGATCCCTTGAAAGCGTTCACGAGAGGCACGAAGTTTAAACGTGACGATGAAGTCAAAAGTGTTGTGAGCGACTGGCTGAGACATCAGTCCAAAGATTTTTACGCTGAGGGAATACGGAAGCTTGTGCACAGATGGGAAAAGTGTGTGACAGTGCTGGGAGACTACGTTGAAAAATTAAAAAAAAAGTAAGCTTCTATCTGTATTAGAAGTCCTTATACCGAAAAATTCACCTTATTTATTGAATAACCCTCGTAGAATATGGTTTTGGAAGAAGATATCATTTGATGCATTGGATTAAGTTTTTTTTATAACAGCAAACTTATATCGTTGGGGGCATTCACTATTACAATTAAGAAGACACGAGTTAAAGATAGTGGGTTTTCTAGACAAAGAAGTAGTATTTTTTTAAACATATGATGAGTTTCTTTATTATTAGTTTAGGATTTCTCCCTATTATGTTTCTGGGTTTTCTTTCATTGTGTCCAGTGTGGGTTGCTTTGTTTTAATGTAGATGGCCTCTAAGAGCTTAAGGTTGTTTTTACGACGTGTATGTCTGAGTCTTTTTGTGTTATCAACTAATATCTGTCTAATATAATATACACGGTTATGTTTTTCTAAGAAATGTTGTTTAATGTAACGAAGATCATGAAGCTGACAGTTAACATTTCTTTTTCTCACGGGATCATGTACGACGTCGTAGAACGAATTTACGACCTGTGTCTGATATTCTGCGACCGTCATCTTCGCCTAGCAAACTTCTATGTAAACATAATAGGATATCATCTTTGCTGGTGAACACATCTGTTGTAATGTCCGTATAACCACTCTGATGATGGCTCATGCGAGCCGAAACCTCAGATCGAGGAACAGCAGAATAAAACTATCCAAATGTTGGACATTTTTTGTCTTTATTTTCTCCCGAAACTAAAGCCACTATAGGAAGCTTAGAATGGCTCATGACCAAACATAATAGACACTTGTTGTCCGTCCTGGCACTACATCCGCGTCCTGGGTAATAAGATAAACTAATTCCAACAGCAAGGCCTCTGCTCAGGAGGTTTTGAGGAGCGTGGAACCACCTCTTAATTGCTGGTGTATCCAGGTCCACCCTGACCCGGGGTGGTAGCACCTGATAGGGTCCCAACGATGGGCAAAATATTATTTTTTTATTTTTATGGGACCAAGCACTGTGAAAGTGTAAAAATAGGTCTGAATACCAGCAATTAATTTTTGGAGGAAAAATTATTACCAGCAATACATTTTGGAAGAAAAAATATATTTCGAAAAATGGATTTTTGAAGCAACAAGTATTACTATGAATAGATTTTTGGGAAAAATATTACCAGCAATAAAAATGTTGTCGGCATTAACAAATAACATTGAGGTTGATAATCTGTAAAATAAAACAACCATTTGTTGTCTGTTATATTAAACAATATATGTTTGAATAATGATCTGCTGCACTATATATATATATATATATATATATATATATATATATATATATATATATATATATATATATATATATATATATATATACATATATATATATATATATTTATTATTAAATGGACAAAGTTCGACAATTATTTAAAGACATTTTTATGCTTAACATTCTTTTTTATAGATACAAGTATTTAAGTAAATGCTCTGTTTTATAATAAACAGTATTAAATAACATTTACCGGCCTGAATGTCCGAGAAATTTTCATAGAAAATCTTCGTCCTCCGACAGGTTTCGAACCTGTATCCTATACGGAACCGTCATATAGCCTGACGTGCCTTAACCCTTTCGGCCACTAAGGATCGTTCGGTTGGCAAGGTCGAATTTTCTGCTTATGATCCTCAACAGTCAACACCGAGCGGTGACAGTCTGTTTCAGCTTGAGTGCAACTTTCATGACTCCAGATGGCCTGAAGTTTGCATTCAGGAAATGAAGCAGACTGATGCAGCTCGTTGTTGACCCCGGTGTCCACATTTTTATTTGCATAAGCTCTATCAATTACATATCCTATATTTTAATCGTCAATATAGCTTACGTTAAAACTATATTCTTATCACATTATGACACACACATATATATATATATATATATATATATACATATATATATGTATATGTATGTATATATATATATATATATATATATATATATATATATATATATATATATATATATATATATATATATATCTGTGTGTGTGCATGTGTGTACTGCTGTCCAAAATCTTAAGTTCAGTGAAAATAAATAATGTACATTTTGCGTTTATTAGACTCAAACATTTATTGAGCAGAGCTTGAAAAATGAGAATGATAAATGGAAAATAAAAAAAATATTTCGCATGTAATGGGGGAAAATTGGATATTGCAAAAGATGTATTAGGATCGAATATCAATCAAACATGGATCAAAATCTGACAGAATTATAAGATAAAGAATAAATAGGCAACATTTACAAATCTAACATGTTTCGCTTTTCTTAAAGCTTCATCAGAGAATCAGACAGAAGAAAAATACCAGAATTTCTTTCTTTCTTTTTATCTCATTTTTTGACACAGCTTTAATAAAATTGAACCATGTTAAATTTAGAGACGTTTCCTATTTGTTCTTTGTCTTCTCATATAATTAAGGATTATTCTCCCTCTGTAATCAGGTGTTGGATATAAAAGCTTTTGATCTTTTCGGAAAAGAAAAGAGATTAGCCGTTGAATTAGGCGTTGATTTTTTTTTTGAACGGCCAAAGAAGAATGGACGACATTTGAATAACGAGTGAATCCAAAGCCTTAAATCTGAAACTATGAAAATAACAGTTAATATATTTCAACCTTAAAAATGGCTAAATATATAGCCGAAAGGGTTCGGGAAAAAACAAACATTTGGAGAGTTTTTGTATAATTTATCTCCCGAGAAGAAAACATTTATAAGATCATATGAAATTATATTAAACACTTAACCAATCACCTTGTCTGTCATATTTAACGAAAGTTGCACACACACACACACACACACACACACACACACACACACACACACACACACACACACACACACACATACATATATATATATATATATATATATATATGTGTGTGTGTGTGTGTGTGTGTGAGTAGGAATCAAATATATATATAGATATGAATCCGACAGAATGATAAGATAAAGAATAAAAAAAAAAATTTACAAATCTAACATGTTTCGCTTTTCTTAAAGCTTCATTAGATGCTGATATATGGAGAAAAAGAAAGAATTTCGGGTATTTTCAATTTTCTGTTGTTGGTTTGCATTGGTCATTACATTGACGTAATACTAGAAAAACCACAATAAACCTTCACACCTATGTTTTTTTTAATTATTTTCTTTTTCATTTGTTTTCATTAAGAAAGACCTTGTCAAAAGCAGATTAAACTTGACCTCCCACACATAATCTCTTAAAGAAGTTAGTGGCAAACTCTTTTTCAAAGCATGTGCCATCATGGATTTCCACGATTTACTGTCCTATGTACAGCTTAGTAATTTTTGTCTTTTTCCTATCTCTCGTAAATCCAGTCCTGCAAGTTGATTATTTAGGCTTCCAATACGTCCTGTGAGTGTCTAATTTTCCAAGCCAAAATAATGCGCCCTAGACCTTTCTATTGTCTCTTTCTGGCGTTAAATATGTGTCCATTTTGTTTCCAATTTCTCTAAAACTTCGTCGTTGATCACATGTTCAGTCCATTTTATTCTCAGCATCCTTCTGCAGAACAACATCTCTGTCGCTTCAAATCTCTTCTTCATCTGTGAGGAGATTGTCCAGCATACACTGTGATATAGGAGATTAGATATTACATAGCCGTCCAACACTCTTTTCTTTGTTTCTAAGGACACTCGTCAGTAGAACAACATCTCTGTCGCTTCAAG
>OZ038500.1:14433219-14540719 GCA_964036315.1 Acanthosepion esculentum | reverse complement strand
GAACCCCGTGGAGTGTGATTTTATAGAGTCACAAGTAATTGCACCAAATAAGAGAAAGCACATCACTTGAGGACGTTTAAAAACTAAAGTGGATATCACGAAGAGATGAAATAATCAAGATGTTGATATTCCACACGACTTCAAACAAAAGGTTAGGAAGGAACACCCCCACCACCACCAAGTGTCCGTTGGCCAAATGTCCGATTATTCTGGGAGGGTTGGTTTCATGTTTAATATAGCAGCTTGGGTTCTGGCACTTTTCCACCACCGTAACGTAGCTATCATGCGTCTTTTCTATAAATATTTCCATGCATTTTTTCTAAAGAGCTTTCCTCTTTGCTACTTAGGTTTTACGAATTTAAGCGCAGTACTATATTGGCACCTAGGTCTCATCATTTTACAGGTGAAATAGCAAGATATAACCGTAAGTTCTATACTAACAGTTTCTTCTATTGCATTTCTCCCTTGTGGAATTCTTTGCCGGATTATTGCTTTCCAGTCAATGTTGATCATCAAAAAGTCAGATGCAATGTCAAACATTATTTTCAGTCTTAATTCTTGTTCTTATTTTGTTATCTCTCCTTAATAATGTTTTTCTCATATTGTCTCACACTCAGCAACCTCTTGCATCTGAGTGGCTTTATTGCCTTGCTTAGTGTGAAATGATTAAAAAAAAGTGAATATTACTGTCACATCTGGTTTATTTTGCTATGTGTTTAGAGATGCGCGATAAAGTACACTGAAGAATCTGCAATATTATTGGTCCTGACCCGGCATCTCAGCTTCAGTCATTTTTCCACCGCCGTAACGTAGTTTCGATGTGCCTTTTGTACTAATATTTTCAAGTAATTTTTTTTCTAATGATCTTTCTTCTTTGCTACTTAGCCTTTACGAATTTAAGCGCAGTACTAGATTGGCAGGTTGGTCCTATCATTTTACCCTTGAAATGGCTAGATGTAACTGTATGTTTTATTGTAATAGTTTGTTCCCTCGCACTTCTCGCTGGTGAAACTCGCTTCCGGCCTCTTGTTTTTTTGTGTTTTTTTTGTAGACAGGTTGATAAGTTTTAGTACAATCTCCTATGCTGTATTTCTAGAGAGATCTTTTTGTCAATGAATAACTGTGAAATAAAAGTAAGAAACAAGTTACTACCCCAAGATATATCTTGGAGAATATTTTCCTATTTTATAAAAGGTGTTCAATTGTTCTTGGTTGAGTCACTAAACGTCGCAAGCCTTTCGATGCTATACGGCTATTTCCATGGAAAGTGTTCTGATGAATGACATTCCGTAGTTTCACAATTTTTTACCTTCACGGCTAGCACCCGCCAGGCCATGCACTTTATAGCGGGCAACCCTCATTCACTTTGTATTTCATTAGTGAGATGTAAGTTCCACTTGAGGAACTTCTTCCCACGAACCACTGCTTTGTGGAACCAACTCCCAAGGGGATGCTTCCCCAATCTCTACAATCTTAACTTGTTAAATTCTAGGTTTAACGGTTTATTTTTCGCATATTTCCCCATAAAATGCGCTTCTAATTGTGTAACCCTTTACTTCGAGTGGCTGCCGAGCCTTTTACAACATAGACCTTCGTGCCCGCAGAAAGATGCAGTGTCAAAGGGAGTGTTTTTTTTCCGTTGATACCGCTATTATTGTAACTACTATTACTCCTCAGTAAATTTTCATTGTTTTAAAAAGCGATCATTACAATTAGAATGAAACCCTAGACATTTTCTTTTGTCTTGTCTGGAGTTAATTGTTATCTTCTCTACATATGCTCATATTCTGTACGTTTTACTATGTAATCTTCTACCTCGAGTGGCTCTCGGCGGTCTACATCATTGTAAAAAGAAAAGAGAAAAATGGAGGAAGCCATATCTATTTAATGCGCATTGTATTTTCCTTGAGAAAATAAAAAAATAAGCTTCAGCAAAGCTCTTTGCATCTGCAATCTGTCCGGCGTCAACGAGTCTTAAACATTCTCAGTTGTCCGTCTGGAGCCCCAGCTGTTTGCCTCAGGGTTCTTGATAAGATCCAGAGACGGATATGCAACGTAATTGGCCCTGATCTGTCATCTCGTCTGCAATCGCTCTCTCAAAGCAATTTACAACGTTCCTGAGGGCCATCACACGGGTTGACCCTTGTCTTGCGGATGAAATTGGATAGACAGAACTATTTGTGGAACCGTCGTCATCGTGAGCGATTGTTTGAGCATACTGGCCGTGTTCAGTCTATTGATCCCGTCCGATAACGCGCTCTCTCCCAGAAACTGTAATTCCTCTCAGCATAGTTACGGTATAAACCACGGGTGGGCTCTTTGAGTGCTGAACAAATACAAATATTGCACATCTAGTCCCTGTTGCAGATGTGCAATATTTGTATTTGTTCAGCACTCAAAGAGCCCACCCGTGGTTTATACCGTAACTATGCTGAGAGGAATTACAGTTTCTGGGAGAGAGCGCGTTATCGGACGGGATCAATAGACTGAACACGGCCAGTATGCTCAAACAATCGCTCACGATGACGACGGTTCCACAAATAGTTCTGTCTATCCAATTTCACCCGCAAGACAAGGGTCAACCCGTGTGATGGCCCTCAGGAACGTTGTAAATGTGACGCACGCTGGGATCACCTCCTCAAGCCAATTGCGCAAAGATATTTTCTTATTAAACTGACCATGACGAGATTCGGACCCTGTCTGACGGTAGGAAAACGAACGTTCTAAATACACGGTCACAGCTACCAAGAAGCGTTACCACCGCCCCAAAAGGTTAATGTTTTGGTCATTTGTTCAGATTTTATTTAGTTTAGCCGTGAGGATTAGGACTAGTTGAATGTAGTTTTTTTTTCTGAACACTTTCCATGGAAATAGCAATAGAGTAGCGAGAGGCTTGCGACATTTCGTCTGTGAGGAAAGGGGTTGTAGGGTGGAAAATAATTCATCACTCACAAGGAAGTTGTGACGCTTTGGGGCCCTATCGAGACTGGAAAATTAGACAGGACAGCTTTTGGCTATATATGTCGGCAGTAACCCATGAAGGGACCCGGCTCATAGAAAAGAAATACTTGAAAATTTGGACGTGTGCTGTAACGTGTCACGCTTAGTAATATTACTAGAGTACTGAGTCCGATCTATTCTGTGTGGCTGATATGTGACATACCTATTTGTGCAATTCGTCCATTATAGTAAACTCCTTTCCACCCACTTCTCTTTCTCTATGCGCTATTGTTCTTATCTAGACCCGGTCGATCATAGCTCTCCACGGCTTTCCCTCTTTCATTGCTTTCAGTAATACTTGCTCCTTTACTTTTTACTTTGTGATATTCGTTTCTCTGTCAGTTCGCAAAAAGTTGTCAAGTAAAACTCCAAAGCAGAATCTGCAATGTTATTGATCCTAACCTGGCATCTCGGCTTCAGTCACTTTCCCATCAGCGTAATATCGCTTTCCTGTTCATTTTTCTATAAATATTTTCATGGTAATTTTTCTGAGAATATTTCCGCTATTGTATCTAGACTTTATGAATTAAGCGCAAGGCAGAGGATTTAGAGACAGGAGAATTACGTTGGTAACAAAGAAAAAAGTTGCTACGAGACATCTGTCCTTCTTTACGGTAGCAAATATTGGACGGTCTCCTCAAAGATGAAGAAGAGACTCGAGACCACAGGGGTATAGTTCTACAGATGGACGCTAAGGATATCATGGACCGAGCGTGTGAGCAACGATTTGGTTTTGAAGAGGATTGGAGAGGATGCAAACAAAGAGGAGGCTTATGCTTAACATCAGGAAGATACATCTGAAATTTCTGGGACACGTAATAAGAAAGGAGGGTTTGGAGAATCTGATACTCACAGGGCGAATAGAGGGAAAGAGAGACAAGGGAAAGCAATGCGTGACATACCTAGCGGACTTAAGCAAAAGGATGACGGAACATGGCCTGGGGAAATTAGCAAAGGAACAAAAATTTATTAAGAGCTACAAGGGATAGGGGGTAGTGGAGAGCCATGATCGCCTACGTCCTGAAGGGACACGGCACATAAAAAAGGAGAAGACTAGATTGGTGGCAAAGGTCTGATGATTTTGAAGTTGAAAAAGCTAGATGTAACCGTAAATTCTATGCTAACTATTTTTTTTATCTCGCCCTTCTCCTTTGTGGAACTGTCTTCCAGCTTTTTAAAAAATTTCAGTCAACTTTATTATAAAAAAATTAAATGTAATGACAACCGCTAACTTTTGTCTTTTTAATTCCTTATATTTTATTTTTCTCTCTCCTTAATCGTGTTTTTCTTTTTCTCTTATTTTTAATACCCTTTGCGTCTTAGTGGCTTTATTGCCTTGCTTCTCTTCCATTCAATGTGAAGTTTAGATTCTTCTAGAATTCTTTCCTTCTTTTTGTTTTCGAAATTTCCACGTCGACGCAATAAAATCCTTTTTTACTCCTTTTTACTTATTCACTAACCGCAACTCATATTGGATATCTCCGTTTGATAGGTCAGCTTACTGACGATAAATGCATATAGAAAATAAAATTATTTCTTATTCTCTCTAGGGTGTTCGTCTCGCTTTTCGGCGCTAAATAATCCTCACTTGTCTTGATATGCAGAACGCTACTGCTTACACTTATGCATCACCGTTAAGAGGCGGGTAATGCTTACATAAAGGAACTGAAACTTTAGTCGTTGGGTGCAGGGTCAAGTTTTTACTATCGAAAATGAACATTGAGTAACAGTGTTAGATTACCACTGCAGGTGTCCAAACTAAATATTTTTTTTTTAACGTACAAATACCCTACACACAGAAGACACGGTTTTTATACTACCTATCTTTTCAGAGAGGCTCCCACAAAAAAATTATGTGGCCTTTAGTTCGTTCAAAATGATGCTTTATTGTAAAGCCACAGTAATAACAAGGAAATGCTAAATCAACCTAATATAGTAAAAAATACCAAGTGTGTCTATCGGTTTGTGTGTGTGTGTGTGTGAGAGAGAGAGAGAGAGAGAGAGAGAGAGTGTTTAGTTTGGTTTGGTTTATTTTGTTTTACGGCATATCAATCTCAATGGGTTATTTAATGCCGACAACATTTTTAGGATGGATTTGTATGAACAGAATATGTATTCTTTGGCTTAGATTGCTTTGGTTTATTTTGTCCCATGGCACACCAACCCCAATGGGCTACTCAATGCCAACAAAATTCTTTATTGTTGGTAATATTTTTAATAGTTAACTATTTACCCATAGCTGGGACCCTAACAGGTTCCACCATCCTGGGTTAGGGTGGACCTGGGAACACCAGCAATTAAAAGGTGGTTCCACGCTCCTCAAAACCTCCTGATCAGAGGCCTTGCTGTAAGACGTAGTTTATCGTCTTATCCAGGACGCTGATGTAGTTTAATGTCTTACTTAGGACGGGGTGTGTGTGTGTGTCCGTCCATGAGAGAGAGGTAGAGAATGGTACGTAATTTCCTATTTTTACAGTAAGATTATATTGATAGGGGCGACATCTTCTTGGGAGTTTGTTCCACAGAGTAGTGGTTCGCTTGAAGTAGCTGTTCGAGCTGTTTTTTTTAGTCAAAATATTTTAAAAACATTTGCCAATTGTCTTGTAACGGAATCATGTTGCTACAAGACAATTGGCAAATTTTTTTTATTTTAAATTTTGACTAAAAAGATTTTGACCCTGAAGATGAACAATGATGTTCGAAAGTACTAGGTTACCGTACGGACAATATTTATTTCGATATCATTTTCAAATAAAAAGTCTCAGAAAATATGAGAAAATTCAAAAGAAAATATGCAGGACGATGTTGTCTTTAACATTCAACACAATATGTTTAAAATATATATATATATATATATATATATATATATATATATATATATAACTTTGCACGCTCTCCTTTCTTCTTTTTCTGCTCTCTCTCTCTCTCTATATATATATATATATAGCTTTGATTACACACACACAAACACATACACACACACACACACACACATATATGTATATATATATATAGAGAGAGAGAGGGGGGAGAGAGAGAGAGAGAGAGATGAATCAAAGCACAAGAGCAAAACTATACTTAGTTTAACCGATGCGTTTCGTCATTCGGTGGACTTTATTAAAGCAAATTTGATAGTTTTATCTTGCTGTAACTATATATTTTGCAGTTACTCAAATTTGACAAATTTAGAACCGCTCATAAACATTCATCAAGTTAACTGAAAAGATTTAGGTTGTAGATCCTAGATGACTTCATATATCATCTTTGAAAGGAAATTTTTAAATTTAAAGACGCTCAATAACGGATTATATGAAGTGCCTAGTTAATTAGACCTGAGAAAACGTCATTTAGTACACTCGAAAAAGAGAAAAGAATAAAGAAGAAAAAGTTTCTTTGACGCTTTTTACAAATGTTGAAACGATGGATTCAACACATTTTCTATGCATGTTGGCCTGGGAAAGTGTTAATTCCTTCAGGAAAAGTAAGATTGGGAAACACCGGGGCGCACATGGATATTTTAATAATATTCAATAGCGGCACTCTCGAGGATTTTCCTTCAGAGTAAATTATTTTCTCTTTTGATAGGTACAACCACTTCAAAAACAATAATGATTAGATCAAATAACACCCATATTGGTAATAGTTCGGGGGCAGGCATATATAAAATAAATGCCTAGACTATTCTTCACAATACATTGGGGAAACAAAAATTAAAAAACGTGTCTATGAACACAAAACACACCTTATAAATAATAATTTAACAAATGCATTACTCATATGTAGAAATAATTTCGACCAGAATTTTTATCTAAAAAAATTTATGCTCATCAAAAAAAAAAAATTTTTTTTTCATTCATTATGTCTCTTCTACAGATATACTTCATCTAAGAATATTTACATACATACATATATATATATATATATATATATATATATATATATATATAACTTTGGATGTGCATATATATATATATATATATATATATATATATATATATATATATATATATAGCCTAATATATAAATATTAAATATACAAATTCGAAAAAGAAAAAACAATTCCGGGAATGAAAAATAAAATTTAGTGAGAGTGAGATCTTCTGATCTTTAAGATTATATTGTCTATTGTGTGTGTATGTCACCACAAAATGTATACTCTTTTCCGGTGTATCTTTAATGTATTAGACATTTGAAAATATTCATATTTCTCTCACTTAAACCGTCTTTGACTCCCCTCTTTAAAACTTCTCTCTGTTAAATTTTAATCACCCCTTCATCTTTAGACCTTCCTGTCCTTCTCTCGTCTGTTACCCCTCTCTATAGCTTTCATTTACTCTAGCATTCGCCCCACACTCTCATACATACACTCTCACTAAATTTTATTTTTTATTCCCGGAGTTGTTTTTTCTGTTTTCTTTTTGAATTTGTAGGTCTGATGAATTGGATCGTATTTACGATTCCAATGGAATAAATTATGAGCATGGAATATTAGTGTTTAAGCCTTTTTATTATATATATATATATATATATATATATATATATATATATATATATATATATATATCATTGAATACCATAGATATATTGTGTTTATTTATGTTATTTATGTTGCTTATTCTTTCCAGTTGTTTAATTAGCTTCTTTATGTTAAGTTGAAATTTATCAAAGAAAGCGCCGTAGTTTTTGTTAACCCAAGTATTTTCGATCTTTTCTAATTATGACCATGGAATGTTAGTGTTTAAGCCTTTTTATTATATATATATATATATATATATATATATATATATATATATATATATATATATCTTAAATATTGCATTTTCAAAACCTAACGACCTTTATACTTCTGTTTATAAATAGTTGTTGCAAAATAAAATTCTTCGATTTGACTTGATAAAATTCCATCAGAGGACGAAACACTTTGGTAAAATGTAGAACTATGTATGCATTTACATCGACAAACAGAAAAACAAGATGGTCCAAATTATTTAATCCAATACGAGATTTCAGGAATCTTTTTCCGGAAAATAATCCAAAACAAGGGACACTTATGTAAACTTGTGTCGTTTACCCCTAGGGGGCGCATTCAATAAATTGTATACTAAGCAAGTTTTATTCCAGGAACATTTGTCTCCTCTTGTGATATTTGCATCTGATTTTTCCCAGCATGACGGGCGTATTTTGGTAGGTACGGATGTAGGTAGATTGAATAGGGTGAAAGTTTCTCTGTTGATAAACCAGCATAGCTGTTCTTTCAACATCAGTCTATTTTCCTGGCAGTCGAACAAAAATATTAGGGTGGGGCTTACTGCATCTGGGTGGACTGACTCATGCAAACAGGGGTCTCGTCTTTCGGCGTCGCATTAAGAAAGGCGGCAGTTGACACTGTCAACTGAAAACCTTGAAGAGTTTTTCATCAACCGTTTTTCCAGACTGCAAGAATCGAAAATAAAACTACAACATGCTTCACAACTATTATAAGTTCTTATTCTAATGTTACACCAATTCAAGGCTCACGAACTACTCAATGTAGAAGGTTACTGCAAAAATAATAATTTACAAAAAAGGTAAATCTTTTTAGTTAACTTGCTAATGCTAGATATTTATGAGCGGTGATAAATTTGTAAATATATACTTGTTAGAATAGAAAACCATCATATTTTTAGTGATAAAGTCCATCGAATGACAAAACGCAATTTTTTTTCGCTTGTCTTTTCATTCATATATATATATATATACTAGCAGCATGGTCCGGCGTTGCCCGTGCTTGATTCAAAAATCGTACGACTCATACAACAATCGCTATCACTTGACTTGAAATATTTTTGCCCTTTCCTTTAAAGCAGTGCCCTTTGCCGTGCTTATGTTGCCTAATACCTTACTTCTTGCCTATCTCACACTGCGGTTTTTTTCTAAGCTCTATACTAAACATTAAATCTGTTACGAAAAAAGAATGAAACAAAATGAACACAAAACGATCAGCTTTAAAAAAGGACTCGTAACTGGAAAAATCGAATGAAAAAAGAATGTTAACAACAAATACTTTTTAACACCCAACCCAGTTCTGCGGAATCAGAATCAACGTTGAGTTTAAGCAAGCGAATGAGCCAATTGGAGTAAAGTGCCATGCAGATTTAAATTTTTCCCACTTGTGACGAATGCAGCTATCGATTTTTTTGTATGCTAGTTAACATTCGTGTCAGTCAGCTGTTGGCTCTCACGCTGGCCAAAAGAATCTTCTTGCCTATTCGTGGCAGCCAGCTATAGGTTCTCACTCTGGCCAGTAGAAAATGGCCGCAAACTACATGAAAACTACCGTAGAAGCATGAAAAAATCGATTATTTCCACTATCGATGGGAGTTGGGAAATGCAAAGTCGGTCTTGGCCTTTCCGCTAACTTGGAGCATGTGCATGTAAATTTTGGTGCAAATCCGTCGAAAATTGCGGCCGTGCATTCGTTACACACACATCCTGCCTCTTATATATATATATATATATTGTGTGTATGTGTGTGTGTATTTAGACAGCATTTTTTCATTAATGCATGTTTCTTTAAATAATATAGACAAGTGTTGTCTATTTATTTTATGTATGAATTCTTTCATATAGTCTGATAAGGTTAATAACATTATCATTAAAAGAAGAAAGAAAATCACAATATTGATACATATTTTTTAATCCTATCTAACCCATTATCAATTACATTATATTAAGCAATATACGGACAAAACAGTGACGATAGCCTGTTTTTGTTTACATGGAAGTTTTTCAAGCAACAACAAACTCGTGTAGATAAGACGCTGAAAGCGAAAATCGCTCAGAAGTTTGTAACGTACCACTTGACAAGGGACGAGTTTGTCGCGGCTTGGAAAACTACTATGTAAACAGGATATTAGCTCAAGATGTATATTATATATTATCTACTTCTCGGTACTATCACTGTTCAAGTTTAACTAATTTGCATATTTATTTTAAAAAAGTATATTTCATTAATTAAATGTCTTTCATTAATGTTTATTTATTCAAAGATTATTTTGATTTTCAGATCAAAAATAGTTCTATTTAGGAATATTGTCTTATATAGTGCAGAAAAGTGTTTGAGATTTGCATTTTACTTGGCCTTCAACAAGTTGGCATCTATTTGTAAAACTTTCCTAGCCAATTTATGAATGAAATGTTCATTTAAAATTTTTGTTTCAAATATTTCAAGTAGTAAATATATCTTACTTTGCGAAGCGATAACGAGCGGGCGAAGCCTCCTAGTACACTAGAAAAAAGAACTTTCACCAATGATAAATGCATATAAAAAAGATAAATTCGAGAAGTATAAGCAGTCTATCGCTAATAACTCTGACGAGTGAAAGGAGTAATTCCATGAGGGAAGATATATCCATTTTCTTATTATTATTTTGTTTTTATTATTTTCTATTTTCTACATTTCCGATCGGTCGTGACGTTGCTATGACATGAGCTTACCTTTGGCTCAGCCACTAGCGTTTGGCACTCAGTGAGGAGCGAAAGCCTTACATAGTGGTAGTGTTAAAGCAAATGTGCTATTATATCTTTTTCAAGTGTTGACATGAATTATTAAGACTCAAAATACTAATTGCTTTTGAAAGGGTCGGTTCCTGCTGAGATAAAACCGATCGGTAAAATAGCGATAAAATCCTGATTTCACTGCGTAATTTCAAGTGATCACTCTATTAGAATGTATGTATATATATATATATATATATATATATATATATATATATATATATATATATATATATATATATATATATATATATGTATAAATATATATATATATATAGAGAGAGAGAGAGATACATATATATATATATGTTGTGCTAGACAAATAAATTATATATATGTCATCCTAGACACAAAGACATATATAGACAGAATATATATATATATGTGTGTGTGTGTGTGTGTGTGTGTGTGTGAGTGAGAGAGAGAGAGAGAGTGTGTGTGTATATTACACATTATGAAATGGACAAAGTCCGACAATTATTTTAAGACTTTTTTATGTTTACACATTCTTTTTATAGACACAAATATTTAAGCAAATGCTCTGTTTATAATAAACAGTATTAACAACAATTACCGGCCTGAATGTCCGAGAAATTGTCATAGAAAATATGCGTCCTCCGACAGGAACCGAACCTGTATCCTATACGGAACTCTCATATAGCCTGACGTGCTTTTACCGATTTGCCACAGAGGAGCCTTTCGGTTAGCAAGGTCGATTTTACTGTTTTTAAACTACAATTTATTTCATAGCAGCATTACATCATCCATATCATTGCACCATCGTGGCATGTCCCAGGACTCCATATGTGGCGCAGTGGGGGTTGAGGCTGTTCTGTCTTCAGCACCTACCGAACGTTTCACTAAAACTGAGAACGAAAGAGCAGACTAAAATTGTTTTCTTGGCATCGGTTTATGACAATCCCATTGCATGGAGCTGGGTCATAGATCCAAAATTATTACTGCCGCTCATTTTCAAAGCACATCGTAAAATTTAATATTCTTTTTTTTTTTTTAGCTTCTAAAATTTCCATAAATTTTATGCGCGAGGGGACGGGGAGTCTATAGGTTTCATTCCTGAAAGCGAAAAAGCAAACTGGATATTTCAATTTTGTTTTCCTTCTTTTTTTCACCTTTATTTCTTGCTTTCTTTCTTTCCATATCTTTATTTTGTTCATTTCACTTTTTTCTTTCTTTCTTTCTTTCTTTCTTTCTTTCTTTCTTTCGTTCTTTCATACTTTCTTTCTTTTTAACTTAGACCTTCTTTCTTTCTTTCTTTCTTTCTTTCTTTCTTTCTTTCTATATCTTACCAACATTTTTCTGATTTCTTTTTTCCTCCAGAATTTTACTTGACTTAATATCTGTCTCACATCCTTTCTTTCTTTCTTTCTTTCTTTCTTTCTTTCTTTCTTTCTTAGTTACTTTATCTTATTCGTTCTTTCTTTCTGTCTGTCTTTCTTTGACATGTTTCTTTATTCTTTATTATCCTGATTGTTACTTGTTATTCTTTCTTTCTTTCTTTCTTTCTTCCTTTCATTCTTTCTTTCTTTCTTTCTTTCTTTGCTGTGTTTCTTTTTTCGTTATTATTCTGATTGTTACTTTACTTTCTTTCCTTCTTTCTTCCTTATTTACTTACCTTATTCTTCTTCCTTTCATTTTCTTTCTTCCTTCCTTTCTTTCTTTCTTCCTTTCTTTCTTTCTTTCTTCGACCTCTTTCTTTTTCTTTATTATCCTGATTGTTACTTTTCCTTTCTTTTTCCTCCTCTTTTATTCTCTATTTCCGCCATTTCTTTCTAACTAGATTTCTTTCCATTCATGATTCATTCATTAGATTCGACTTTCATTCTCGATTTTTTACCGTTTTCCTTCTTTTTCTACTCCAATTTCCTTTTTCCTTTCTTTCTTTCTTATTTACTACATCATATCATTCCGTTTTTCTTTCTTTCTTTCTTTCTTTCTTTATTTCTTTCTTTCTTTCGTCTTTATTTACTCTCTATTTTCGTCATTCTTTTCCAAGTTGATTTCTTTCCATTCATAATTCATTCATTAGACTCGACTTTCATTCTCTATTTTTTACGTTTTCTTTCCTTTACTACTCCGATTTCTGTTTTCCTTTCTTTCTTTCTTTATTTCTTTCTTTCTTTCTTTCTTTCTTTCTTCGACCTGTTTCCGTTTTCTTTATTATCCCAATTGTTCCTTTTCTTTCTTTCTTTCTTTCTTTCTTTCTTTCTTTCTTCGCATCCTGACTTTTTATCTTTTCTTTCTTTTTCCTTCTTTCCCACTTTCTCATTTTTATTACTTTTTCTCTCTCGTTTCATCAACCGGTTATACTTTGATATTTCGTCTGTTTCTTTGAATTCCGTCATTATTGCCATCGACCTGTTTGTTTTCATTTTATTTCTCTCTTTCTTTCTTTCTTTCCGATGTTACTCTTGTGAAAATTTCTTTTTTTTCATTCAAAACATTCCCCCATCAATTTTCTCGTGGAATCGAAATCTAAAAAGAAAACATTACCTTCTTGACATCAATCTATGAATGTCATCTCCCGACCTCTCCTGTATTGTCTAAAATTATTAATGTTATTAACTCTCAAAATAAATAAGAAAAATACATTTACCATTTCTTCTCGAAACATTACCTTCTAAGATTTCCGTCTGCGTCATATATTCGGAAAAATTCTTCAGGTTTCATTTCAGAAAACTACAAGCATGGCTGATGCTAACCTCCAGGAAAGTGACTCGTTGCGCCTTCTCGGGCTGACGTTCTCAGCTGACAAGAAGTGGAAAGACTATATTGAATCCATTGCTACGCCAACTGCTAAGAAAGTCGGTTCATTGTGTCGTGCGAGACAATTTTTTCTCTCCAGAATCTATCTTATTTATCAATAAGTTTACCATTCGCCCATGTTTAGGATATTGCTGCCACACATGGTCTGGAGCTCCTGCTATTTACCTTGTGTTCCTTGATAAAATCCTAAGAAGAATCAATAATATTATCAGTTCTAATCTGGCTGCCTCCATGTGATTGTCTACAAATACTTTCATGGTAATTGTTCGGATGAGATTTTCGCTATGGATTCTCTGAATTTAAGTGCAGTACTCGACTGGCGTCTGGATCTCATCAATTTACAGCTTACCTGACAAGATGTAACTATAAATTCTATGCTAGCAGTTTATTTTCTCGCACTTCTCGATTGTGGAATTCTCTTCCGCCTCCATGCTTTCCAGCCAACTATAACCCAAAAAATTAAAAGTAGTGTCAATCGATATCTACTGTCATCCTGATTACTCTTTTCCCGTTTCACTGATTATTAATGATACTGTTTTCTAATTCTTTGACACTCACTAACCCCTTGTGTCTTAGTGGCTTTATTGCCTTGAATGGAGTGAACTCGCTTAAAAAAAGGTCCCGGAACGTGTTAACTGATCGCCACTCCGTCTCTTGCCCGTATAAATGCGTACTAATACGACCTTGTATGACACAAAATGAACCAGGAACTTGCTTATCTCTCTATGTACTCGGGAGAAATTCATTCGCTACGCGATAAAATTTATTACACTTTCGGTATTTTGTCCCTTTTTATAATTGGAAGTTTGCGAAACTTCTGTCTTTTTCTCTTCTTTTTTTTCCAGAAATAAGCAATTTTCTTTTTCTTTAACCCCCTCCCCATTCCTTTGATTATGAATTCTTTTGACTTTCTCTTACCATGCTTGCAGAAAATTTGCAAGAGAGCTTTGTAGAATCTTTGATTTATTCTTTAGCCAGATAGCCAAAGATTTTTTATGTCTTTCCTGTGGCTCAGCTTAAGGTTGCCTCTCTCTGCCTTTTCTATAAATACTTTCGTATCAATTGTTCAGATGATCTCTTCGCTAGGGTACCTAGACTTCTTTAATTTAAGCGCAATACTAGACTGGCGTCTAGATCTCAGGAATTTACAGTTGTACTGGCTAGATGTAGCCGTAAATCTGATGCTAACAATTTTTATTCTCGCACTTCTCGCTTGTGGAATTACTTCTAGCACCGTGCTTTCCAGCCAACTATAATCTGCGAAAATGTAAATGCAATGTCAATCGCTATCTACTGTCTTCCTGGTTACTCTTTCCTCTTCTCATTCATTATTAATGTTTCTGTTTCTAATTTTCCCACACCCTGTAACCCCTTGTGGCTGAGTGAATTTATTGCCAGAGATGTGTTGAAACTGATTTTTAAAAAATACAAAACAATTTGTGCAGTTGAAATCAAATCCCCAAAAGTAAATGTTTACAGTTGTATACTTCTTTTTCTGCGTGTATTGTCCCTTCAATATGTTGGCGATCATGGCTCTTCACAATTTCCTGTCATTTGTAGCTAGCTCTTAAAAAAGATTGGCTTTTTGTTATCTCTCCTAAATCCTTTTCCCGCCATCCATTTAAGCAAGCTTGCTGGGTAGGTTATGCTATGTTTTCCTCTGTCCTTCGGTGCCTTGAATCTGTCCAGTGAGTATCAAATTTTCCAAGCCTTATCCCCTCATTATGCGTCCTAGAAACTTCAACTGACTCTTTTTGATGTTACATATAAGTGTCCTTTTTGCCTCTGTTTTCTCAAAAACTTCTCGTTACTTGCATTATTTACATTATTCGAAGTATTATCCTCATCGTCATAGCTATATTCAAGACGATTCGGCCGTTGTACACTCCGGCCTTCTTCAGGTGATTAGAATTTCGAACTGAACCCTTTTTTCGTGTACATAGTTAGATTATTCTAGTTCCAAGTGACATGCCTCTTTCCGACGTTTCAGTTATTTCCCTGTGATTAAAAAATCCAAGTTTTCGTTCATCACTGCTGTAACCTGGTATTGAATTCACAATTCTTTGGGTCTAGTCATAAAGACGTTGGTTACATCCAGTGACTAGACCCAAAGAGTTCAATACCAGGCCAGAGCAATGGTGAACCAAAAGTTGGAGAGTTGAATTAAAGGGTAATAAATGGGACATCCGCAAGAGGCATGACACGTAGAACTAGAATGATCTATCCCGTTGGATGAAATAAAGGGTTCTTTCGAAATTCCAATCACCTGAAGAACGACCGAAACGTTGTGAATATGGACAAGGATAACAGTCCGAATAATGTAAATAAGGCAAGTAATCATAATACTTCATCTCAGAGATATAAACAGATATTGAAGATGGCCAGAGCGTACAACGGCCGAAACGTTGTGAATATGGCAATGAAGACGAAGATAACAGTCCGAATAATGTAAGTAATGCAAGTAATCATAATACTTCATCTCAGAGATATAAACAGATATTGAAGATGGCCAGAGCGTACAACGGCCGAAACGTTGTGAATATGGCAATGAAGACGAAGATAACAGTCCGAATAATGTAAATAAGGCAAGTAATCATAATACTTCATCTCAGAGATATAAACAGATATTGAAGATGGCCAGAGCGTACAACGGCCGAAACGTTGTGAATATGGCAATGAAGATGAAAATAACAGTCCGAATAATGTAAATAAGGCAAGTAATCATAATACTTCATCTCAGAGATATAAACAGATATTGAAGATGGCCAGAGCGTACAACGGCCGAAACGTTGTGAATATGGCAATGAAGACGAAGATAACAGTCCGAATAATGTAAATAAGGCAAGTAATCATAATACTTCATCTCAGAGATATAAACAGATATTGAAGATGGCCAGAGCGTACAACGGCCGAAACGTTGTGAATATGGCAATGAAGACGAAGATAACAGTCCGAATAATGTAAATAATGCAAGTAATCATAATACTTCATCTCAGAGATATAAACAGATATTGAAGATGGCCAGAGCGTACAACGGCCGAAACGTTGTGAATATGGCAATGAAGACGAAGATAACAGTCCGAATAATGTAAATAAGGCAAGTAATCATAATACTTCATCTCAGAGATATAAACAGATATTGAAGATGGCCAGAGCGTACAACGGCCGAAACGTTGTGAATATGGCAATGAAGATGAAGATAACAGTCCGAATAATGTAAATAAGGCAAGTAATCATAATACTTCATCTCAGAGATATAAACAGATATTGAAGATGGCCAGAGCGTACAACGGCCGAAACGTTGTGAATATGGCAATGAAGATGAAGATAACAGTCCGAATAATGTAAGTAATGCAAGTAATCATAATACTTCATCTCAGAGATATAAACAGATATTGAAGATGGCCAGAGCGTACAACGGCCGAAACGTTGTGAATATGGCAATGAAGACGAAGATAACAGTCCGAATAATGTAAATAAGGCAAGTAATCATAATACTTCATCTCAGAGATATAAACAAATATTGAAGATGGCCAGAGCGTACAACGGCCGAAACGTTGTGAATATGGCAATGAAGATGAAGATAACAGTCCGAATAATGTAAATAAGGCAAGTAATCATAATACTTCATCTCAGAGATATAAACAGATATTGAAGATGGCCAGAGCGTACAACGGCCGAAACGTTGTGAATATGGCAATGAAGATGAAGATAACAGTCCGAATAATGTAAATAAGGCAAGTAATCATAATAGTTCATCTCAGAGATATAAACAGATATTGAAGATGGCCAGAGCGTACAACGGCCGAAACGTTGTGAATATGGCAATGAAGACGAAGATAACAGTCCGAATAATGTAAATAAGGCAAGTAATCATAATACTTCATCTCAGAGATATAAACAGATATTGAAGATGGCCAGAGCGTACAACGGCCGAAACGTTGTGAATATGGCAATGAAGACGAAGATAACAGTCCGAATAATGTAAATAAGGCAAGTAATCATAATACTTCATCTCAGAGATATAAACAGATATTGAAGATGGCCAGAGCGTACAACGGCCGAAACGTTGTGAATATGGCAATGAAGACGAAGATAACAGTCCGAATAATGTAAATAAGGCAAGTAATCATAATACTTCATCTCAGAGATATAAACAGATATTGAAGATGGCCAGAGCGTACAACGGCCGAAACGTTGTGAATATGGCAATGAAGATGAAGATAACAGTCCGAATAATGTAAATAAGGCAAGTAATCATAATACTTCATCTCAGAGATATAAACAGATATTGAAGATGGCCAGAGCGTACAACGGCCGAAACGTTGTGAATATGGCAATGAAGATGAAGATAACAGTCCGAATAATGTAAATAAGGCAAGTAATCATAATACTTCATCTCAGAGATATAAACAGATATTGAAGATGGCCAGAGCGTACAACGGCCGAAACGTTGTGAATATGGCAATGAAGATGAAGATAACAGTCCGAATAATGTAAATAATGCAAGTAATCATAATACTTCATCTCAGAGATATAAACAGATATTGAAGATGGCCAGAGCGTACAACGGCCGAAACGTTGTGAATATGGCAATGAAGGTGAAGATAACAGTCCGAATAATGTAAATAAGGCAAGTAATCATAATACTTCATCTCAGAGATATAAACAGATATTGAAGATGGCCAGAGCGTACAACGGCCGAAACGTTGTGAATATGGCAATGAAGATGAAGATAACAGTCCGAATAATGTAAATAAGGCAAGTAATCATAATACTTCATCTCAGAGATATAAACAGATATTGAAGATGGCCAGAGCGTACAACGGCCGAAACGTTGTGAATATGGCAATGAAGATGAAGATAACAGTCCGAATAATGTAAATAATGCAAGTAATCATAATACTTCATCTCAGAGATATAAACAGATATTGAAGATGGCCAGAGCGTACAACGGCCGAAACGTTGTGAATATGGCAATGAAGACGAAGATAACAGTCCGAATAATGTAAATAAGGCAAGTAATCATAATACTTCATCTCAGAGATATAAACAGATATTGAAGATGGCCAGAGCGTACAACGGCCGAAACGTTGTGAATATGGCAATGAAGATGAAGATAACAGTCCGAATAATGTAAATAAGGCAAGTAATCATAATACTTCATCTCAGAGATATAAACAGATATTGAAGATGGCCAGAGCGTACAACGGCCGAAACGTTGTGAATATGGCAATGAAGATGAAGATAACAGTCCGAATAATGTAAATAAGGCAAGTAATCATAATACTTCATCTCAGAGATATAAACAGATATTGAAGATGGCCAGAGCGTACAACGGCCGAAACGTTGTGAATATGGCAATGAAGATGAAGATAACAGTCCGAATAATGTAAATAAGGCAAGTAATCATAATACTTCATCTCAGAGATATAAACAGATATTGAAGATGGCCAGAGCGTACAACGGCCGAAACGTTGTGAATATGGCAATGAAGATGAAGATAACAGTCCGAATAATGTAAGTAATGCAAGTAATCATAATACTTCATCTCAGAGATATAAACAGATATTGAAGATGGCCAGAGCGTACAACGGCCGAAACGTTGTGAATATGGCAATGAAGATGAAGATAACAGTCCGAATAATGTAAATAAGGCAAGTAATCATAATACTTCATCTCAGAGATATAAACAGATATTGAAGATGGCAAGAGCGTACAACGGCCGAAACGTTGTGAATATGGCAATGAAGATGAAGATAACAGTCCGAATAATGTAAATAAGGCAAGTAATCATAATACTTCATCTCAGAGATATAAACAGATATTGAAGATGGCCAGAGCGTACAACGGCCGAAACGTTGTGAATATGGCAATGAAGATGAAGATAACAGTCCGAATAATGTAAGTAATGCAAGTAATCATAATACTTCATCTCAGAGATATAAACAGATATTGAAGATGGCCAGAGCGTACAACGGCCGAAACGTTGTGAATATGGCAATGAAGATGAAGATAACAGTCCGAATAATGTAAATAAGGCAAGTAATCATAATACTTCATCTCAGAGATATAAACAGATATTGAAGATGGCCAGAGCGTACAACGGCCGAAACGTTGTGAATATGGCAATGAAGATGAAGATAACAGTCCGAATAATGTAAATAAGGCAAGTAATCATAATACTTCATCTCAGAGATATAAACAGATATTGAAGATGGCCAGAGCGTACAACGGCCGGAACGTTGTGAATATGGCAATGAAGATGAAGATAACAGTCCGAATAATGTAAATAATGCAAGTAATCATAATACTTCATCTCAGTGATATAGACAGATATTGAAGAAAAATTCCAATCACATGAAGAAGGCTGGAGCGTACAACGTTGTGAATTTGGCAATGAAGCTGAGGATAACAGTCCGAATAATGTCAATAGTGCAACTTCGTCGTTCCTCACATGTTAGGTTCATGATATTCTCAGCATCCTTCTGTAGAACTACATAAAAATCTAAAATATCATTTTTATGAAAGACTCAAATAAAAAAAAAATGATTTAGCTCCCAGATTTTAACTTCTGATTTTGCCGCACGCCCATTTTTTTTTTCACTTTTCTGGCTCGCTGCTTCTATATGAATAAAAGATTATGTCAAACATATTTAGAAACGCTTTCATCGACCTGATCATAAAATAAGTGTCCGTTTTAAAAGGTTTGCACAATAATGTAAGCAATACAGATTCGCCGTCTCAGTTTGGTAAATGCTTACACGCATGGCATGCAAACAAGTATGCAGTATTAAGTTCGGCATCTTTTTAAAGAGGGAGCACACACATCAAGAGTATCAGGCACCTGTTTAATGGCGGACATGTCAGCTGTTTTGGTGGGTGAGCAAATTATTTATGGCTGGTCGTGAAAATCCGTTTAACTCCACCCCTAGTTATTGTTTCCTTTGTGTAAATCAAAGAGTTAACGAAATTTTCATTAACTGTTTGATCCCCCATCGACATGTAGGCATGTACAAAAAATATCGAAAATAAAATTTTTTTGTCTATATAATAAATGCGAATGTCAGTTTGTCAGTGTGTCACACTTTTTCAATAAAAGGGACACAACCTTCTAACTATCAATAGTCCGTCTCTTTCTGTATAATAAATGCGAATGTCAGTTTGTCAGTATGTCACACCTTTTCAATAAAAGGGACACAACTCTCTAACTATCAATAGTCCGTCTCTTTCTGTATAATAAATGCGAATGACAGTTTGTCAGTGTGTCACACCTTTTCAATAAAAGGGACACAACTCTCTATCAATAGTCCGTCTCTTTCTGTATAATAAATGCGAATGACAATTTGTCAGTGTGTCACACCTTTTCAATAAAAGAGACACAACTCTCTACCTATCAATAGTCCGTCTCTTTCTGTATAATAAATGCGAATGTCAGTGTGCCAGTGTCTCACACTTTTTCAATTAAAGGGAAACAACTATAGCTGGTCTTCTTCTATATGACAAGTGCTATTGTCAGTGTGTCACACCTTTTCAATAAAAGAGACACAACACTTTAACTTTCAACAGTTCGTTTTCTTCTATATAATAAATGCGAATGTCATTGTGTCACTGTATTACACTTTTTCAACATTACTCCTAGAGGTCGTTGCCTAACATATCAGACCATTTTGGAATCAGACCGACTCCGTGAGTAAATTAAAAAAAAAATTTCCTGACTAGATCCGGAGATGAAATTTTTGATTCTCAAGTTTTCATTACTGCCATTGTTTTTGGCGATCTTCTTACGTGATTTTTTGCGACGACTTTTTTTTTTTTTAAAGATAACAGTTTTTATACCTTGAAAATAAGTTCGGGAATAATCGAAATTAATCCGCCGAAAGTTACCCATGAAATAAAATAATTGTTTTTATGGAAAGTAAGTACCTACGCACATCAAATTGTCTTTGAATTAAGTGACGACAGAAGAATTATCGTTGAAGTTTAAAGAGGTAAATTTTAGATACGAAGGTCATTCAATAAATAAGTTGAATTTTTCGGTATAAGGACTTCTAATACAGATAGAAGCTTACTTTTTTTTATTTTTTGTTTTTTTGTTTTACTTCCTTTTCGCATGGATTTAATTTCTTTTGCAGATTAAAAAAAACTTTGAGAGTTTTGGCGATTAACAAAGATGGCCGACCAAGAAGCATGCTCCAGGATTGAACAGCGGTCAGTTATCAACTTTTTGGTTGATGAAGGGTGCAAACCAGTTGAACTTCATAGGAGAATGTCAACTGTGTATGGTGCCACATGTTTCAGCCAAAAAAATGTCTACAAGTGGGCTAAATTGTGTAAAGAAGGACGGAACAGTGTTGAGGATGAAGACAGGCCTGGGAGGCCTACAGAAGTGAGGTCTCCTGAGGTGATCGAATCAGTGAATGACCTCATTCAGTCTGACAGAAGGGTGACAGTGGATGACATTGCAAGGATTTGAGGTTGGGACAAACGCAGGGGTCATCAGTCAGAAGGAGTCATCTTGCATCATGACAACGCAAGGCCTCACACAGCAGCCCAAACGGTGCAGACCATCAACGAGCTGGGCTGGGAACTGCTCCCTCATCCCCCTTACAGCCCAGACCTTGCTCCTTCAGACTTTCACCTGTTTGGTCCCTTGAAAGCGTTCACGAGAGGCACGAAGTTTAAAAGTGACGATGAAGTCAAAAGTCTTGTGAGCGACTGGCTGAGACATCAGTCCAAAGATTTTTACGCTGAGGGAATACGGAAGCTTGTGCACAGATGGGAAAAGTGTGTGACAGTGCTGGGAGACTACGTTGAAAACAAAAGTAAGCTTCTATCTGTATTAGAAGTCCTTATACCGAAAAATTTACCTTATTTATTGAATGATCCTCGTATTAATACAATACTTAAATGAAGCGATCAATTTTAAGTTTATTCTTGCCTATCGTATCTATCTTTCGCTACCTATTTTAATGGAAGCTGAATCAAGAGTCTTCCGCAAGAGAAGGCTTAAATGGCGCCAGATAACAGTTTCTTTTCTGGCAATTCTCGCTTGTGAAACTCTCTGCCAGTTCCATGCTTTCCAGCCAATTTAAATCGCTTTCTACTGTTCTTGGTAAAGTTTCTGCTTTCTAATTCAACCACAGCCAGTAACACCTCGTATCTCAGTGGTTTTACTGCTTTGTTTGAGGGGAATCAATTAAAAAAATGTTCAATATCTAAATAGACAGTAAGGACATGGTATATAAAAAAGAGACACAAGCACCAAGTTGTTGTACACGTGTGTAAAAGAAGTGGAATGCTCCGATTACTTGCCTTTGAAACTCTCTTCCAACTTCTTTCTTTCCTGTCAACTACATTCGCCATCTTTTGTATCCTTAAATCCTGTTCCTTTCTTGTCCCCAGCAGAAAACTCTATATATTTTGTAAAATACAAAAATGTGGCACAAGGCCAAAAGGGGCGATAGGAGAAGGCTGGTCTCCAATCAGTATCATTTTAAACTTAGCTATCCACGATTACTGACCCAAACATACCAAAGTATTCCTTACGTTAAAACAACATATTCTTACCATTCTTACTATAGCCACCATGTTACCTCAAAATCTCTATGAAGACCTAGCTAGTTCCCATATGTACAATTTGTCTGAGTAGGAGTAAAAAGTAACAACATTTACAAAGAAGAATGCGCATCAGAAAAATTGGTATGGAAATAGAAAAGGCATAGCATAACTAGGTTACGGTGGTGGGAAAGTGAGTGAAGCCGAGATGCTAGATCAGGACCAAAAACATTGCAGATTCTTCTTTGAATTTTATCAAGAATCTCCAGATAGATTCGGCTTGCAGTTGCATCTGGTTGAAAGACCGGTTCTCATACAATCACCGCATTTAAGCAACGTCGAACCTGGTCAGTATCTACATGGGTGACCAGGGGCCGTAAGCTTTAATATGCGGGTGGTGTAATGAGATAATGACTTGTAATTCTTAACCGGAAAGTCGAGTTCCATTTCAATTCCGTCCTGTGTATGATGGTAAACTGCATCCACGTCCATGGGTAGGAAGCTAAACTGCATCCGCGTCCATGGGTATGACGGTAAACTGCATCCGAGTCCATGGGTATAACGGTAAACTGCATATGCATACTGGGTACGGCGATAAACAGAAAGGCTGTTTTTGAAAAAATAAGGTTGTCGGTCATACGTTTTGGGAAAAATAGTATTACCAGCCATATATTTTCGAACAATAGATTTTTGAAAACCAAATGTTTCCAGCAATAGATTTTTGAAAACCAAATGTTTCCAGCAATAGATTTTTGAAAACCAAATGTTTCCAGCAATACATTTTTGAAAACCAAATGTTTCCAGTAATACATTTTTGAAAACCAAATGTTTCCAGTAATACATTTTTGAAAACCAAATGTTTCCAGCAATACATTTTTGAAAACCAAATGTTTCCAGCAATACATTTTTGAAAACCAAATGTCTCCAGCAAGACATTTTTGAAAACCAAATGTTTCCAGCAAGACATTTTTGAAAACCAAATGTTTGCAGCAATACATTTTTGAAAACTAAATGTTTCCAGCAGTACATTTTTAAAAGCAAATGTTTCCAGCAGTACATTTTTGAAAACCAAATGTTTCCAGCAATACATTTTTGAAAACCAAATGTTTCCAGCAATACATTTTTGAAAACCAAATGTTTCCAGCAATACATTTTTGAAAACCAAATGTTTCCAGCAGTACATTTTTAAAAGCAAATGTTTCCAGCAATACATTTTTGAAAACCTAATGTTTTCACAGCAATACATTTTTGAAAACCAAATGTTTCCAGCAATACATTTTTGAAAACCAAATGTTTGCAGCAATACATTTTTGAAAACCAAATGTTTCCAGCAATACATTTTTGAAAACCAAATGTTTCCAGCAGTACATTTTTAAAAGCAAATGTTTCCAGCAATACATTTTTGAAAACCAAATGTTTCCAGCAATACATTTTTGAAAACCAAATGTTTGCAGCAATACATTTTTGAAAACCAAATGTTTCCAGCAATACATTTTTGAAAACCAAATGTTTCCAGCAGTACATTTTTAAAAGCAAATGTTTCCAGCAATACATTTTTGAAAACCAAATGTTTCCAGCAAACCATTTTTGAAAACCAAATGTTTCCAGCAATACATTTTTGAAAACCAAATGTTTCCAGCAATACATTTTTGAAAACCAAATGTTTCCAGCAGTACATTTTTAAAAGCAAATGTTTCCAGCAATAGATTTTTGAAAACCAAATGTTTCCAGCAATAGATTTTTGAAAACCAAATGTTTCCAGCAATACATTTTTGAAAACCAAATGTTTCCAGTAATACATTTTTGAAAACCAAATGTTTCCAGTAATACATTTTTGAAAACCAAATGTTTCCAGCAATACATTTTTGAAAACCAAATGTTTCCAGCAATACATTTTTGAAAACCAAATGTCTCCAGCAAGACATTTTTGAAAACCAAATGTTTCCAGCAAGACATTTTTGAAAACCAAATGTTTGCCGCAATACATTTTTGAAAACTAAATGTTTCCAGCAGTACATTTTTAAAAGCAAATGTTTCCAGCAGTACATTTTTGAAAACCAAATGTTTCCAGCAATACATTTTTGAAAACCAAATGTTTCCAGCAATACATTTTTGAAAACCAAATGTTTCCAGCAATAAATTTTTGAAAATCAAATGTTTCCAGTAGTACATATTTAAAAGCAAATGTTTCCAGCAATACATTTTTGAAAACCTAATGTTTTCACAGCAATACATTTTTGAAAACCAAATGTTTCCAGCAATACATTTTTGAAAACCAAATGTTTGCAGCAATACATTTTTGAAAACCAAATGTTTCCAGCAATACATTTTTGATAACCAAATGTTTCCAGCAGTACATTTTTAAAAGCAAATGTTTCCAGCAATACATTTTTGAAAACCAAATGTTTCCAGCAATACATTTTTGAAAACCAAATGTTTCCAGCAATACATTTTTGAAAACGAAATGTTTCCAGCAGTACATTTTTAAAAGCAAATGTTTCCAGCAATACATATTTGAAAACCAAATGTTTCCAGCAATACATTTTTGAAAACCAAATGTTTCCAGCAGTACATTTTTAAAAGCAAATGTTTCCAGCAATACATTTTTGAAAACCAAATGTTTCCAGCAATACATTTTTGAAAACCAAATGTTTCCAGCAATACATTTTTGAAAACCAAATGTTTCCAGCAGTACATTTTTAAAAGCAAATGTTTCCAGCAATAGATTTTTGAAAACCAAATGTTTCCAGCAATAGATTTTTGAAAACCAAATGTTTCCAGCAATACATTTTTGAAAACCAAATGTTTCCAGTAATACATTTTTGAAAACCAAATGTTTCCAGTAATACATTTTTGAAAACCAAATGTTTCCAGCAATACATTTTTGAAAACCAAATGTTTCCAGCAATACATTTTTGAAAACCAAATGTCTCCAGCAAGACATTTTTGAAAACCAAATGTTTCCAGCAAGACATTTTTGAAAACCAAATGTTTGCAGCAATACATTTTTGAAAACTAAATGTTTCCAGCAGTACATTTTTAAAAGCAAATGTTTCCAGCAGTACATTTTTGAAAGCCAAATGTTTCCAGCAATACATTTTTGAAAACCAAATGTTTCCAGCAATACATTTTTGAAAACCAAATGTTTCCAGCAATACATTTTTGAACACCAAATGTTTCCAGCAGTACATTTTTAAAAGCAAATGTTTCCAGCAATACATTTTTGAAAACCAAATGTTTCCAGCAAACCATTTTTGAAAACCAAATGTTTCCAGCAATACATTTTTGAAAACCAAATGTTTCCAGCAAACCATTTTTGAAAACCAAATGTTTCCAGCAATACATTTTTGAAAACCAAATGTTTCCAGCAATACATTTTTGAAAACCAAATGTTTCCAGCAGTACATTTTTAAAAGCAAATGTTTCCAGCAATAGATTTTTGAAAACCAAATGTTTCCAGCAATAGATTTTTGAAAACCAAATGTTTCCAGCAATACATTTTTGAAAACCAAATGTTTCCAGTAATACATTTTTGAAAACCAAATGTTTCCAGTAATACATTTTTGAAAACCAAATGTTTCCAGCAATACATTTTTGAAAACCAAATGTTTCCAGCAATACATTTTTGAAAACCAAATGTCTCCAGCAAGACATTTTTGAAAACCAAATGTTTCCAGCAAGACATTTTTGAAAACCAAATGTTTGCCGCAATACATTTTTGAAAACTAAATGTTTCCAGCAGTACATTTTTAAAAGCAAATGTTTCCAGCAGTACATTTTTGAAAACCAAATGTTTCCAGCAATACATTTTTGAAAACCAAATGTTTCCAGCAATACATTTTTGAAAACCAAATGTTTCCAGCAATAAATTTTTGAAAATCAAATGTTTCCAGTAGTACATATTTAAAAGCAAATGTTTCCAGCAATACATTTTTGAAAACCTAATGTTTTCACAGCAATACATTTTTGAAAACCAAATGTTTCCAGCAATACATTTTTGAAAACCAAATGTTTGCAGCAATACATTTTTGAAAACCAAATGTTTCCAGCAATACATTTTTGATAACCAAATGTTTCCAGCAGTACATTTTTAAAAGCAAATGTTTCCAGCAATACATTTTTGAAAACCAAATGTTTCCAGCAATACATTTTTGAAAACCAAATGTTTCCAGCAATACATTTTTGAAAACGAAATGTTTCCAGCAGTACATTTTTAAAAGCAAATGTTTCCAGCAATACATATTTGAAAACCAAATGTTTCCAGCAATACATTTTTGAAAACCAAATGTTTCCAGCAGTACATTTTTAAAAGCAAATGTTTCCAGCAATACATTTTTGAAAACCAAATGTTTCCAGCAATACATTTTTGAAAACCAAATGTTTCCAGCAATACATTTTTGAAAACCAAATGTTTCCAGCAGTACATTTTTAAAAGCAAATGTTTCCAGCAATAGATTTTTGAAAACCAAATGTTTCCAGCAATAGATTTTTGAAAACCAAATGTTTCCAGCAATACATTTTTGAAAACCAAATGTTTCCAGTAATACATTTTTGAAAACCAAATGTTTCCAGTAATACATTTTTGAAAACCAAATGTTTCCAGCAATACATTTTTGAAAACCAAATGTTTCCAGCAATACATTTTTGAAAACCAAATGTCTCCAGCAAGACATTTTTGAAAACCAAATGTTTCCAGCAAGACATTTTTGAAAACCAAATGTTTGCAGCAATACATTTTTGAAAACTAAATGTTTCCAGCAGTACATTTTTAAAAGCAAATGTTTCCAGCAGTACATTTTTGAAAGCCAAATGTTTCCAGCAATACATTTTTGAAAACCAAATGTTTCCAGCAATACATTTTTGAAAACCAAATGTTTCCAGCAATACATTTTTGAACACCAAATGTTTCCAGCAGTACATTTTTAAAAGCAAATGTTTCCAGCAATACATTTTTGAAAACCTAATGTTTTCACAGCAATACATTTTTGAAAGCCAAATGTTTCCAGCAGTACATTTTTAAAAGCAAATGTTTCCAGCAATACATTTTTGAAAACCAAATGTTTCCAGCAATACATTTTTGAAAACCAAATGTTTCCAGCAATACATTTTTGAAAACCAAATGTTTCCAGCAGTACATTTTTAAAAGCAAATGTTTCCAGCAATACATTTTTGAAAACCAAATGTTTCCAGCAATACATTTTTGAAAACCAAATGTTTGCAGCAATACATTTTTGAAAACCAAATGTTTCCAGCAATACATTTTTGAAAACCAAATGTTTCCAGCAGTACATTTTTAAAAGCAAATGTTTCCAGCAATACATTTTTGAAAACCAAATGTTTCCAGCAATACATTTTTGAAAACCAAATGTTTCCAGCAATACATTTTTGAAAACCAAATGTTTCCAGCAATACATTTTTGAAAACCAAATGTTTCCAGCAGTACATTTTTAAAAGCAAATGTTTCCAGCAATAGATTTTTGAAAACCAAATGTTTCCAGCAATAGATTTTTGAAAACCAAATGTTTCCAGCAATACATTTTTGAAAACCAAATGTTTCCAGTAATACATTTTTGAAAACCAAATGTTTCCAGTAATACATTTTTGAAAACCAAATGTTTCCAGCAATACATTTTTGAAAACCAAATGTTTCCAGCAATACATTTTTGAAAACCAAATGTCTCCAGCAAGACATTTTTGAAAACCAAATGTTTCCAGCAAGACATTTTTGAAAACCAAATGTTTGCAGCAATACATTTTTGAAAACTAAATGTTTCCAGCAGTACATTTTTAAAAGCAAATGTTTCCAGCAGTACATTTTTGAAAACCAAATGTTTCCAGCAATACATTTTTGAAAACCAAATGTTTCCAGCAATACATTTTTGAAAACCAAATGTTTCCAGCAATACATTTTTGAAAACCAAATGTTTCCAGCAGTACATTTTTAAAAGCAAATGTTTCCAGCAATACATTTTTGAAAACCTAATGTTTTCACAGCAATACATTTTTGAAAACCAAATGTTTCCAGCAATACATTTTTGAAAACCAAATGTTTGCAGCAATACATTTTTGAAAACCAAATGTTTCCAGCAATACATTTTTGAAAACCAAATGTTTCCAGCAGTACATTTTTAAAAGCAAATGTTTCCAGCAATACATTTTTGAAAACCAAATGTTCCCAGCAATACATTTTTGAAAACCAAATGTTTCCAGCAATACATTTTTGAAAACCAAATGTTTCCAGCAGTACATTTTTAAAAGCAAATGTTTCCAGCAATACATTTTTGAAAACCAAATGTTTCCAGCAATACATTTTTGAAAACCAAATGTTTGCAGCAATACATTTTTGAAAACCAAATGTTTCCAGCAATACATTTTTGAAAACCAAATGTTTCCAGCAGTACATTTTTAAAAGCAAATGTTTCCAGCAATACATTTTTGAAAACCAAATGTTTGCAGCAATACATTTTTGAAAACCAAATGTTTCCAGCAATACATTTTTGAACACCAAATGTTTCCAGCAGTACATTTTTAAAAGCAAATGTTTCCAGCAATACATTTTTGAAAACCTAATGTTTTCACAGCAATACATTTTAGAAAACCAAATGTTTCCAGCAGTACATTTTTAAAAGCAAATGTTTCCAGCAATACATTTTTGAAAACCAAATGTTTCCAGCAATACATTTTTGAAAACCAAATGTTTCCAGCAATACATTTTTGAAAACCAAATGTTTCCAGCAATACATTTTTGAAAACCAAATATTTCCAGCAGTACATTTTTAAAAGCAAATGTTTCCAGCAATACATTTTTGAAAACCTAATGTTTTCACAGCAATACATTTTTGAAAACCAAATGTTTCCAGCAATACATTTTTGAAAACCAAATGTTTGCAGCAATACATTTTTGAAAACCAAATGTTTCCAGCAATACATTTTTGAAAACCAAATGTTTCCAGCAGTACATTTTTAAAAGCAAATGTTTCCAGCAATACATTTTTGAAAACCAAATGTTTCCAGCAATACATTTTTGAAAACCAAATGTTTCCAGCAATACATTTTTGAAAACCAAATGTTTCCAGTAGTACATTTTTAAAAGCAAATGTTTCCAGCAATACATATTTGAAAACCAAATGTTTCCAGCAATACATTTTTGAAAACCAAATGTTTGCAGCAATACATTTTTGAAAACCAAATGTTTCCAGCAATACACTTTTGAAAACCAAATGTTTCCAGCAATACATTTTTGAAAACCAAATGTTTCCAGCAATACATTTTTGAAAACCAAATGTTTGCAGCAATACATTTTTGAAAACCATATGTTTGCAGCAATACATTTTTGAAAACCAAATGTTTCCAGCAATACATTTTTGAAAACCAAATGTTTCCAGCAGTACATTTTTAAAAGCAAATGTTTCCAGCAATACATTTTTGAAAACCAAATGTTTCCAGCAATACATTTTTGAAAACCAAATGTTTCCAGCAATACATTTTTGAAAACCAAATGTTTCCAGCAGTACATTTTTAAAAGCAAATGTTTCCAGCAATACATATTTGAAAACCAAATGTTTCCAGCAATACATTTTTGAAAACCAAATGTTTCCAGCAAGACATTTTTGAAAACCAAATGTTTGCAGCAATACATTTTTGAAAACTAAATGTTTCCAGCAGTACATTTTTAAAAGCAAATGTTTCCAGCAGTACATTTTTGAAAACCAAATGTTTCCAGCAATACATTTTTGAAAACCAAATGTTTCCAGCAATACATTTTTGAAAACCAAATGTTTCCAGCAATACATTTTTGAACACGAAATGTTTCCAGCAGTACATTTTTAAAAGCAAATGTTTCCAGCAATACATTTTTGAAAACCTAATGTTTTCACAGCAATACATTTTTGAAAACCAAATGTTTCCAGCAGTACATTTTTAAAAGCAAATGTTTCCAGCAATACATTTTTGAAAACCAAATGTTTCCAGCAATACATTTTTGAAAACCAAATGTTTCCAGCAATACATTTTTGAAAACCAAATGTTTCCAGCAATACATTTTTGAAAACCAAATGTTTCCAGCAGTACATTTTTAAAAGCAAATGTTTCCAGCAATAGATTTTTGAAAACCAAATGTTTCCAGCAATAGATTTTTGAAAACCAAATGTTTCCAGCAATACATTTTTGAAAACCAAATGTTTCCAGTAATACATTTTTGAAAACCAAATGTTTCCAGTAATACATTTTTGAAAACCAAATGTTTCCAGCAATACATTTTTGAAAACCAAATGTTTCCAGCAATACATTTTTGAAAACCAAATGTCTCCAGCAAGACATTTTTGAAAACCAAATGTTTCCAGCAAGACATTTTTGAAAACCAAATGTTTGCAGCAATACATTTTTGAAAACTAAATGTTTCCAGCAGTACATTTTTAAAAGCAAATGTTTCCAGCAGTACATTTTTGAAAACCAAATGTTTCCAGCAATACATTTTTGAAAACCAAATGTTTCCAGCAATACATTTTTGAAAACCAAATGTTTCCAGCAATACATTTTTGAAAACCAAATGTTTCCAGCAGTACATTTTTAAAAGCAAATGTTTCCAGCAATACATTTTTGAAAACCTAATGTTTTCACAGCAATACATTTTTGAAAACCAAATGTTTCCAGCAATACATTTTTGAAAACCAAATGTTTCCAGCAATACATTTTTGAAAACCAAATGTTTCCAGCAATACATTTTTGAAAACCAAATGTTTCCAGCAGTACATTTTTAAAAGCAAATGTTTCCAGCAATACATTTTTGAAAACCAAATGTTTCCAGCAATACATTTTTGAAAACCTAATGTTTTCACAGCAATACATTTTTGAAAACCAAATGTTTCCAGCAATACATTTTTGAAAACCAAATGTTTGCAGCAATACATTTTTGAAAACCAAATGTTTCCAGCAATACATTTTTGAAAACCAAATGTTTCCAGCAGTACATTTTTAAAAGGAAATGTTTCCAGCAATACATTTTTGAAAACCAAATGTTTCCAGCAATACATTTTTGAAAACCAAATGTTTCCAGCAATACATTTTTGAAAACCAAATGTTTCCAGCAATACATTTTTGAAAACCAAATGTTTCCAGCAGTACATTTTTAAAAGCAAATGTTTCCAGCAATACATTTTTGAAAACCAAATGTTTCCAGCAATACATTTTTGAAAACCAAATGTTTCCAGCAATACATTTTTGAAAACCAAATGTTTGCAGCAATACATTTTTGAAAACCAAATGTTTCCAGCAATACATTTTTGAAAACCAAATGTTTCCAGCAGTACATTTTTAAAAGCAAATGTTTCCAGCAATACATTTTTGAAAACCAAATGTTTCCAGCAATACATTTTTGAAAACCTAATGTTTCCACAGCAATACATTTTTGAAAACCAAATGTTTCCAGCAATACATTTTTGAAAACCAAATGTTTGCAGCAATACATTTTTGAAAACCAAATGTTTCCAGCAATACATTTTTGAAAACCAAATGTTTCCAGCAGTACATTTTTAAAAGCAAATGTTTCCAGCAATACATTTTTGAAAACCAAATGTTTCCAGCAATACATTTTTGAAAACCAAATGTTTTCAGCAATACATTTTTGAAAACCAAATGTTTCCCACAGTACATTTTTAAAAGCAAATGTTTCCAGCAATACATTTTTGAAAACCAAATGTTTCCAGCAGTACATTTTTAAAAGCAAATGTTTCCAGCAATACATTTTTGAAAACCAAATGTTTCCAGCAATACATTTTTGAAAACCAAATGTTTCCAGCAATACATTTTTGAAAACCAAATGTTTCCAGCAATACATTTTTGAAAACCAAATGTTTCCAGCAATACATTTTTGAAAACCAAATGTTTCCAGTAATACATTTTTGAAAACCAAATGTTTCCAGTAATACATTTTTGAAAACCAAATGTTTCCAGCAATACATTTTTGAAAACCAAATGTTTCCAGCAATACATTTTTGAAAACCAAATGTCTCCAGCAAGACATTTTTGAAAACCAAATGTTTCCAGCAAGACATTTTTGAAAACCAAATGTTTGCAGCAATACATTTTTGAAAACTAAATGTTTCCAGCAGTACATTTTTAAAAGCAAATGTTTCCAGCAGTACATTTTTGAAAACCAAATGTTTCCAGCAATACATTTTTGAAAACCAAATGTTTCCAGCAATACATTTTTGAAAACCAAATGTTTCCAGCAATACATTTTTGAAAACCAAATGTTTCCAGCAGTACATTTTTAAAAGCAAATGTTTCCAGCAATACATTTTTGAAAACCTAATGTTTTCACAGCAATACATTTTTGAAAACCAAATGTTTCCAGCAATACATTTTTGAAAACCAAATGTTTCCAGCAATACATTTTTGAAAACCAAATGTTTCCAGCAATACATTTTTGAAAACCAAATGTTTCCAGCAGTACATTTTTAAAAGCAAATGTTTCCAGCAATACATTTTTGAAAACCAAATGTTTCCAGCAATACATTTTTGAAAACCTAATGTTTTCACAGCAATACATTTTTGAAAACCAAATGTTTCCAGCAATACATTTTTGAAAACCAAATGTTTGCAGCAATACATTTTTGAAAACCAAATGTTTCCAGCAATACATTTTTGAAAACCAAATGTTTCCAGCAGTACATTTTTAAAAGGAAATGTTTCCAGCAATACATTTTTGAAAACCAAATGTTTCCAGCAATACATTTTTGAAAACCAAATGTTTCCAGCAATACATTTTTGAAAACCAAATGTTTCCAGCAATACATTTTTGAAAACCAAATGTTTCCAGCAGTACATTTTTAAAAGCAAATGTTTCCAGCAATACATTTTTGAAAACCAAATGTTTCCAGCAATACATTTTTGAAAACCAAATGTTTCCAGCAATACATTTTTGAAAACCAAATGTTTGCAGCAATACATTTTTGAAAACCAAATGTTTCCAGCAATACATTTTTGAAAACCAAATGTTTCCAGCAGTACATTTTTAAAAGCAAATGTTTCCAGCAATACATTTTTGAAAACCAAATGTTTCCAGCAATACATTTTTGAAAACCTAATGTTTCCACAGCAATACATTTTTGAAAACCAAATGTTTCCAGCAATACATTTTTGAAAACCAAATGTTTGCAGCAATACATTTTTGAAAACCAAATGTTTCCAGCAATACATTTTTGAAAACCAAATGTTTCCAGCAGTACATTTTTAAAAGCAAATGTTTCCAGCAATACATTTTTGAAAACCAAATGTTTCCAGCAATACATTTTTGAAAACCAAATGTTTTCAGCAATACATTTTTGAAAACCAAATGTTTCCAGCAGTACATTTTTAAAAGCAAATGTTTCCAGCAATACATTTTTGAAAACCAAATGTTTCCAGCAATACATTTTTGAAAACCTAATGTTTCCACAGCAATACATTTTTGAAAACCAAATGTTTCCAGCAATACATTTTTGAAAACCAAATGTTTGCAGCAATACATTTTTGAAAACCAAATGTTTCCAGCAATACATTTTTGAAAACCAAATGTTTCCAGCAGTACATTTTTAAAAGCAAATGTTTCCAGCAATACATTTTTGAAAACCAAATGTTTCCAGCAATACATTTTTGAAAACCAAATGTTTTCAGCAATACATTTTTGAAAACCAAATGTTTCCAGCAGTACATTTTTAAAAGCAAATGTTTCCAGCAATACATTTTTGAAAACCAAATGTTTCCAGCAATACATTTTTGAAAACCTAATGTTTCCACAGCAATACATTTTTGAAAACCAAATGTTTCCAAGCAATACATTTTTGAAAACCAAATGTTTGCAGCAATACATTTTTGAAAACCAAATGTTTCCAGCAATACATTTTTGAAAACCAAATGTTTCCAGCAGTACATTTTTAAAAGAAAATGTTTCCAGCAATACATTTTTGAAAACCAAATGTTTCCAGCAATACATTTTTGAAACCAAATGTTTTCAGCAATACATTTTTGAAAACCAAATGTTTCCAGCAGTACATTTTTAAAAGCAAATGTTTCCAGCAATACATTTTTGAAAACCAAATGTTTCCAGCAATACATTTTTGAAAACCTAATGTTTCCACAGCAATACATTTTTGAAAACCAAATGTTCCCAGCAATACATTTTTGAAAACCAAATGTTTGCAGCAATACATTTTTGAAAACCAAATGTTTCCAGCAATACATTTTTGAAAACCAAATGTTTCCAGCAGTAAATTTTTAAAAGCAAATGTTTCCAGCAATACTTTTTTGAAAACCAAATGTTTCCAGCAATACATTTTTGAAAACCAAATGTTTTCAGCAATACATTTTTGAAAACCAAATGTTTCCAACAGTACATTTTTAAAAGCAAATGTTTCCAGCAATACATTTTTGAAAACCAAATGTTTCCAGCAATACATTTTTGAAAACCTAATGTTTCCACAGCAATACATTTTTGAAAACCAAATGTTTCCAGCAATACATTTTTGAAAACCAAATGTTTGCAGCAATACATTTTTGAAAACCAAATGTTTCCAGCAATACATTTTTGAAAACCAAATGTTTCCAGCAGTACATTTTTAAAAGCAAATGTTTCCAGCAATACATTTTTGAAAACCAAATGTTTTCAGCAATACATTTTTGAAAACCAAATGTTTTCAGCAATACATTTTTGAAAACCAAATGTTTCCAGCAGTACATTTTTAAAAGCAAATGTTTCCAGCAATACATTTTTGAAAACCAAATGTTTCCAGCAATACATTTTTGAAAACCTAATGTTTCCACAGCAATACATTTTTGAAAACCAAATGTTTCCAAGCAATACATTTTTGAAAACCAAATGTTTGCAGCAATACATTTTTGAAAACCAAATGTTTCCAGCAATACATTTTTGAAAACCAAATGTTTCCAGCAGTACATTTTTAAAAGAAAATGTTTCCAGCAATACATTTTTGAAAACCAAATGTTTCCAGCAATACATTTTTGAAACCAAATGTTTTCAGCAATACATTTTTGAAAACCAAATGTTTCCAGCAGTACATTTTTAAAAGCAAATGTTTCCAGCAATACATTTTTGAAAACCAAATGTTTCCAGCAATACATTTTTGAAAACCTAATGTTTCCACAGCAATACATTTTTGAAAACCAAATGTTTCCAGCAATACATTTTTGAAAACCAAATGTTTCCAGCAATACATTTTTGAAAACCAAATGTTTCCAGCAATACATTTTTGAAAACCAAATGTTTCCAGCAGTACATTTTTAAAAGCAAATGTTTCCAGCAATACTTTTTTGAAAACCAAATGTTTCCAGCAATACATTTTTGAAAACCAAATGTTTTCAGCAATACATTTTTGAAAACCAAATGTTTCCAACAGTACATTTTTAAAAGCAAATGTTTCCAGCAATACATTTTTGAAAACCAAATGTTTCCAGCAATACATTTTTGAAAACCTAATGTTTCCACAGCAATACATTTTTGAAAACCAAATGTTTCCAGCAATACATTTTTGAAAACCAAATGTTTGCAGCAATACATTTTTGAAAACCAAATGTTTCCAGCAATACATTTTTGAAAACCAAATGTTTCCAGCAGTACATTTTTAAAAGCAAATGTTTCCAGCAATACTTTTTTGAAAACCAAATGTTTCCAGCAATACATTTTTGAAAACCAAATGTTTTCAGCAATACATTTTTGAAAACCAAATGTTTCCAACAGTACATTTTTAAAAGCAAATGTTTCCAGCAATACATTTTTGAAAACCAAATGTTTCCAGCAATACATTTTTGAAAACCTAATGTTTCCACAGCAATACATTTTTGAAAACCAAATGTTTCCAGCAATACATTTTTGAAAACCAAATGTTTGCAGCAATACATTTTTGAAAACCAAATGTTTCCAGCAATACATTTTTGAAAACCAAATGTTTCCAGCAGTACATTTTTAAAAGCAAATGTTTCCAGCAATACATTTTTGAAAACCAAATGTTTTCAGCAATACATTTTTGAAAACCAAATGTTTTCAGCAATACATTTTTGAAAACCAAATGTTTCCAGCAGTACATTTTTAAAAGCAAATGTTTCCAGCAATACATTTTTGAAAACCAAATGTTTCCAGCAATACATTTTTGAAAACCTAATGTTTCCACAGCAATACATTTTTGAAAACCAAATGTTTCCAGCAATACATTTTTGAAAACCAAATGTTTGCAGCAATACATTTTTGAAAACCAAATGTTTCCAGCAATACATTTTTAAAAGCAAATGTTTCCAGCAATACATTTTTGAAAACCAAATGTTTCCAGCAATACATTTTTGAAAACCAAATGTTTCCAGCAATACATTTTTGAAAACCAAATGTTTCCAGCAATACATTTTTGAAAACCAAATGTTTCCAGCAGTACATTTTTAAAAGCAAATGTTTCCAGCAATACATTTTTGAAAACCAAATGTTTCCAGCAATAGATTTTTGAAAACCAAATGTTTCCAGCAATACATTTTTGAAAACCAAATGTTTCCAGCAATACATTTTTGAAAACCAAATGTTTCCAGCAATACATTTTTGAAAACCAAATGTTTCCAGCAGTACATTTTTAAAAGCAAATGTTTCCAGCAATACATTTTTGAAAACCAAATGTTTCCAGCAATAGATTTTTGAAAACCAAATGTTTCCAGCAATACATTTTTGAAAACCAAATGTTTCCAGTAATACATTTTTGAAAACCAAATGTTTCCAGTAATACATTTTTGAAAACCAAATGTTTCCAGCAATACATTTTTGAAAACCAAATGTTTCCAGCAATACATTTTTGAAAACCAAATGTCTCCAGCAAGACATTTTTGAAAACCAAATGTTTCCAGCAAGACATTTTTGAAAACCAAATGTTTGCAGCAATACATTTTTGAAAACTAAATGTTTCCAGCAGTACATTTTTAAAAGCAAATGTTTCCAGCAGTACATTTTTGAAAACCAAATGTTTCCAGCAATACATTTTTGAAAACCAAATGTTTCCAGCAATACATTTTTGAAAACCAAATGTTTCCAGCAATACATTTTTGAAAACCAAATGTTTCCAGCAGTACATTTTTAAAAGCAAATGTTTCCAGCAATACATTTTTGAAAACCAAATGTTTCCAGCAATACATTTTTGAAAACCTAATGTTTTCACAGCAATACATTTTTGAAAACCAAATGTTTCCAGCAATACATTTTTGAAAACCAAATGTTTCCAGCAATACATTTTTGAAAACCAAATGTTTCCAGCAATACATTTTTGAAAACCAAATGTTTCCAGCAGTACATTTTTAAAAGCAAATGTTTCCAGCAATACATTTTTGAAAACCAAATTTTTCCAGCAATACATTTTTGAAAACCAAATGTTTCCAGCAATACATTTTTGAAAACCAAATGTTTCCAGCAGTACATTTTTAAAAGGAAATGTTTCCAGCAATACATTTTTGAAAACCAAATGTTTCCAGCAATACATTTTTGAAAACCATATGTTTCCAGCAATACATTTTTGAAAACCAAATGTTTCCAGCAATACATTTTTGAAAACCAAATGTTTCCAGCAGTACATTTTTAAAAGCAAATGTTTCCAGCAATACATTTTTGAAAACCAAATGTTTCCAGCAATACATTTTTGAAAACCAAATGTTTCCAGCAATACATTTTTGAAAACCAAATGTTTTCAGCAATACATTTTTGAAAACCAAATGTTTCCAACAGTACATTTTTAAAAGCAAATGTTTCCAGCAATACATTTTTGAAAACCAAATGTTTCCAGCAATACATTTTTGAAAACCTAATGTTTCCACAGCAATACATTTTTGAAAACCAAATGTTTCCAGCAATACATTTTTGAAAACCAAATGTTTGCAGCAATACATTTTTGAAAACCAAATGTTTCCAGCAATACATTTTTGAAAACCAAATGTTTCCAGCAGTACATTTTTAAAAGCAAATGTTTCCAGCAATACATTTTTGAAAACCAAATGTTTTCAGCAATACATTTTTGAAAACCAAATGTTTTCAGCAATACATTTTTGAAAACCAAATGTTTCCAGCAGTACATTTTTAAAAGCAAATGTTTCCAGCAATACATTTTTGAAAACCAAATGTTTCCAGCAATACATTTTTGAAAACCTAATGTTTCCACAGCAATACATTTTTGAAAACCAAATGTTTCCAAGCAATACATTTTTGAAAACCAAATGTTTGCAGCAATACATTTTTGAAAACCAAATGTTTCCAGCAATACATTTTTGAAAACCAAATGTTTCCAGCAGTACATTTTTAAAAGAAAATGTTTCCAGCAATACATTTTTGAAAACCAAATGTTTCCAGCAATACATTTTTGAAACCAAATGTTTTCAGCAATACATTTTTGAAAACCAAATGTTTCCAGCAGTACATTTTTAAAAGCAAATGTTTCCAGCAATACATTTTTGAAAACCAAATGTTTCCAGCAATACATTTTTGAAAACCTAATGTTTCCACAGCAATACATTTTTGAAAACCAAATGTTTCCAGCAATACATTTTTGAAAACCAAATGTTTCCAGCAATACATTTTTGAAAACCAAATGTTTCCAGCAATACATTTTTGAAAACCAAATGTTTCCAGCAGTACATTTTTAAAAGCAAATGTTTCCAGCAATACTTTTTTGAAAACCAAATGTTTCCAGCAATACATTTTTGAAAACCAAATGTTTTCAGCAATACATTTTTGAAAACCAAATGTTTCCAACAGTACATTTTTAAAAGCAAATGTTTCCAGCAATACATTTTTGAAAACCAAATGTTTCCAGCAATACATTTTTGAAAACCATATGTTTCCAGCAATACATTTTTGAAAACCAAATGTTTCCAGCAATACATTTTTGAAAACCAAATGTTTCCAGCAGTACATTTTTAAAAGCAAATGTTTCCAGCAATACATTTTTGAAAACCAAATGTTTCCAGCAATACATTTTTGAAAACCAAATGTTTCCAGCAATACATTTTTGAAAACCAAATGTTTCCAGCAGTACATTTTTAAAAGCAAATGTTTCCAGCAATACATTTTTGAAAACCAAATGTTTCCAGCAATACATTTTTGAAAACCAAATGTTTGCAGCAATACATTTTTGAAAACCAAATGTTTCCAGCAATACATTTTTGAAAACCAAATGTTTCCAGCAGTACATTTTTAAAAGCAAATGTTTCCAGCAATACATTTTTGAAAACCAAATGTTTTCAGCAATACATTTTTGAAAACCAAATGTTTTCAGCAATACATTTTTGAAAACCAAATGTTTCCAGCAGTACATTTTTAAAAGCAAATGTTTCCAGCAATACATTTTTGAAAACCAAATGTTTCCAGCAATACATTTTTGAAAACCTAATGTTTCCACAGCAATACATTTTTGAAAACCAAATGTTTCCAGCAATACATTTTTGAAAACCAAATGTTTGCAGCAATACATTTTTGAAAACCAAATGTTTCCAGCAATACATTTTTGAAAACCAAATGTTTGCAGCAATACATTTTTGAAAACCAAATGTTTCCAGCAATACATTTTTGAAAACCAAATGTTTCCAGCAGTACATTTTTAAAAGCAAATGTTTCCAGCAATACTTTTTTGAAAACCAAATGTTTCCAGCAATACATTTTTGAAAACCAAATGTTTTCAGCAATACATTTTTGAAAACCAAATGTTTCCAACAGTACATTTTTAAAAGCAAATGTTTCCAGCAATACATTTTTGAAAACCAAATGTTTCCAGCAATACATTTTTGAAAACCTAATGTTTCCACAGCAATACATTTTTGAAAACCAAATGTTTCCAGCAATACATTTTTGAAAACCAAATGTTTGCAGCAATACATTTTTGAAAACCAAATGTTTCCAGCAATACATTTTTGAAAACCAAATGTTTCCAGCAGTACATTTTTAAAAGCAAATGTTTCCAGCAATACATTTTTGAAAACCAAATGTTTTCAGCAATACATTTTTGAAAACCAAATGTTTTCAGCAATACATTTTTGAAAACCAAATGTTTCCAGCAGTACATTTTTAAAAGCAAATGTTTCCAGCAATACATTTTTGAAAACCAAATGTTTCCAGCAATACATTTTTGAAAACCTAATGTTTCCACAGCAATACATTTTTGAAAACCAAATGTTTCCAGCAATACATTTTTGAAAACCAAATGTTTGCAGCAATACATTTTTGAAAACCAAATGTTTCCAGCAATACATTTTTGAAAACCAAATGTTTCCAGCAATACATTTTTGAAAACCAAATGTTTCCAGCAATACATTTTTAAAAGCAAATGTTTCCAGCAATACATTTTTGAAAACCAAATGTTTCCAGCAATACATTTTTGAAAACCAAATGTTTCCAGCAATACATTTTTGAAAACCAAATGTTTCCAGCAATACATTTTTGAAAACCAAATGTTTCCAGCAGTACATTTTTAAAAGCAAATGTTTCCAGCAATACATTTTTGAAAACCAAATGTTTCCAGCAATAGATTTTTGAAAACCAAATGTTTCCAGCAATACATTTTTGAAAACCAAATGTTTCCAGTAATACATTTTTGAAAACCAAATGTTTCCAGTAATACATTTTTGAAAACCAAATGTTTCCAGCAATACATTTTTGAAAACCAAATGTTTCCAGCAATACATTTTTGAAAACCAAATGTCTCCAGCAAGACATTTTTGAAAACCAAATGTTTCCAGCAAGACATTTTTGAAAACCAAATGTTTGCAGCAATACATTTTTGAAAACTAAATGTTTCCAGCAGTACATTTTTAAAAGCAAATGTTTCCAGCAGTACATTTTTGAAAACCAAATGTTTCCAGCAATACATTTTTGAAAACCAAATGTTTCCAGCAATACATTTTTGAAAACCAAATGTTTCCAGCAATACATTTTTGAAAACCAAATGTTTCCAGCAGTACATTTTTAAAAGCAAATGTTTCCAGCAATACATTTTTGAAAACCAAATGTTTCCAGCAATACATTTTTGAAAACCTAATGTTTTCACAGCAATACATTTTTGAAAACCAAATGTTTCCAGCAATACATTTTTGAAAACCAAATGTTTCCAGCAATACATTTTTGAGAACCAAATGTTTCCAGCAATACATTTTTGAAAACCAAATGTTTCCAGCAGTACATTTTTAAAAGCAAATGTTTCCAGCAATACATTTTTGAAAACCAAATGTTTCCAGCAATACATTTTTGAAAACCAAATGTTTCCAGCAATACATTTTTGAAAACCAAATGTTTCCAGCAGTACATTTTTAAAAGGAAATGTTTCCAGCAATACATTTTTGAAAACCAAATGTTTCCAGCAATACATTTTTGAAAACCATATGTTTCCAGCAATACATTTTTGAAAACCAAATGTTTCCAGCAATACATTTTTGAAAACCAAATGTTTCCAGCAGTACATTTTTAAAAGCAAATGTTTCCAGCAATACATTTTTGAAAACCAAATGTTTCCAGCAATACATTTTTGAAAACCAAATGTTTCCAGCAATACATTTTTGAAAACGAAATGTTTCCAGCAGTACATTTTTAAAAGCAAATGTTTCCAGCAATACATTTTTGAAAACCAAATGTTTCCAGCAATACATTTTTGAAAACCAAATGTTTGCAGCAATACATTTTTGAAAACCAAATGTTTCCAGCAATACATTTTTGAAAACCAAATGTTTCCAGCAGTACATTTTTAAAAGCAAATGTTTCCAGCAATACATTTTTGAAAACCAAATGTTTTCAGCAATACATTTTTGAAAACCAAATGTTTTCAGCAATACATTTTTGAAAACCAAATGTTTCCAGCAGTACATTTTTAAAAGCAAATGTTTCCAGCAATACATTTTTGAAAACCAAATGTTTCCAGCAATACATTTTTGAAAACCTAATGTTTCCACAGCAATACATTTTTGAAAACCAAATGTTTCCAGCAATACATTTTTGAAAACCAAATGTTTCCAGCAATACATTTTTGAAAACCAAATGTTTCCAGCAGTACATTTTTAAAAGGAAATGTTTCCAGCAATACATTTTTGAAAACCAAATGTTTCCAGCAATACATTTTTGAAAACCATATGTTTCCAGCAATACATTTTTGAAAACCAAATGTTTCCAGCAATACATTTTTGAAAACCAAATGTTTCCAGCAGTACATTTTTAAAAGCAAATGTTTCCAGCAATACATTTTTGAAAACCAAATGTTTCCAGCAATACATTTTTGAAAACCAAATGTTTCCAGCAATACATTTTTGAAAACGAAATGTTTCCAGCAGTACATTTTTAAAAGCAAATGTTTCCAGCAATACATTTTTGAAAACCAAATGTTTCCAGCAATACATTTTTGAAAACCAAATGTTTGCAGCAATACATTTTTGAAAACCAAATGTTTCCAGCAATACATTTTTGAAAACCAAATGTTTCCAGCAGTACATTTTTAAAAGCAAATGTTTCCAGCAATACATTTTTGAAAACCAAATGTTTTCAGCAATACATTTTTGAAAACCAAATGTTTTCAGCAATACATTTTTGAAAACCAAATGTTTCCAGCAGTACATTTTTAAAAGCAAATGTTTCCAGCAATACATTTTTGAAAACCAAATGTTTCCAGCAATACATTTTTGAAAACCTAATGTTTCCACAGCAATACATTTTTGAAAACCAAATGTTTCCAGCAATACATTTTTGAAAACCAAATGTTTGCAGCAATACATTTTTGAAAACCAAATGTTTCCAGCAATACATTTTTGAAAACCAAATGTTTGCAGCAATACATTTTTGAAAACCAAATGTTTCCAGCAATACATTTTTGAAAACCAAATGTTTCCAGCAGTACATTTTTAAAAGCAAATGTTTCCAGCAATACTTTTTTGAAAACCAAATGTTTCCAGCAATACATTTTTGAAAACCAAATGTTTTCAGCAATACATTTTTGAAAACCAAATGTTTCCAACAGTACATTTTTAAAAGCAAATGTTTCCAGCAATACATTTTTGAAAACCAAATGTTTCCAGCAATACATTTTTGAAAACCTAATGTTTCCACAGCAATACATTTTTGAAAACCAAATGTTTCCAGCAATACATTTTTGAAAACCAAATGTTTGCAGCAATACATTTTTGAAAACCAAATGTTTCCAGCAATACATTTTTGAAAACCAAATGTTTCCAGCAGTACATTTTTAAAAGCAAATGTTTCCAGCAATACATTTTTGAAAACCAAATGTTTCCAGCAGTACATTTTTAAAAGCAAATGTTTCCAGCAATACATTTTTGAAAACCAAATGTTTCCAGCAATACATTTTTGAAAACCTAATGTTTCCACAGCAATACATTTTTGAAAACCAAATGTTTCCAGCAATACATTTTTGAAAACCAAATGTTTGCAGCAATACATTTTTGAAAACCAAATGTTTCCAGCAATACATTTTTGAAAACCAAATGTTTCCAGCAATACATTTTTGAAAACCAAATGTTTCCAGCAATACATTTTTAAAAGCAAATGTTTCCAGCAATACATTTTTGAAAACCAAATGTTTCCAGCAATACATTTTTGAAAACCAAATGTTTCCAGCAATACATTTTTGAAAACCAAATGTTTCCAGCAATACATTTTTGAAAACCAAATGTTTCCAGCAGTACATTTTTAAAAGCAAATGTTTCCAGCAATACATTTTTGAAAACCAAATGTTTCCAGCAATACATTTTTGAAAACCAAATGTTTCCAGCAATACATTTTTGAAAACCAAATGTCTCCAGCAAGACATTTTTGAAAACCAAATGTTTCCAGCAAGACATTTTTGAAAACCAAATGTTTGCAGCAATACATTTTTGAAAACTAAATGTTTCCAGCAGTACATTTTTAAAAGCAAATGTTTCCAGCAGTACATTTTTGAAAACCAAATGTTTCCAGCAATACATTTTTGAAAACCAAATGTTTCCAGCAATACATTTTTGAAAACCAAATGTTTCCAGCAATACATTTTTGAAAACCAAATGTTTCCAGCAGTACATTTTTAAAAGCAAATGTTTCCAGCAATACATTTTTGAAAACCAAATGTTTCCAGCAATACATTTTTGAAAACCTAATGTTTTCACAGCAATACATTTTTGAAAACCAAATGTTTCCAGCAATACATTTTTGAAAACCAAATGTTTCCAGCAATACATTTTTGAAAACCAAATGTTTCCAGCAATACATTTTTGAAAACCAAATGTTTCCAGCAGTACATTTTTAAAAGCAAATGTTTCCAGCAATACATTTTTGAAAACCAAATGTTTCCAGCAATACATTTTTGAAAACCAAATGTTTCCAGCAATACATTTTTGAAAACCAAATGTTTCCAGCAGTACATTTTTAAAAGGAAATGTTTCCAGCAATACATTTTTGAAAACCAAATGTTTCCAGCAATACATTTTTGAAAACCAAATGTTTCCAGCAATACATTTTTGAAAACCAAATGTTTCCAGCAATACATTTTTGAAAACCAAATGTTTCCAGCAGTACATTTTTAAAAGCAAATGTTTCCAGCAATACATTTTTGAAAACCAAATGTTTCCAGCAATACATTTTTGAAAACCAAATGTTTCCAGCAATACATTTTTGAAAACCAAATGTTTCCAGCAGTACATTTTTAAAAGCAAATGTTTCCAGCAATACATTTTTGAAAACCAAATGTTTCCAGCAATACATTTTTGAAAACCAAATGTTTGCAGCAATACATTTTTGAAAACCAAATGTTTCCAGCAATACATTTTTGAAAACCAAATGTTTCCAGCAGTACATTTTTAAAAGCAAATGTTTCCAGCAATACATTTTTGAAAACCAAATGTTTCCAGCAATACATTTTTGAAAACCTAATGTTTCCACAGCAATACATTTTTGAAAACCAAATGTTTCCAGCAATACATTTTTGAAAACCAAATGTTTGCAGCAATACATTTTTGAAAACCAAATGTTTCCAGCAATACATTTTTGAAAACCAAATGTTTCCAGCAATACATTTTTGAAAACCAAATGTTTCCAGCAATACATTTTTAAAAGCAAATGTTTCCAGCAATACATTTTTGAAAACCAAATGTTTCCAGCAATACATTTTTGAAAACCAAATGTTTCCAGCAATACATTTTTGAAAACCAAATGTTTCCAGCAATACATTTTTGAAAACCAAATGTTTCCAGCAGTACATTTTTAAAAGCAAATGTTTCCAGCAATACATTTTTGAAAACCAAATGTTTCCAGCAATAGATTTTTGAAAACCAAATGTTTCCAGCAATACATTTTTGAAAACCAAATGTTTCCAGTAATACATTTTTGAAAACCAAATGTTTCCAGTAATACATTTTTGAAAACCAAATGTTTCCAGCAATACATTTTTGAAAACCAAATGTTTCCAGCAATACATTTTTGAAAACCAAATGTCTCCAGCAAGACATTTTTGAAAACCAAATGTTTCCAGCAAGACATTTTTGAAAACCAAATGTTTGCAGCAATACATTTTTGAAAACTAAATGTTTCCAGCAGTACATTTTTAAAAGCAAATGTTTCCAGCAGTACATTTTTGAAAACCAAATGTTTCCAGCAATACATTTTTGAAAACCAAATGTTTCCAGCAATACATTTTTGAAAACCAAATGTTTCCAGCAATACATTTTTGAAAACCAAATGTTTCCAGCAGTACATTTTTAAAAGCAAATGTTTCCAGCAATACATTTTTGAAAACCAAATGTTTCCAGCAATACATTTTTGAAAACCTAATGTTTTCACAGCAATACATTTTTGAAAACCAAATGTTTCCAGCAATACATTTTTGAAAACCAAATGTTTCCAGCAATACATTTTTGAAAACCAAATGTTTCCAGCAATACATTTTTGAAAACCAAATGTTTCCAGCAGTACATTTTTAAAAGCAAATGTTTCCAGCAATACATTTTTGAAAACCAAATGTTTCCAGCAATACATTTTTGAAAACCAAATGTTTCCAGCAATACATTTTTGAAAACCAAATGTTTCCAGCAGTACATTTTTAAAAGGAAATGTTTCCAGCAATACATTTTTGAAAACCAAATGTTTCCAGCAATACATTTTTGAAAACCAAATGTTTCCAGCAATACATTTTTGAAAACCAAATGTTTCCAGCAATACATTTTTGAAAACCAAATGTTTCCAGCAGTACATTTTTAAAAGCAAATGTTTCCAGCAATACATTTTTGAAAACCAAATGTTTCCAGCAATACATTTTTGAAAACCAAATGTTTCCAGCAATACATTTTTGAAAACCAAATGTTTCCAGCAGTACATTTTTAAAAGCAAATGTTTCCAGCAATACATTTTTGAAAACCAAATGTTTCCAGCAATACATTTTTGAAAACCAAATGTTTCCAGCAATACATTTTTGAAAACCAAATGTTTCCAGCAGTACATTTTTAAAAGCAAATGTTTCCAGCAATACATTTTTGAAAACCAAATGTTTCCAGCAATACATTTTTGAAAACCTAATGTTTCCACAGCTATACATTTTTGAAAACCAAATGTTTCCAGCAATACATTTTTGAAAACCAAATGTTTGCAGCAATACATTTTTGAAAACCAAATGTTTCCAGCAATACATTTTTGAAAACCAAATGTTTCCAGCAGTACATTTTTAAAAGCAAATGTTTCCAGCAATACTTTTTTGAAAACCAAATGTTTCCAGCAATACATTTTTGAAAACCAAATGTTTTCAGCAATACATTTTTGAAAACCAAATGTTTCCAACAGTACATTTTTAAAAGCAAATGTTTCCAGCAATACATTTTTGAAAACCAAATGTTTCCAGCAATACATTTTTGAAAACCTAATGTTTCCACAGCAATACATTTTTGAAAACCAAATGTTTCCAGCAATACATTTTTGAAAACCAAATGTTTGCAGCAATACATTTTTGAAAACCAAATGTTTCCAGCAATACATTTTTGAAAACCAAATGTTTCCAGCAGTACATTTTTAAAAGCAAATGTTTCCAGCAATACATTTTTGAAAACCAAATGTTTTCAGCAATACATTTTTGAAAACCAAATGTTTTCAGCAATACATTTTTGAAAACCAAATGTTTCCAGCAGTACATTTTTAAAAGCAAATGTTTCCAGCAATACATTTTTGAAAACCAAATGTTTCCAGCAATACATTTTTGAAAACCTAATGTTTCCACAGCAATACATTTTTGAAAACCAAATGTTTCCAGCAATACATTTTTGAAAACCAAATGTTTGCAGCAATACATTTTTGAAAACCAAATGTTTCCAGCAATACATTTTTGAAAACCAAATGTTTCCAGCAATACATTTTTGAAAACCAAATGTTTCCAGCAATACATTTTTAAAAGCAAATGTTTCCAGCAATACATTTTTGAAAACCAAATGTTTCCAGCAATACATTTTTGAAAACCAAATGTTTCCAGCAATACATTTTTGAAAACCAAATGTTTCCAGCAATACATTTTTGAAAACCAAATGTTTCCAGCAGTACATTTTTAAAAGCAAATGTTTCCAGCAATACATTTTTGAAAACCAAATGTTTCCAGCAATACATTTTTGAAAACCAAATGTTTCCAGCAATACATTTTTGAAAACCAAATGTCTCCAGCAAGACATTTTTGAAAACCAAATGTTTCCAGCAAGACATTTTTGAAAACCAAATGTTTGCAGCAATACATTTTTGAAAACTAAATGTTTCCAGCAGTACATTTTTAAAAGCAAATGTTTCCAGCAGTACATTTTTGAAAACCAAATGTTTCCAGCAATACATTTTTGAAAACCAAATGTTTCCAGCAATACATTTTTGAAAACCAAATGTTTCCAGCAATACATTTTTGAAAACCAAATGTTTCCAGCAGTACATTTTTAAAAGCAAATGTTTCCAGCAATACATTTTTGAAAACCAAATGTTTCCAGCAATACATTTTTGAAAACCTAATGTTTTCACAGCAATACATTTTTGAAAACCAAATGTTTCCAGCAATACATTTTTGAAAACCAAATGTTTCCAGCAATACATTTTTGAAAACCAAATGTTTCCAGCAATACATTTTTGAAAACCAAATGTTTCCAGCAGTACATTTTTAAAAGCAAATGTTTCCAGCAATACATTTTTGAAAACCAAATGTTTCCAGCAATACATTTTTGAAAACCAAATGTTTCCAGCAATACATTTTTGAAAACCAAATGTTTCCAGCAGTACATTTTTAAAAGGAAATGTTTCCAGCAATACATTTTTGAAAACCAAATGTTTCCAGCAATACATTTTTGAAAACCAAATGTTTCCAGCAATACATTTTTGAAAACCAAATGTTTCCAGCAATACATTTTTGAAAACCAAATGTTTCCAGCAGTACATTTTTAAAAGCAAATGTTTCCAGCAATACATTTTTGAAAACCAAATGTTTCCAGCAATACATTTTTGAAAACCAAATGTTTCCAGCAATACATTTTTGAAAACCAAATGTTTCCAGCAGTACATTTTTAAAAGCAAATGTTTCCAGCAATACATTTTTGAAAACCAAATGTTTCCAGCAATACATTTTTGAAAACCAAATGTTTGCAGCAATACATTTTTGAAAACCAAATGTTTCCAGCAATACATTTTTGAAAACCAAATGTTTCCAGCAGTACATTTTTAAAAGCAAATGTTTCCAGCAATACATTTTTGAAAACCAAATGTTTCCAGCAATACATTTTTGAAAACCTAATGTTTCCACAGCAATACATTTTTGAAAACCAAATGTTTCCAGCAATACATTTTTGAAAACCAAATGTTTGCAGCAATACATTTTTGAAAACCAAATGTTTCCAGCAATACATTTTTGAAAACCAAATGTTTCCAGCAATACATTTTTGAAAACCAAATGTTTCCAGCAATACATTTTTAAAAGCAAATGTTTCCAGCAATACATTTTTGAAAACCAAATGTTTCCAGCAATACATTTTTGAAAACCAAATGTTTCCAGCAATACATTTTTGAAAACCAAATGTTTCCAGCAATACATTTTTGAAAACCAAATGTTTCCAGCAGTACATTTTTAAAAGCAAATGTTTCCAGCAATACATTTTTGAAAACCAAATGTTTCCAGCAATAGATTTTTGAAAACCAAATGTTTCCAGCAATACATTTTTGAAAACCAAATGTTTCCAGTAATACATTTTTGAAAACCAAATGTTTCCAGTAATACATTTTTGAAAACCAAATGTTTCCAGCAATACATTTTTGAAAACCAAATGTTTCCAGCAATACATTTTTGAAAACCAAATGTCTCCAGCAAGACATTTTTGAAAACCAAATGTTTCCAGCAAGACATTTTTGAAAACCAAATGTTTGCAGCAATACATTTTTGAAAACTAAATGTTTCCAGCAGTACATTTTTAAAAGCAAATGTTTCCAGCAGTACATTTTTGAAAACCAAATGTTTCCAGCAATACATTTTTGAAAACCAAATGTTTCCAGCAATACATTTTTGAAAACCAAATGTTTCCAGCAATACATTTTTGAAAACCAAATGTTTCCAGCAGTACATTTTTAAAAGCAAATGTTTCCAGCAATACATTTTTGAAAACCAAATGTTTCCAGCAATACATTTTTGAAAACCTAATGTTTTCACAGCAATACATTTTTGAAAACCAAATGTTTCCAGCAATACATTTTTGAAAACCAAATGTTTCCAGCAATACATTTTTGAAAACCAAATGTTTCCAGCAATACATTTTTGAAAACCAAATGTTTCCAGCAGTACATTTTTAAAAGCAAATGTTTCCAGCAATACATTTTTGAAAACCAAATGTTTCCAGCAATACATTTTTGAAAACCAAATGTTTCCAGCAATACATTTTTGAAAACCAAATGTTTCCAGCAGTACATTTTTAAAAGGAAATGTTTCCAGCAATACATTTTTGAAAACCAAATGTTTCCAGCAATACATTTTTGAAAACCAAATGTTTCCAGCAATACATTTTTGAAAACCAAATGTTTCCAGCAATACATTTTTGAAAACCAAATGTTTCCAGCAGTACATTTTTAAAAGCAAATGTTTCCAGCAATACATTTTTGAAAACCAAATGTTTCCAGCAAGACATTTTTGAAAACCAAATGTTTGCAGCAATACATTTTTGAAAACTAAATGTTTCCAGCAGTACATTTTTAAAAGCAAATGTTTCCAGCAGTACATTTTTGAAAACCAAATGTTTCCAGCAATACATTTTTGAAAACCAAATGTTTCCAGCAATACATTTTTGAAAACCAAATGTTTCCAGCAATACATTTTTGAAAACCAAATGTTTCCAGCAGTACATTTTTAAAAGCAAATGTTTCCAGCAATACATTTTTGAAAACCAAATGTTTCCAGCAATACATTTTTGAAAACCTAATGTTTTCACAGCAATACATTTTTGAAAACCAAATGTTTCCAGCAATACATTTTTGAAAACCAAATGTTTCCAGCAATACATTTTTGAAAACCAAATGTTTCCAGCAATACATTTTTGAAAACCAAATGTTTCCAGCAGTACATTTTTAAAAGCAAATGTTTCCAGCAATACATTTTTGAAAACCAAATGTTTCCAGCAATACATTTTTGAAAACCAAATGTTTCCAGCAATACATTTTTGAAAACCAAATGTTTCCAGCAGTACATTTTTAAAAGGAAATGTTTCCAGCAATACATTTTTGAAAACCAAATGTTTCCAGCAATACATTTTTGAAAACCAAATGTTTCCAGCAATACATTTTTGAAAACCAAATGTTTCCAGCAATACATTTTTGAAAACCAAATGTTTCCAGCAGTACATTTTTAAAAGCAAATGTTTCCAGCAATACATTTTTGAAAACCAAATGTTTCCAGCAATACATTTTTGAAAACCAAATGTTTCCAGCAATACATTTTTGAAAACCAAATGTTTCCAGCAGTACATTTTTAAAAGCAAATGTTTCCAGCAATACATTTTTGAAAACCAAATGTTTCCAGCAATACATTTTTGAAAACCAAATGTTTGCAGCAATACATTTTTGAAAACCAAATGTTTCCAGCAATACATTTTTGAAAACCAAATGTTTCCAGCAGTACATTTTTAAAAGCAAATGTTTCCAGCAATACATTTTTGAAAACCAAATGTTTCCAGCAATACATTTTTGAAAACCTAATGTTTCCACAGCAATACATTTTTGAAAACCAAATGTTTCCAGCAATACATTTTTGAAAACCAAATGTTTGCAGCAATACATTTTTGAAAACCAAATGTTTCCAGCAATACATTTTTGAAAACCAAATGTTTCCAGCAATACATTTTTGAAAACCAAATGTTTCCAGCAATACATTTTTAAAAGCAAATGTTTCCAGCAATACATTTTTGAAAACCAAATGTTTCCAGCAATACATTTTTGAAAACCAAATGTTTCCAGCAATACATTTTTGAAAACCAAATGTTTCCAGCAATACATTTTTGAAAACCAAATGTTTCCAGCAGTACATTTTTAAAAGCAAATGTTTCCAGCAATACATTTTTGAAAACCAAATGTTTCCAGCAATAGATTTTTGAAAACCAAATGTTTCCAGCAATACATTTTTGAAAACCAAATGTTTCCAGTAATACATTTTTGAAAACCAAATGTTTCCAGTAATACATTTTTGAAAACCAAATGTTTCCAGCAATACATTTTTGAAAACCAAATGTTTCCAGCAATACATTTTTGAAAACCAAATGTCTCCAGCAAGACATTTTTGAAAACCAAATGTTTCCAGCAAGACATTTTTGAAAACCAAATGTTTGCAGCAATACATTTTTGAAAACTAAATGTTTCCAGCAGTACATTTTTAAAAGCAAATGTTTCCAGCAGTACATTTTTGAAAACCAAATGTTTCCAGCAATACATTTTTGAAAACCAAATGTTTCCAGCAATACATTTTTGAAAACCAAATGTTTCCAGCAATACATTTTTGAAAACCAAATGTTTCCAGCAGTACATTTTTAAAAGCAAATGTTTCCAGCAATACATTTTTGAAAACCAAATGTTTCCAGCAATACATTTTTGAAAACCTAATGTTTTCACAGCAATACATTTTTGAAAACCAAATGTTTCCAGCAATACATTTTTGAAAACCAAATGTTTCCAGCAATACATTTTTGAAAACCAAATGTTTCCAGCAATACATTTTTGAAAACCAAATGTTTCCAGCAGTACATTTTTAAAAGCAAATGTTTCCAGCAATACATTTTTGAAAACCAAATGTTTCCAGCAATACATTTTTGAAAACCAAATGTTTCCAGCAATACATTTTTGAAAACCAAATGTTTCCAGCAGTACATTTTTAAAAGGAAATGTTTCCAGCAATACATTTTTGAAAACCAAATGTTTCCAGCAATACATTTTTGAAAACCAAATGTTTCCAGCAATACATTTTTGAAAACCAAATGTTTCCAGCAATACATTTTTGAAAACCAAATGTTTCCAGCAGTACATTTTTAAAAGCAAATGTTTCCAGCAATACATTTTTGAAAACCAAATGTTTCCAGCAATACATTTTTGAAAACCAAATGTTTCCAGCAATACATTTTTGAAAACCAAATGTTTCCAGCAGTACATTTTTAAAAGCAAATGTTTCCAGCAATACATTTTTGAAAACCAAATGTTTCCAGCAATACATTTTTGAAAACCAAATGTTTCCAGCAATACATTTTTGAAAACCAAATGTTTCCAGCAGTACATTTTTAAAAGCAAATGTTTCCAGCAATACATTTTTGAAAACCAAATGTTTCCAGCAATACATTTTTGAAAACCTAATGTTTCCACAGCAATACATTTTTGAAAACCAAATGTTTCCAGCAATACATTTTTGAAAACCAAATGTTTGCAGCAATACATTTTTGAAAACCAAATGTTTCCAGCAATACATTTTTGAAAACCAAATGTTTCCAGCAGTACATTTTTAAAAGCAAATGTTTCCAGCAATACATTTTTGAAAACCAAATGTTTCCAGCAATACATTTTTGAAAACCAAATGTTTTCAGCAATACATTTTTGAAAACCAAATGTTTCCAGCAGTACATTTTTAAAAGCAAATGTTTCCAGCAATACATTTTTGAAAACCAAATGTTTCCAGCAATACATTTTTGAAAACCTAATGTTTCCACAGCAATACATTTTTGAAAACCAAATGTTTCCAGCAATACATTTTTGAAAACCAAATGTTTGCAGCAATACATTTTTGAAAACCAAATGTTTCCAGCAATACATTTTTGAAAACCAAATGTTTCCAGCAGTACATTTTTAAAAGCAAATGTTTCCAGCAATACATTTTTGAAAACCAAATGTTTCCAGCAATACATTTTTGAAAACCAAATGTTTTCAGCAATACATTTTTGAAAACCAAATGTTTCCAGCAGTACATTTTTAAAAGCAAATGTTTCCAGCAATACATTTTTGAAAACCAAATGTTTCCAGCAATACATTTTTGAAAACCTAATGTTTCCACAGCAATACATTTTTGAAAACCAAATGTTTCCAAGCAATACATTTTTGAAAACCAAATGTTTGCAGCAATACATTTTTGAAAACCAAATGTTTCCAGCAATACATTTTTGAAAACCAAATGTTTCCAGCAGTACATTTTTAAAAGAAAATGTTTCCAGCAATACATTTTTGAAAACCAAATGTTTCCAGCAATACATTTTTGAAACCAAATGTTTTCAGCAATACATTTTTGAAAACCAAATGTTTCCAGCAGTACATTTTTGAAAACCAAATGTTTCCAGCAATACATTTTTGAAAACCTAATGTTTCCACAGCAATACATTTTTGAAAACCAAATGTTTCCAGCAATACATTTTTGAAAACCAAATGTTTGCAGCAATACATTTTTGAAAACTAAATGTTTCCAGCAGTACATTTTTAAAAGCAAATGTTTCCAGCAGTACATTTTTGAAAACCAAATGTTTCCAGCAATACATTTTTGAAAACCAAATGTTTCCAGCAATACATTTTTGAAAACCAAATGTTTCCAGCAATACATTTTTGAAAACCAAATGTTTCCAGCAGTACATTTTTAAAAGCAAATGTTTCCAGCAATACATTTTTGAAAACCAAATGTTTCCAGCAATACATTTTTGAAAACCTAATGTTTTCACAGCAATACATTTTTGAAAACCAAATGTTTCCAGCAATACATTTTTGAAAACCAAATGTTTCCAGCAATACATTTTTGAAAACCAAATGTTTCCAGCAATACATTTTTGAAAACCAAATGTTTCCAGCAGTACATTTTTAAAAGCAAATGTTTCCAGCAATACATTTTTGAAAACCAAATGTTTCCAGCAATACATTTTTGAAAACCAAATGTTTCCAGCAATACATTTTTGAAAACCAAATGTTTCCAGCAGTACATTTTTAAAAGGAAATGTTTCCAGCAATACATTTTTGAAAACCAAATGTTTCCAGCAATACATTTTTGAAAACCAAATGTTTCCAGCAATACATTTTTGAAAACCAAATGTTTCCAGCAATACATTTTTGAAAACCAAATGTTTCCAGCAGTACATTTTTAAAAGCAAATGTTTCCAGCAATACATTTTTGAAAACCAAATGTTTCCAGCAATACATTTTTGAAAACCAAATGTTTCCAGCAATACATTTTTGAAAACCAAATGTTTCCAGCAGTACATTTTTAAAAGCAAATGTTTCCAGCAATACATTTTTGAAAACCAAATGTTTCCAGCAATACATTTTTGAAAACCAAATGTTTGCAGCAATACATTTTTGAAAACCAAATGTTTCCAGCAATACATTTTTGAAAACCAAATGTTTCCAGCAGTACATTTTTAAAAGCAAATGTTTCCAGCAATACATTTTTGAAAACCAAATGTTTCCAGCAATACATTTTTGAAAACCTAATGTTTCCACAGCAATACATTTTTGAAAACCAAATGTTTCCAGCAATACATTTTTGAAAACCAAATGTTTGCAGCAATACATTTTTGAAAACCAAATGTTTCCAGCAATACATTTTTGAAAACCAAATGTTTCCAGCAATACATTTTTGAAAACCAAATGTTTCCAGCAATACATTTTTAAAAGCAAATGTTTCCAGCAATACATTTTTGAAAACCAAATGTTTCCAGCAATACATTTTTGAAAACCAAATGTTTCCAGCAATACATTTTTGAAAACCAAATGTTTCCAGCAATACATTTTTGAAAACCAAATGTTTCCAGCAGTACATTTTTAAAAGCAAATGTTTCCAGCAATACATTTTTGAAAACCAAATGTTTCCAGCAATAGATTTTTGAAAACCAAATGTTTCCAGCAATACATTTTTGAAAACCAAATGTTTCCAGTAATACATTTTTGAAAACCAAATGTTTCCAGTAATACATTTTTGAAAACCAAATGTTTCCAGCAATACATTTTTGAAAACCAAATGTTTCCAGCAATACATTTTTGAAAACCAAATGTCTCCAGCAAGACATTTTTGAAAACCAAATGTTTCCAGCAAGACATTTTTGAAAACCAAATGTTTGCAGCAATACATTTTTGAAAACTAAATGTTTCCAGCAGTACATTTTTAAAAGCAAATGTTTCCAGCAGTACATTTTTGAAAACCAAATGTTTCCAGCAATACATTTTTGAAAACCAAATGTTTCCAGCAATACATTTTTGAAAACCAAATGTTTCCAGCAATACATTTTTGAAAACCAAATGTTTCCAGCAGTACATTTTTAAAAGCAAATGTTTCCAGCAATACATTTTTGAAAACCAAATGTTTCCAGCAATACATTTTTGAAAACCTAATGTTTTCACAGCAATACATTTTTGAAAACCAAATGTTTCCAGCAATACATTTTTGAAAACCAAATGTTTCCAGCAATACATTTTTGAAAACCAAATGTTTCCAGCAATACATTTTTGAAAACCAAATGTTTCCAGCAGTACATTTTTAAAAGCAAATGTTTCCAGCAATACATTTTTGAAAACCAAATGTTTCCAGCAATACATTTTTGAAAACCAAATGTTTCCAGCAATACATTTTTGAAAACCAAATGTTTCCAGCAGTACATTTTTAAAAGGAAATGTTTCCAGCAATACATTTTTGAAAACCAAATGTTTCCAGCAATACATTTTTGAAAACCAAATGTTTCCAGCAATACATTTTTGAAAACCAAATGTTTCCAGCAATACATTTTTGAAAACCAAATGTTTCCAGCAGTACATTTTTAAAAGCAAATGTTTCCAGCAATACATTTTTGAAAACCAAATGTTTCCAGCAATACATTTTTGAAAACCAAATGTTTCCAGCAATACATTTTTGAAAACCAAATGTTTCCAGCAGTACATTTTTAAAAGCAAATGTTTCCAGCAATACATTTTTGAAAACCAAATGTTTCCAGCAATACATTTTTGAAAACCAAATGTTTCCAGCAATACATTTTTGAAAACCAAATGTTTCCAGCAGTACATTTTTAAAAGCAAATGTTTCCAGCAATACATTTTTGAAAACCAAATGTTTCCAGCAATACATTTTTGAAAACCTAATGTTTCCACAGCAATACATTTTTGAAAACCAAATGTTTCCAGCAATACATTTTTGAAAACCAAATGTTTGCAGCAATACATTTTTGAAAACCAAATGTTTCCAGCAATACATTTTTGAAAACCAAATGTTTCCAGCAGTACATTTTTAAAAGCAAATGTTTCCAGCAATACATTTTTGAAAACCAAATGTTTGCAGCAATACATTTTTGAAAACCAAATGTTTTCAGCAATACATTTTTGAAAACCAAATGTTTCCAGCAGTACATTTTTAAAAGCAAATGTTTCCAGCAATACATTTTTGAAAACCAAATGTTTCCAGCAATACATTTTTGAAAACCTAATGTTTCCACAGCAATACATTTTTGAAAACCAAATGTTTCCAGCAATACATTTTTGAAAACCAAATGTTTGCAGCAATACATTTTTGAAAACCAAATGTTTCCAGCAATACATTTTTGAAAACCAAATGTTTCCAGCAGTACATTTTTAAAAGCAAATGTTTCCAGCAATACATTTTTGAAAACCAAATGTTTCCAGCAATACATTTTTGAAAACCAAATGTTTTCAGCAATACATTTTTGAAAACCAAATGTTTCCAGCAGTACATTTTTAAAAGCAAATGTTTCCAGCAATACATTTTTGAAAACCAAATGTTTCCAGCAATACATTTTTGAAAACCTAATGTTTCCACAGCAATACATTTTTGAAAACCAAATGTTTCCAAGCAATACATTTTTGAAAACCAAATGTTTGCAGCAATACATTTTTGAAAACCAAATGTTTCCAGCAATACATTTTTGAAAACCAAATGTTTCCAGCAGTACATTTTTAAAAGAAAATGTTTCCAGCAATACATTTTTGAAAACCAAATGTTTCCAGCAATACATTTTTGAAACCAAATGTTTTCAGCAATACATTTTTGAAAACCAAATGTTTCCAGCAGTACATTTTTGAAAACCAAATGTTTCCAGCAATACATTTTTGAAAACCTAATGTTTCCACAGCAATACATTTTTGAAAACCAAATGTTTCCAGCAATACATTTTTGAAAACCAAATGTTTGCAGCAATACATTTTTGAAAACCAAATGTTTCCAGCAATACATTTTTGAAAACCAAATGTTTCCAGCAGTACATTTTTAAAAGCAAATGTTTCCAGCAATACATTTTTGAAAACCAAATGTTTCCAGCAATACATTTTTGAAAACCAAATGTTTTCAGCAATACATTTTTGAAAACCAAATGTTTCCAACAGTACATTTTTAAAAGCAAATGTTTCCAGCAATACATTTTTGAAAACCAAATGTTTCCAGCAATACATTTTTGAAAACCTAATGTTTCCACAGCAATACATTTTTGAAAACCAAATGTTTCCAGCAATACATTTTTGAAAACCAAATATTTGCAGCAATACATTTTTGAAAACCAAATGTTTCCAGCAATACATTTTTGAAAACCAAATGTTTCCAGCAGTACATTTTTAAAAGCAAATGTTTCCAGCAATACATTTTTGAAAACCAAATGTTTCCAGCAATACATTTTTGAAAACCAAATGTTTTCAGCAATACATTTTTGAAAACCAAATGTTTCCAGCAGTACATTTTTAAAAGCAAATGTTTCCAGCAATACATTTTTGAAAACCAAATGTTTCCAGCAATACATTTTTGAAAACCTAATGTTTCCACAGCAATACATTTTTGAAAACCAAATGTTTCCAGCAATACATTTTTGAAAACCAAATGTTTGCAGCAATAAATTTTTGAAAACCAAATGTTTCCAGCAATACATTTTTGAAAACCAAATGTTTCCAGCAATACATTTTTGAAAACCAAATGTTTCCAGCAATACATTTTTGAAAACCAAATGTTTTCAGCAATACATTTTTGAAAACCAAATGTTTCCAGCAGTACATTTTTAAAAGCAAATGTTTCCAGCAATACATTTTTGAAAACCAAATGTTTCCAGCAATACATTTTTGAAAACCTAATGTTTCCACAGCAATACATTTTTGAAAACCAAATGTTTCCAGCAATACATTTTTGAAAACCAAATGTTTGCAGCAATACATTTTTGAAAACCAAATGTTTCCAGCAATACATTTTTGAAAACCAAATGTTTCCAGCAATACATTTTTGAAAACCAAATGTTTCCAGCAATACATTTTTGAAAACCAAATGTTTCCAGCAATACATTTTTGAAAACCAAATGTTTCCAGCAATACATTTTTGAAAACCAAATGTTTCCAGCAATACATTTTTAAAAGCAAATGTTTCCAGCAATACATTTTTGAAAACCAAATGTTTCCAGCAATACATTTTTGAAAACCAAATGTTTGCAGCAATACATTTTTGAAAACCAAATGTTTCCAGCAATACATTTTTGAAAACCAAATGTTTCCAGCAATAGATTTTTGAAAACCAAATGTTTCCAGCAGTACATTTTTAAAAGCAAATGTTTCCAGCAATACATTTTTGAAAACCAAATGTTTCCAGCAATACATTTTTGAAAACCAAATGTTTCCAGCAATACATTTTTGAAAACCAAATGTTTCCAGCAATACATTTTTGAAAACCAAATGTTTCCTGCAGTACATTTTTAAAAGCAAATGTTTCCAGCAATACATTTTTGAAAACCAAATGTTTCCAGCAATACATTTTTGAAAACCAAATGTTTCCAGCAATACATTTTTGAAAACCAAATGTTTCCAGCAATACATTTTTGAAAACCAAATGTTTCCAGCAATACATTTTTGAAAACCAAATGTTCCCAGCAATACTTTTTTGAAAACCAAATGTTTCCAGCAATACATTTTTGAAAACCAAATGTTTCCAGCAATACATTTTTGAAAACCAAATGTTTCCAGCAATACATTTTTGAAAACCAAATGTCTCCAGCAATACATTTTTGAAAAGCAAATGAAAGTCACTCAAAATCCTTTTCGGCATAAAATGACCCCTAAGGTTGGAATGCCGTTAAACAAAACAACCAGACCAAACCAATTGAATTTGGGTTCGTTATATTCACTTACGCGAAAATACCCTTGAGAAAGGCATGAATCCACCTACCCTTCCTCCAGCTAGTGCTTAATTTGTAAGACTTCTATCACTAAATCATTATTATCTAAAATATAATTCTTACAATGTAAAAATATTTTTGTGTTTTAAGTAACACAGTAAGGGTTGATAAGCCGTAAAAATCGAATGAATCAATAGATAAAAGAAGCACCAGATGAGATTTGACCGTAATATTCAACGCGCAGATGAATGGTAAAATTATAAATGTTCAGGATAATTTCTGATAAAAAGAAATGGTCCAGGCTGCTTAGAAGTAATCACAGATCTCGTTTTGTAATCTGCAGGCAGATTCTTTGTTTAATGAGAAGCTGTGTAACTGTGTTGAAACCACATTCAGCCATATAAAAATTTGGAAAAGCAATGAAGAAAAGTGTGATTGCTTCCCACAGCTTTAGATAACTTTCAGAAATTTCCTTTTGTAGCCCTTATTACATAATTTTTCAAAATTAGTAAAAACAAAAAATAAATGCCCACTGCCTCCACTGTGTATCTTCACTGACCTCGAAATGAAATAAAAACCCCAGTGACCACTTTCAACATAGAAAAGCCCATAAGGGGTCGCTAACGCATACGTTGGGAATTACTGGTCTAATACAAACCAGTGAATTATTTCTTAGAATAATCGAGTCAGTGGTGAGTTCACTTTATTTTATATATCGATTTGCGTGGCAAAGCTAACCTGCAAACGGAACCGACATAGGCGTTCATATGAGATTTCTTTCTTTTTCATTATTTAATAATGAAGAAAATTTCTTAAAGAGTAAAGACAATTAAATATTTCTAATTAATTACAGGTTCAGATTGTTTTACTTTTTCCAATTCTGCATATTTTTTGTCCCAGTCGACAAAGTTATGGCCGTTGCCGCCATATGTGAACCTTTCAATTTCCTATTCGAATAATATTATTTTTTTTCCTTTTTAAGGACAGATGCTAGCAAATGCCACCCACCAACATTCATTTCTTTTTATTGTCGCCTGCAGCAAGCAGTAAGGAAAGGGACCCGTAACAGATGGTGAAGCACGGAATTTTTTTCTTCTCTTTAGCCTTAACAGAAATTCGATTGGCTATGAATGCAGATAAACAAAACAAAATAAACTTACACTGATATATATATATATATATATATATATATATATATATATATATATATATAAGTGATATAAGTGGACGTTTAAGAGAAAGAGAGGGAAAACAAATTGAAAATGCAACTGGAGTCTTTAAGAATATTTATTTAAAATAACTTTGCTGGTTTCACAGTTCTATGATTCTTTAAAGTTAAACTGAGATGAAAGACTTCTGGATTAGCCACGATATGTCTCGCATATATATATATATATATATATATATATATATATATATATATATATATATATATATATATATATATCTGTGTGTGTGTCTGTGTGTGTAAACGGATAAATAAATAGATATAGATATATATAGATGTGTATGTGTGTTGTGTTGATACCTATTAGGGAACTCCGCAAAAAAAAAAAACGATGCTTAAGCCTTAAAATTATTTTTTTAAAACGAAAAGTCTTTCTTGAAGCTTTTATTTATAGTTTACATTTCAAACTCATGGATTAAATTTAATATTTCCAATAAGCAAAATACTTTGGTATATTTTAAAAAAAAACTAATTTAAATTGACTGGAAATAATTTTTTTTTATATATAAAATGTTTGATTAGTGCCTTTTTTAGTTGTCTTTGTAATTTTCTTTAAATCTCCCAAAAACAAAATAAACTTTTCTGAAAATGTATTTGAGATATATTTGCTGATTTAAAATATATTTAATCTCATTTGAAACAAATATCATTTATTTTAAGTATAAAATATCACGGAAATGTATTTTTAGCCCGATAGTGGTTGTGTTTTTAACAGGCAGTAAAACACACAAAAAAAAACAACCAGCTGTGTTGACTTGATTGAAAACGGTATGACAGATCTAATGTTGTTGGATGGAGGCTATATCTGTAAAATATAATTGAAGAAAATATCGTGAGCGCCTTTTTTCAAATAATTTTTAAGTACTCAGTAATCTTAATATTCTTTGTAATCTAATATTTTATTGAATTTTAATAATAATTTTTGGTGTTAAATTTACTATAGTTATCGCACCTAGTTTCTGATGGTGTCGTGTATGGTCACCCGTACTTTAAAAAAAATGGCACGTTTATTCACTTATGATAAAAATTCAAAACTATTTTTAAAATATTAGTTATAGTTATTAATGTTTAATTATTGGTCTTTTCAATTTATGATTAGCAAATATAATTTTCGCTTAATAATGATATAATCAAAACAGCTTAAATTATTACAGAATTAAAAAAAAATTTAAACGTAATATTTTTTCTAATTAAAATTTAAAAAAGAAGAAAACTATTCTTGTAAAAATTCATTATACATCGAAAAAAATGTTTTCTTACGAGAGCAGTGTGTTTGATATATGTTATTTATGAAAGTAATTAAAAGCTTTTCTAATTAAAAAATTAGTTTTATTGCGTTTTTTATTTTACGATTCAAAGCAGATAGCATATTTTCGATGAAGATGTTTCTGCTTGACAAAAACAAATAGATATCTGAAATTCTCCAAGGAGTCCTGCTTTTAACTAATATAAATATGAAACCACTAGAATGTTAAATTCTCGAAATTTCATTAAATTAAGTAACTGGTGGTAACAGATGTTAAATAAAAAAATATTTCTACCAAGATTTTCTAAACAAAAATATTTAAAAAAATAATTTCATTCATTTGTGAATATGTTCTGATCCTTTCATTAAAATCCGACAATTATTTGATTTTTGCAAGAATATTAAACACAATGTTTTTGTCGTAAAAAAAGACGCTAAGTTTCCTATAATAATCTTTGGCCCACATGAATTTAAGCATGCAATTAGATTTTTTTTTTTTTAGCTGGAAGCCACTAGCACGCAAGGGGTTACAGGAGGTTTGGAGGAAGAACAGATAGGAGTGGTAAAGGAAAGGAAGTGGAGAAAGATAGTGGATCGATCAATGCAAAGGGATTACAGAAGATTTGGAGCGAGAGCAGATAGGAATGAAAGGGGAAAGGATGTGGAGAAGGGAAGTGGATAGATCAAGGCAACTGGAGATGTCGATTGACGTTACACTTAAATAGTTGGAGATTATATTCGTCAGGGAAACAGGAATAAGGAAGAGAGTTCCACAGGCGAGAGGTGCGGGACATGAAGCTATTGGAGTAGAAGAAACGTCTACATCTAACAGTTTCAACAGTGAAGGGGTAGGAATGGGATGCCAGCCTCGTAGGACGTTTAAATTTATGAGGCCTGGGAACCAGCGAAAGCAGCTCATCGGAGCAATTACCGTGAAAGTATTTGTAAAAATGACAGACCGAGGCAACGGCGGGTCTGTGAGAGAGCGACTGCAGACGAGATGACAGATCAGGGTCAATTACGTTGCATATCCGTCTCTGGATCTTATCAAGAACCCTGAGGCAAACAGCAGGGGCACCAGACCATATATGACAACAATACTCCATGCAAGGGCGAATGGTTGATTTATAGATTTGGAGGATCGATTCCGGGGAGAAAAATTTCCTGGAACGGCAGAGGGAGCCAACTTTCCTCGCGGTGGATGAAGCTATTGACTCGATGTATTTGTTCCATCTCAGATCAGCGGACAGCGTGAGACCGAGCAGCCGCAGAGAGGAGCTCTCGAGAAGTTGGGCTTCAGACATTCTAATGGGATGCAGAGATGTATCCCTGTGGTGGTTAATAGAGAGCAGTTTTGTTTTAGAGGCGTTAAATTTGGCTTCTGGGTTCCACCCTCTTATTATTGAAATAGCTAAATGTAACTGCCACTTCTACTCCAACATTTTCTTTTCTCGCACCTCGCGACAGTGGATCTCTCTTCTGTTTCCTTTCTTCCATGATAACTACAAAAAAATAAATGCAACATCAATCGCCATTTTCTGTTGTCTTGAACCGCGTTCATCTTTTATCCTTTCCCCAACCCCCACTATACCCAGTCTTTTCTCTCACTTTCACTCTCTGTAATCACATGCGTGGTAGTGGCACTCCCGCCTTGCTTGGGGTGAAATGATTAACACAGACACATATTTATATATAACATATGTCACGAATCAGTTTGTATATAATCCAAGTGGATCCTAGTAATATGAAATATTAAAAGTGATCCACACAAAAAGAAAAGAACTTGGTGTTTTTATTTCGGCAGACGAAAATATCAGTCGTCTGTGTTATCCACACCGGGGTTGATAAAAGAGACGAAAAAAAATCATCGTCTGCCGAAATAGACTATTCCCCATATGAAGTAATTTTGGATTTATTTGTTTATTACTTATATATATATATATATATATATATATATATATATATATATATATATATATATATATATATATATACGCACATTTCATTAAAAACGACTGACAAGGTGCTTTTATTTAGTTTTTTATATAATTTCTCGTGCGATCTAATAATGTTTTTCTTTTTAGATGATAAATTATATAAAAACTGCCCGAATGTTTATTTTTAATGAAATGTGCATGAAAGAAGGATTGCTGCCTAAATACACACACACACACACACACACACATATATATATATATATATATATATATATATATATATATATATATATATATACACACACAAACATTCTTTTAAAATAAAAAATTAAAAAAACATCCTTGATAATGCCTAACAGAATAGTCGAAAGCACTCGGATATGCAGAAAGTTTGGACAGTTTGTGACCAGAAAAGAAAACAGATATACGAACGTGATAAATATATATATATATATATATATATATATATATATATATATATATATATATATATATATATATATATATCTTGTGTATTTGGGTAGCAATCTCTCTTTTGGACAAGTTTCTCTTAAGCTTTTATTTATTTTTTATTTAACCCTAGTTTATATGTATTTAATTTTAAAATCCAGTATTTTTCTTTTTTTCTGCGTGTGTATGTGGAACTGAAATCAGAATCTATCAATACACATTTACAGTTTTCAAATGGGTCTCCTGATTGATTAAAGTGTTCAGCTATGGGGGAATAAGGATTGTTTTGACGTATTTCAACAACCATAAACTAACCATACTTCAAAACAATCCTTATTCCCCCATATATATATATATATATATATATATATATATATATATATATATATATATATATATGCACATCTGTATAATATATATAATTGAAAGAAATGTTTGGTCATTAAAAAATAAAAATGTCCTCTAAGAAAATACGGTTACCGTCTCCTCAAATAAAACCGTAAATCTTTTTCAAAATATATTCTTTCAGTCTGGATGGTTGTTCGGAATTTGAAATAACTGTCTGGATCACCCACGAATCCTTACTAATCTTTGTCTTTTATTAACTTTTTCTGCAAATCTCAAAATCAGTGGGACACGATTATCGAAGTCAGTCAGCGGAACTTCCCGTCAGCGGAACCGGATGTGACAGAATGATAAAGGCATTAAGTACTCAAAGGTAAAATGTTTGAAGAGAAATCTAAGAGTTCAGGCTACAGACCTTATTGCTTCTGTGGTGGAATAAAGAGTAACATAAAAAAAAAACAGTGCCGATTTTCGTAAATTGTGATAACCGCCGGGAACATACGGCATTCTTTTACTGAAAAGTTACTATTAATGTCGGTTAAACTTCATAAAATCTTTTTATTAAAACGTTTAAAAATACGCTTTTTTAAAAATTAATTCGCTCCAAACCAGGAGAAAATGCCACTAAGACGAAAGGGGGGACTAGGAGGGAAAGAAAATGAAAATATTTAAAAGTAAACGAAAAAACAATCCTGAACAGGAAACAATGGATAAACTTCTACGCCCGTTCAAAAACCCGGAGAAGATTGTGAACCAGGCTATATGCGAGCCTATCTACTTCTACAGAGGAGAAAAAACAATTAATAAATAAAATTTCAGAGTTCAGAGATGTTAGAATTACAGTTGAAGTAGACTTCAGAAGAAACCGGAAACACAATCGTAAACAGGAAACAAGAAGAAGAAGAAGAAGAAGAAGAAGAAACAAGTTCCTAAATAATATAGGTAATAATAAACCCGCGAAAAATAAAGTATCTCTTTAATGAAGTGATAAACATCAATAATGGAAAGACCATTTGCAAATGTGTAATTTCTTTGGAAATTCACTGAATAAAATGAAAACTTGACTTTTCGTAGCTCTTTGAACCCTCTTAAGAATTTACACCTGGGAGCCAATGGGACACTCCTTCTTCCTGTTCCGTGGACTTTAGGTACACGTACCGGCTTAAAATTCTTATGCTTTCTCGTTCTTATTAACGTATTTTACTACCCACCTCACTTTTCTGTCATAGGTGACCCGCTTTTCCCGCGCGTCTGTCTCTCTTACTTCTGGCATGTCAAAGTCGTTTCACGTCCAAGTGTTCTTTCTTTATTATGTGTACCAGGAATTTCAACCCTTCACTTTTTGATTCTAAGTCAGTTTTCGTTTCGATTTCCTTCCAAACCTCGCTCTTAGTTAGATGTCCCGTTCATGGTATTATCAGAACAATTCTACAGAACAACATTACTGTTGATCAATTTTCCTCTTCATCTGTGAGGAAATTGTCCAACATTCACGAGGAGTGATATGATAACATTGTTCAGCACTCTTCATTGTTAGATAGATAGATAGATAGATAGATAGATAGATAGATAGATAGATAGATACGAGGAGACTGAGATAGATAGATAGATAGATATGAAGACACTGAGATAGATAGATAGATAGATAGATAGATAGATAGATATGAAGAGACTGAGATAGATAGATAGATAGATAGATACGAAGAGACTGAGATAGATAGATAGATAGATAGATAGATATGAAGAGACTGAGATAGATAGATAAATAGATACATACATACATACATACATACATACATACGAAGAGACTGAGATAGATAGATAGATAGATAGATAGATAGATAGATAGATAGATATGAAGAGACTGACGTAGATAGATAGATAGATAGATAGATAGATAGATAGATAGATTGGAAAAGGCTGAGATAGATAGATAGATAGATAGATAGATAGATAGATAGATAGATAGATAGATAGATAGATAGATAGATACGAAGAGACATAGATAGAGAGACAGATAGATACGAACAGACTGAGATAGGCACAGAGTGCGTTGGGTAAATTATCGCCATTTTATATTTTTAATTTTGCGCATCCGCGTTGTTTTTGAATTTGTCGACTGCACCGTCTAGTTGGGAGAGTTGTGGACCGTCTGTGAGAAGAAGTGTCCCATGACGCAATTCACTCCACCAGAAATTTGGAAACCGCATGCTGTACTGCTTGGCATTCGCACCGGAAGCTCTAGTACGAATGTCTGGTGATCAATCTGAGAACAGTGCAGAGGATTCTTGTGAATCTAATTGAGATTACAAAGGTACGGCAGCTCGCAAAACTTACTCTGTTCGTTCTGATAATTAAAAAAAAAAACTCCCGATTTTTTTTGGTGAAGGCCTCAGGCTCAACATGCCTTGAGGAGGTACTACTGCCCTTCGTCAAGAGGGTGGCTGTTGGAAAACCCTATGTCCGGCAACAGGACTCTGAACCCTGTCACACATAGACAGGAGAACCCATTCATGGACGTCAGACAATTTCTGCGACTACATCACCCCTTATATTTGGTCACCTAACTCCCCACACGGCAGCTCCGTTGATTATTACGTGTGGGGCGCAGTTGAATGAGGCACCTACAAAACTTCTTGAAGATGAACTGAAGGCAAGGATTATGGCAGCAATCATTAACCTAATCAAGAAGACCGTTCAGAAGAGTTCAAGGAGATTCCGAAGTCGTCTGCAGGCCGTGATTGAAGCCAACGGCGATTTTATTGAATAAACTTACCCTTTAGTATTTCAGGATATTTTGTGTGCAGTTTTGGTAAATATATAATTTAAGATGAAATGTTAGTGTTATTTTCATTTTTGCGTCATTTAGACGACAATTTATCCAATGCGCTCTGCAGATATGATAATAGATAGATAGATACATAGAGAGAGAGAGAGAGAGAGAGAGAGAGGGAGAGAGAGAGAGAGAGTGAAAAAGTGACGGAGTAAGTGTGAGAGATCTATAGAACGTAGATACGAGGGTCATTCAATAAATAAGGTGAATTTTTCGGTATAAGGACTTCTAATACAGATAGAAGCTTACTCTTTTTTTAGTTTTTCAACGTAGTCTCCCAGTACTGTCACACACTTTTCCCATCTGTGCACAAGCTTCCGTATTCCCTCAGCGTAAAAATCTTTGGACTGATGTCTCAGCCAGTCGCTCACAACACTTTTGACTTCATCGTCACTTTTAAACTTCGTGCCTCTCGTGAACGCTTTCAAGGGACCAAACAGGTGAAAGTCTGAAAGGGCAAGGTATGGGCTGTAAGGGGGATGAGGGAGCAGTTCCCAGCCCAGCTCGTTGATGGTCTGCACCGTTTGGGCTGCTGTGTGAGGCCTTGCGTTGTCATGATGCAAGATAACTCCTTCTGACTGATGACCCCTGCGTTTGTCCCAACAGATAAGCTCAAAGTCCTTGCAATGTAATCCACTGTCACCCTTCTGTCAGACTGAATGAGGTCATTGACTGATTTGATCACCTCAGGAGACCTCACTTCTGTAGGCCTCCCAGGCCTGTCTTCATCCTCAACACTGCCCCGTCCTTCTTTAAACAATTTAGCCCACTTGTAGACATTTTTTTGGCTGAAACATGTGGCACCGTACACAGTTGACATTCTCCTATGAATTTCAACTGGTTTGCACCCTTCAGCAACCAAAAACTTGATAACTGACCGCTGTTCAATCCTGGAGCATGCTTCTTGGTCGGCCATCTTTGTTAATCGCCAAAACTCTCAAAGTTTTTTTTTAATCTGCAAAAGAAATTAAATCCATGTGAAAAAAAAGTAAAACAAAAAAAATAGCCAAAAATTCACTTTATTTATTGAATGACCCTGACTGAGATAGCCAGATAAAAAGATAGATAGGAAAAATATGCGAGAGAGAGTGAGAAACGGTAGAGATAGAGATGAATTTACTGTAAAAGAAAGAAAGAAATACATGAACAGAATTATAGAGAGAAAGAGAGAGAGAAAGAAAGGAAGAAGAAAGTGACAGAGAAAGTGGGATATATATATATATATATGTCTATATTTCTGAGATTATTATGAGCACTATTTACATTGTTCGGACTATCATTCTCATCTTTGTTGCCATATTTATGACAACGTTTCGGCTGTTGTACGCTCCGGATTTCTTCAGGTGGTTGGAATGTCGAACTGAACCCTTTATTTCGCACAATAGGGTAGATCGTTCTAGTTCCACGTGCCATGTCTAATGGATGTCAGTTATCAGTTATGACCTGTTAAATCCCCTCTCCAAGTTCACCACTACCTTAGTCAGGTATTGAACTCACACTCTTTGGGTCCTGTCACCGGATCTAACTAACGCCTTTATCCAGTGTGCCATGTCTCCTCAAGGAGATGTCACGTGGAACTAGAATAGTCTACCCCAGCGAGCGAAATAAAGAGTATATATATATATATATATATATATATATATATATATATATATATATATATATATATATATATATATATATATATATATATATATATATATATATATATATATATATATATATATATATATATATATATATATAATGGTGCTCTTTTACTCACAGACGGTGTCCAGGGGAGCCTACAATAATGTGCAATCCAATCAACAAAATCAAAAACAAAAGAATACGGGAAATTAAAAAATATAAAATAGCACCCTGTATGCGTAACTAAGTGAGATAGATAGATATGAAGATACTGAGATAGATAGATAGATAGATACTGACATAGATAGATAGATATGAAGATACTGAGATAGATAGATAGATACTGACATATATATATATATATATATATATATATATATATATATATATATATATATATATATATATATATATATATGTCAGTATCTATCTATCTATCTATGTCAGTATCTTCATATCTATCTATCTATCTATCTATCTATTTATCTATGTCAGTATCTATCTATCTATGTCAGTATCTTCATATCTATCTATCTATCTATCTATCTATCCGTTGCAGTAAACTCCTGAACAACAAATGCCAAGAGAATGTTGAGCAAATACAAAATTTATTACCCTGACAGATTCACAATGAACGATTCTTCTGTTCATCGACAAAGTGTTGTTATTAGTCAAGTGCTAATATATCAAACGATGTCGTCGAGTCAATCCCGTGTCACATTTACACGCCTTCTCGCATTGTAGGCGAATCCTAAAAACCAAACCTTTTTTATTTCCTGGAATGTTTTGTCCGTCTTCAACCGTGCAAATCGGCAACGGGATCCCCACTATCCCCGACTCACACATTCAAGCCACCTTAGGATGGGCACTTTGAATATTAGGGTTAAGTTTTTGCTCGATTTTGGAAGCGTGTGTGACACAAGGTCTTAAGATTTGAGCCGAACTTAACCTTCGTCCGCGGTTCTGTTTCACACACACACACACACACACACACACTAGACATATGGTTTTGTTAATATTTCTGTCTCTCACATGGAAATCTAGATAAATTGCTCGAAATCAATTGCTCGTCAGTAAATTGCTCGACATCAGTTGCTCGAAAAATAATTTCTCGAACTATCAGTTGCTCGAAAGGTAGATTGCTCGAAGTAATTTCGAAGCTGGAAGCAACACGTAAACTGCGCCGTCTCACGACACGTCAACGTCAACATATATATATATATATATCGGTCTTCTTGTAAAGAGATAGAGAGTGTGTAGAAACTGTCTAAATATTCTGTAATTCTGAGAACTTTTGGCCATTATCATGGATGATTTTATTTTTACTTTTAAACTGCATGTAGGTGTTGTGTGTACGTATTTTCAGTTATAGGAATGTTTTATTTTCCGAACACAGTCAACATATTGTGGCCGTGTTTGTAGTTAATATTTTTTTTTACATGTGGATGAAGTTATTATGCTTGTATTTTCTACTAGTATTTTTTGGATGGAGTCTGGTCGATTTGTATGTGTGTTTAAATGGCTTCTAATGGAGATATCGTCGTATATATATATATATATATATATATATATATATATATATATATATATATATATATATATATATATATATCTGGTCCGTGTATATTACTCTAGAACCCCCAAACAGTTGGAATGCAAATTGGGGGCTTTGTGACCATCGCTATCTTATCAACATTTGCTTTTTACTTTTACTTTTACTTCGACTACACACACACACACACACACACACACACACACACACACACACACACACACACATCTATTGTTTTTGGTGTCAAACTAATTTTTAATCTTACTAATCTAAAGACCTCTTCCCGACCACCTAGTAAAAAAGCTTACTCACCCTAAGGTATTCTATTGATAATTATAATTTTGGATATAAATGATATTTAGGGAAAAAACTTTGTGCAAAAAAAGTGACCCACTTATTTTCTGCAACTAGTAATCAATAGAAACATAACCGAACAGCTTTAAATAAAGAATAATAGAGGTATAATATATTCATAATAGGTAATATAGTTCGAAATATTTAATAATCTATGGGTCCTCCTTTATTTTGAATAACCTTTTCAACCCTTTTTGGCATTGACTTGATTAGGTTCTGGCAAATCTCATCTCCAAGTATTGAATTCCATTCAGATATTAAATTCACAATTAAATCCTTTTTGTTGCTCAACTGCTTTCTCGAGAGCCTGTACTTTATAATGCTATATAAGTTTTCTATGGCCAGGAGACTGGTGCGGCCATGTAATAACACTCACCTGATTCTCATCAAAGTATTCATTCATCAATTTTGATTTGTGACAGGGAGCATTATCCTGCATAAAAATGAGCTTGGTGGGGTCGATTTGCACCCTTTCAGCAGAAGGGATCAGACAAGACTCTAAAATCCTCTTGTACTGCTCGCTCCTGAGGGTCTTTTCAATAGGTTTTAAGAAACCAGTTCCATGAAAAGAAAAGCATCCCCAGAACATTATACTGAACGGATTCTTGACAGTACTTACTGCTAAATTCAAAGAGCTTTCAAAGCTTCTTCTTCGGATTTTAGATCGCTTATCCTTTGAATTTAGCTCAACTTTCGTTTCATCGGAGAAGAGAACATTTAGTAAAAAAAATCAGGTGAGTCACTTTTATCGAACAGCACTGTATATACATGAGACCCGGGTTCGAATCGCAGCATGGTCGATGTGTCAGGAATTGAACTTCCTAATGATATCGGACTGGATCAAGGTCAATCGCAGGGTGCGGCACCTTTGAGAGTACTTGAAAACCATACCGCGTTCAACGACGTATGGCCCTCTCTAAGACCTACAGGTTTCATTCGTCCGAAGCTATTTTTAATCTTTGATCTTAGAAAGAAGTTGTACGAGAGTTTAGATATTTCTGAACAGGTCTGATACCATCCATACGAAAGTCTCGATCTGACGTGGCTATTTAAAAAAATAGCTTGAGTTAGAGTCAGAAATATTGTCAGAAAAGCGAACAGAATGGAGAAATCTTGCCTTTCAGTGGAGTGCAGGACAACTCAACACGGCTGACTGTTATAATTCCCATATTGATGGGGATTTCCTTCCTAACTTTAATAGTACATCAACATCTTCATTATGACATTGTTTTCTCTTCATGCCTTTTGTAACCTAGGAAGGGTTACTGAATGAGGAATAACCAAAACAGAGGTTGGAAATGAAATGATAATCTTTATAACACCAACAAAATAAAATACTCGCCAGCGGCGTGGAGTAGGTAAACCACAGCTAGTGGGTGACAGACAGAATATTTGTATTTATTGTATATACATAAAATTATGGCAAGAGGCCGAAAAGAGGAAAGGGTTTGAATAACGAACTTATACCTAGCTAATCTGACTCATGACCCATTCACTCATTACAGTTTGCGCATTCACCATAAAAACTCGTCCGTCACCAATCAGTCCTCCATACACCATAATGCCGCATCCTCTCAGGGGGACCTACAAAAAGCATCCTAGCCTGGGTAGATGGCGGGAAATAAATGCAGGTCTTTTAATGAAGCATATATATATATATAAATATATATATATATATATATATATGGATGCGAAACGCGGATAATGTTAGCAGGTACAGAGAGAAGGATCCAAAAGGATCTGTACCAAAATTTATGATGGCTTCTGTTAATAGACCGTCGTGGAAAAGAGTTAGTGTGGCTTCTGTATTCGGGTCCGCCCTACGATTACAAAAGTCAAGGGGATGACGATGATGATGACGATGTTGACGACGATGATGATGATGACGATGATGACGATGATGATGATGGTGATGACGATGACAATGATAATGATGACGATGATGTTGACGATGATGACGACAAGGTTTCAGGTATGACTGTCGTTGATAGACCGTCGTTGAAAAGAGTTAGTGTGGCTTCTGCATTCGGATCCGCCCTACGATTACAAAAGTCGAGGGGATGATGATGATTATGACGATGATGATGATGACGATGATAATGATGATGATGACGATGATGTTGACGATGATGACGATGATGATGATGATGTTGACGATGGTGATGACGATGTTGATGACGATGATGACGATGATGACGATGACAATGGACAGGTACGACTATCGATCGACCGTCGTGGAAAAGAGTTAGTGTGGCTTCTTCATTCGGACCCGCCCTACGATTACAAAAGTCAAGGGGATGATGATGATGATGATGATGATGATGATGATGATGATGATGATGACGATGACGATGATAATGATGTTGATGATGATGATGACGATGATGATGACAATGGATAGGTATGACTGTTGTTGATACACCGTTTTGGAAAAGAATTGTCTTCTTCATTCGGATCCGCCCTACGATTTCAAAAGTCAAGCGGATGATGATAATGAATCTAGCTGGAATGTTGACTCTTCCCGCTTATTCTGCTACTCGCGCTGATAAAATGTTATTACTTAGATAGCGATACTGAATGAGGAATAACCAAAACGGAGGTTGGAGGTGAAATTTTAATCTTTATAACATCAACAAAATAAGATACTCGCCAACGGCATGAAGTAGGTAAACCACTGTTAAAGGTGGACTACATAGACAGCATATTAACCCCACTTAAAATAGTGTCCAACATATTTATGAGGATTGAGAAACACACATTAGTGTTCATAGGTCCGGCATATAACAATACCTAATCTTTTATTTCAGTGCTGGAGAACGTTAACTTCTTTGATTATGTTATTATTTTCTATTTGAGTTACAGGTTCTATCCATTTTAGTTGTTGCTGCTGTTGAAAGTCCTCAAGTGATATGCTTTTCATTTGATACATTCCTTTGTCCGTGATTCTGTAGCGCCAGTTCACGTGGTTTAAAATATGTTTGTCATCGTTAAGGCCTACAGGCTTCATTCCCCAGAAACCGTTTTAACCCTTGATCGCAAAGTGAAAAGATTTTTGCTATTCTATAATGACCACGGCCTTCATTTGGGGTCAGACTTGCGACACTAATTCTGACCTTTTGAATATCAAAATTTGATTATGATGGGGTGAAAAATATTTACGAATGATCTGAGTATATTCTTAAGCAGATTATTCATCTAAAGCAAAATGAGGGCTAGTCCAAGAAGTGACTCCTGGGGGACGCGTGAGTTGACTGCCAGCGCCCGAGGAGGATTGGACGTTAATAACTACCTTGAAAGACCTACATTTTAGGAAGGACTTTATAAATGATAAAACCCTTCCAATAATTCCATATCGATCTTTCCAGTATTAACCGTCCTGGGTATGACGATAAACTGCATCCGCGTCCTGGGTAAGATGATAAACTACGTCCAACAGCAAGGCCTCTGATCAAGAGGGTTTGAAGAGCGTGCAACCACCTCTTAATTGTTGGTGTTCCCGGGTCCACCCTGACACGGGGTGGTAGCACCTATAATGGGTCCCAGCTAAGGGCAAATAGGTAACTCCCAAACTAGGGTCAAAGCACTATGAAAGTGTAAAAATAAGGTTTAATACCGGAAATACTTTGTAAAATAAATTATTACCAGCAATACATTTTTGAAAGACAAATATTACCAGCGATAGATTTTTGGAAAAAATATTGCCAGTGAATAAAAATTCTTACCAGAAATAGATTTTTGAAGGAAAAAATATTACCAGAAATAGATTTTTGAAGGAAAAAATATTACCAGAAATAGATTTTTGAAGGAAAAAATATTACCAGAAATAAATTTTTGAAGGAAAAAATATTACCAATGAAGGAAAATTCTTACCAGATAGATTTTTGAAGAAAAAAATATTGCCAGTGAAGGAAAATTCTTACCAGAAATAGATTTTTGAAGGAAAAAATATTACCAGTGAAGGAAAATTCTTACCAGATAGATTTTTAAAGGAAAAAATATTACCTGTGAAGGAAAATTCTTACCAGAAATAGATTTTTGGAAAAAAATATTACCAACAATGAAAATTTTGTCGGCATTAAATAACCCATTGAGGTCAGTATGCCGTAAAACAAACCAAAACAAACCAATATATACTGAGATAGATAGATAGATAGATAGATAGATAGATAGATAGATAGATAGATAGATAGATAGATAAAAAATATTACTAACAATGAAAATTTTGTCGGCATTAAATAACCCATTGAGGTTGATATGCCGTAAAACAAAACAAACCAATATATACAGAGATAGATAGATAGATAGATAGATAGATAAAAAATATTACCAAGAATTAAAATTTTGTCGGCCTTAAATAACCCATTGAGGTTGACATGCCGTCAAACAATCCAAACCAATCGGGTTTTCGTCGTCTGATTGACGAGAGGACGAAACGCGTCTGCACCCCGTCTGTTTATATTTCTTTCCGTGTGGCTTTCTTAAAAAGGAAGGTTACTTCAAACCATGGCTGAGATTAAGGAGAACGCGCCAAGGCAGTTGTTGGTAATCCCGAGATTTGTAGACTGCTTTGAAAAGTGGGGATTTTGTTTTGAAAAGTGTGTGCGGCCCCAAGGGAAGCAACAAAGGCCCCTTTCTTGGTTATTTTGTCGTTGATGTGGTAGACCTTGTTGATAAGACGACTGCGAAAATTGGAATTTATGATTGGGAAGAAAATTTTGAATAACTGCAATGCGAGAAAACAAACAAAAAAAAAGATCACTTGAAAATTTTTTTCGTGAAAAACAATCTACGTTCGAGATCATCCTATGTACCCGAAATACGTGTCTGATTAAAGGACCCGGTCGGTTTGATTCAGGCGTTTCAGTTTACTTAATAACGAACGGTCCGATTACGAAACACTGAATGGTTTTCAAAAGGTGAAATGAAACGCGATAGTTTTTAGAGCAGATGAGCCACGCATTGTACAAAGAATCGGGAGACGAATATATTACAGTAATTCAAGGTATTAATGTTGTAACTCTAGAGCATTGTGAAGAGAAACGTCCGTGAATAAAAATCCTCAAGTGCTTACACTTACTGAAATTGAAGTCACGGACGTACTCACATCATTCAGTCCGGTACAGAAATCTCTTACACTAATAGCAGTTTTTGTTTGGTTTAGTTTGTTTTGTTTTACGGCATTTCAAACTGAATGGGTTATTTAATGCCAACAACTTTTTTTTTTTTCAGGTAATATTTTTGTTTTGTCAAAAATCCATTTCTGTTAATATTTTTTCTCAAAAACGTATACCTGGTAATATTATTTTTCTCAAAAACGTAAACCTGGTAATATTATTTTTTCAACACGTATAGCTGGTAATATTATTATTATTATTATTTCTTTGTTTCAAAAACGTACATCTGGCAACATTATTTTTTCAAAAACGTATTCTCAGAGACCTGGCTGTTAGACGTAGTTTATCGTCATACCCAGGACGCGGATGTAGTTTATCGTCTTACCCAGGACGCGGATGTAGTTTATCGTCATACCCAGGACGCGGATGCAGTTTATCGTCATACCCAGGACGCGGATATAGTTAGTCGTCATACCCAGGACGCGGATGCAGTTTATCGTCATACCCAGGACGCGGATGTAGTTTATCGTCTTACCCAGGACGCGGATGTAGTTTATCGTCATATCCAGGAAGGGGCTGTTTTTACATTCAAATAAACCATTGACAAGGAAAACAAAATACAGACTAAATTCTGGAAGATACTTTCTTTTGGTTTTAGCTTACATGAATGAAGACACAAACTAGGGATACGTGTACAAGTGAAAAAGAATGAAATAATGGTTGCCACGTAATGAAAATTCAAAGCATCAAGACAATTTTTTTTCTCTCACTTATAAATTGTTGTGGATTCCGGGGATGGAATCCTGCACAAATAAATAAACAACGCCAGTAATTGGAATAGGAAAATAAGTGTATTGAACGTAAGAATACAGACTTGAGATGAAGTTTAGTAGTCCTGGAATACGGGTTAGTAGGAAGTATATGTACAAGTCTCTGTAAGTGCAGCCGTAATTCTCTCTCTCTCTCTCTCTCTCTCTCTCTCTGGACTCTACGTATCTCAACCTTGTCTCCACGTATTTCCACGTATCTCAACGTATCTCCAACTCTGTCAGTATAAATGTACTTTAGACGAGTCTATCTTGTGTAAAAGGGGAGAGCCCCACAACATAAATCAAAAGTTATAATTACATGAACGTGAAAGTACGAATATATTAACTATATTTAATCATTTCACCCCACAAAAGGCCATAAAGCCACTAAGATGCAAGGGTTTACTAAATGTGAGAGAATATGAAATAAATAAAAAAACGCTATTAAGGAGAGAGAACGATAAAAGACTAGGAATTAAAAAGACAGAAGATAACGATTGACAATGCATTTAAATTATTAAAAATCAATTTTGATTGGGAAGCAAGGAGCCGGAAGAGAGTTCCACAAACGAGAAGTGCGAGAGAAGAAACCGCTAGCATAGAACTTACGGTTACATGTAATCATTTCAATTATAAAAGGATGAGACCTTGCCGCCAATCTAGTACTGCGCTTAAATTCATAAATGCAAGTAGTAAAGAGGAAAGTATTAAAAAGTTTGACCATCGCTACCAAAACAATTCTGTTAAGGACCGCGGACAATAAAAGAACAATATTTAAGAAGACAGAAAATTACGATTGACATTGCATTTAAATTATTAAAGCAAGAAACGCGAAAAGAGTTCCACAATCAAGAAGTGTGAGAAAAGAGACTGCTAGTAGAGAACGTCCGGGTACGTCTAGTCATTTCAACTGTAAAATGATGAGACCTATCCACCACTATAGTACTGCGCTTAAATTCATAGAGGATAGCTAATTAGAACAATTACCATGAAAGTATTTATAGAAAAAAATACAGGAAAGCTACGTTACGTTGGTGGGAAAGGGACGAACACTGAGCTGCCAGGTCAAGACAAATAATATTGCAGATTCTTCTTTGGTATTTATCAAGAATCTCTAAGTATATAGAGAGAAACACTAGACCATATGTGACAGCAGTATGCAAAGTATGGGCGAATGGTAGATAAATTCTGGCGAGAAGAATTGTCTCGCTCGACGCACTGAACCAACTTTCCTAGGAGCAGACCTAGCAATTGGCTCAAAATAATCTCCTGGAGGTTAGCATCAGCCATGCTGGCGGGAGGCAAACACAGGTCTCGCAGATGATTGATGGAGAGCAATTTCGTTTTGGAGGCATTAAAATTAACAAAAGAATCCTTGCCCCTGTTAAGAACAGATTGTAGGTCTTCTTTTTTTTTAGATCAGCAGCTAATATAACTTTTACGATCTGATCAATCTTTCTATTAAGAGAGGTGTATATATTTCTCTCGTCAGCATAGATACCGAGTAAAGAACTGATAACACCCGGAAGGTCATTGATGAAAATTAGGAACAACTTCGGTCCAAGGGGAACATCTGAAGAAAGATCAAGAAGAGTGGCCAGTCAAGACAACTTTCATTACTCGATTTGATAAGAAATACTAAATCAGTTCAAAAATTCGTTCAAAAATACATTCGTTCATCCTTTCAACTTCTAAAATTATTCATGCCAAATGCTGTCCAGTGCCATCGAGATATCCAACAGCCCGAATGTCACCATTCTTATCTAAAGCCTGACAGAGAAATAATCGTAAACACATCAGCGGCTGACCAAGAGAACCGAAAGCCATAATATTTATCTGAAAGAAAACTATGCGATGTGAGATACCTAAGCAATTCATACTTGATTACAGCCTCTAGTTAAATTGCCAAAAATAAATTTATCACTACACCCTTGTGCAAATTAATTAAAACAAAACGAATAATTCCGTTATTATTTACTTTTTTCGTATTTTTCCATTGAAACATGACCCAGTGCACATGTTAGTACTTCGTATGTCCATCCCATGAAGTCTTTCCTTGCAGATTGACCTCAGATTCTTGATTGGATTTAAATCAGGAGAGTTTCTAAGCCAGTTGATAGTACTTTCATTTGCTCACTGCTTGGGTTGCCATTGTGTTCGTGCAGTGTTACAATTTTTGTACGCTTCCTTTGAGTAAAGTCTAACGCAGACAATGACCGTAGGACAACTAATCGACAGTCGAGACAGTAGTGTCTGAGCGTGATGAAAATCTGATGCAATTAAGGATCAAGCAATATATTTCAAGGCCAAACAAATTTCATCATGCACCCCGAAAATAGATTCATATCACTGCACACCACGGGGAATGACCTAATATGAGTAAAAAATAGAAATCGATTACACTCTCTCACTTCAATGGTTACAAAAATTGTAACGCTGCACGAAAACAATGGCAAGCTTTACCAGTGAGCAAATCAAATTTACATACGAAGTATTAACCTTTGCAGTGGGTCATGTATCATTGGAAACATAAGTAAATAATTACGGAATTATTCGTTTTGTTTCAATTAATTTGCACAAGGGTGTATGGATCATTAGGCTGATTAAAATACGATAATTCGTGGAATATTTTCTTTGTTGTTAGCAAAGATTGAAATCGAATGTAAAAAAAGGGTGTAGATAGATATGAAGAGACTGAGATAGATAGATAGATAGATAGATAGATAGATAGATAGATAGATAGATAGATATGAAGAGACTGAGATAGATAGATAGATAGATAGATAGATAGATAGATAGATAGATAGATAGATAGATAGATATGAAGAAACTAAGATAGATAGATAGATAGATAGATAGATAGATAGATAGATAGATAGATAGATAGATATGAAGAAACTGAGATAGATAGATATATATGAAGAAACTGAGATAGATAGTTAGATAGATAGATATGAAGAAACTGAGATACATAGATAGATAGATAGATAGATAGATAGATAGATAGATAGATAGATAGATAGATATGAAGAAACTGCGATAGATAGATAGATAGATATGAAGAGACTGAGATAGATAGATAGATAGATAGATAGATAGATAGATATGAAGAAACTGAGATAGATAGATAGATAGATATGAAGAGACTGAGATAGATAGATAGATAAATAGATAGATAGATAGATAGATAGATAGATAGATAGATAGATAGATATGAAGAAAATGAGATAGATAGATAGATAGATAGATAGATAGATAGATAGATATGAAGTGACTGAGATAGATAGATAGATAGTAAGAAAGTGAGATAGATAGATAGATAGATAGATAGATAGATAGATAGATAGATAGATAGATAGATAGATAGATAGATAGATAGATAGAGTTAAATTCCCAGATTAATTCTGTGGACAAGTAACTGTATTGTCGACATGGGAAAAAAATCTCTTACTATAAAGGTAATTTATATTAATCAGAAAAAAGGCTTGGACAGAAGCGTCTGTCTTTTTAAATTTGGATTTTTAATGTAACTATAACAACAGAGATATTTCGATTTCATTTTTGCCTTGAAACGCGTCGGCAAAATCTAAGATTTTTCCAATTGTCATTTTATACCACAGATAGATAGATAGATAAGATAGATAGATAGATATGAAGAGACTGAAATAGACCATATTCATTGGTATATGTTTACTGGGTCATATTTCATTGGAAAAATACGAAAAAAAAAAGTAAATAAGAACAGAATTCTTCTTTTTGTTTCATTTAATTTGCGCAAGGGTGTATGATGTGATTTGTTTACATTAAGATCGAGCAGCCATGATCGTTGGAGAAAGATCGTGGAAAATTTGTTGTTTAAAAACAGTAACGTTCTTAACCAGACGCTTCCTTTTTTTTTAGCTAAATTGTATTGCACGTCAGTTCTGTGTAGGATACATGTTCGATTCCTGTCGCAGGACGTATTTTCTATGAGTTTTCTCTGACATTCAGGTCGGTAAATGTAGTCAATACTGTTTATTATAAACAATGCATTTGCTTAAATATTTATATCTATGAAAAAATCCCGTATAAACAGAAAATATATTAAAATACATTGCTACATATCGCCAACAAAATGAATTCAAACTCTGACAAATTTTATTTTTAGTATTTCCCGTACGTGAGTAAAAGGTAAACATTAACTCTGCCTTTCATACTGTAAAGATTAAACATGCCTAATCGAAATCGCGAGAAGTTTAACTTGGTAACGCGATAAGATAAAGTTATGTGTGTCTGTCTGTGAAACGTAATCTTTGAATTGAATGCAAAGAAACATTCGTTCCTTCTCGTTTTGCAATAATATTCTCAGTAAAGGCTAGAATACAATTCTCCATAAGCTAAGAATTATTTTTATCAGTCAGGTTAGTTCTATGCTAGCAGTTTCTTCCCACGCACTTCTCCCTTGTGGAACTCTCTTCCGGTTCCATGATTTCCAACCAAAAAAATTAATTTTTCTTATTCTTTCCAACTCAGGAATACATTGTATTTCTGTGGCTTTACTAGCTTCTATGTGGTGAAATTATTTTTATAAAAATAACTTGATCTTTATCGCCCCAAGAATTGTGACGACCTGCTAATTAAATCCAATGGCAATGATGAGATTGACCGTTTCCATACAGGAAATATTAGCCGTTTATTAATCGAACAGTTAACGTTCCTATCGGTCGAAGTTCATGAAACCTCTTCCTTAAAATAGTTTTTTTTTTCAGTAAAGTCCACTAGCTGCTACCGTTTTTCGAGCATTGATGGGAGTTTCCTTCCTAACAATTTGTTTATGGTAGTGTGGATGGCAACATTTTGATTATCTCATTATTTTATCTTCTAGATACATATCCGTCCTGGGTATGACGATAAACTACATCCGCGTCCTGGGTAAGACGATAAACTACGTCCAACAGCAACGCCTCTGATCAGGAGGTTTTGAGGAGCGTGGAACCACCTCTTAATTGCTGGTCTTCCCAGGTCCACACTGACCCGGGTTGGTAGTACCTGTTAGGGTCCTAGCTATGGGCAAATAGTTAACACCCAAACTTGTGTAAAAATAGGTTTTTATACCAGAAATACTTTGTAATAAAAAAAAATTATTACTTGCAATAATTTTAAAGGAAAAATTATCAGCAATTTAAAAAAAAATACCAGTAATACAAACAGCTATACAATCTTAAGAAGTTGGATTGTACTAAAAAATATGAGTAATTGAAAAATGGTTCAAATATATATGTATACATACACACCTTTTTTTCCAAACTATCGCTATGAATCTATTTTTAAAATTATGTTGGCATTAAATGACCCACTGAGGTATTGATACAAACCAACTAGATACATGTGCTATCCATTTTAATTGTTGCCGTTAAAAATTGAAAAAATGTGTTGTTCCCTGTTAAATTATACAAAATGTATAAATTTTCAAAGGAGGTGTAGACTTTTGCAAGCCACTGTAAATTCTGACGAGAAAAATTGACTAGCTCGACACAATGAACCAACTTTCATAGCGGACAATAAAAGAACACTATTTAAGAAGACAGAAGATAACGATTGGAATTATATTCCTATTTTTAAAGATCAAAATTGACTGGAAAGCAAGAAACCAGAAGAGAGTTCCACAGGCGAGAAGTGCAATAGAAGAAACTGTTAGCATAAAAATTACGGTCACATCTAGTCATTTCAACTATAAAATGATGGGCCCTTTCCGCCAATCTAGTACTGCGCTTAAATTCAAAAATCTACGTAGCATGGAAGAAAGTATTAAAAAGTTGGACCATCGCTGCCAAAACAATTCTGTTAAGAGGAAGGGACACTAAAAGAACAATATTTTGGAAGATAGTAGATTGGAATTACATTTCAATTTTTAAAGCTCAAAGTTGACTGGAAAGCAGGAAGCCGGAAGAGAGTTCCACAGGCGAAAAGTACGAGGGCATATTACAGAATATATATGATTGAGTCCGGACACGGCTGGATTCGAACGCTGGTTTCCACGTTTATCAAGCTATCCCCGTTTGTAAGCTAGGCGCACGCTAATCTTCTTTATTTCCACCCAAACTGGCCTTGGGAGAGGCTAAACTAACCTCAGTATATATATATATATATATATATATATATATATATATATATATATATATATATATATATATATATATATATATATATATATATATATATATATATATATATATATATATATATATATATATATATATATATATATATATAGTGTAATCGTTTGTTTTTCTCCGTTTTATGTCTGAGTCATTTAAAATTTAGTTCTATTTTCAGCAGTCTACATTTTCATTGATGCAACACATGCTCTTACGTCATTCTAACTACTAGCAGAGTTTTTTGTTTGTTTGTGAAAGAAATACGACACAAGTATTTCTTTTCCCCCTTGCTTTTAAACAAATGCTACCAAAATTATGAAACCTCATTGGCTTCCTTTCTTTTCAACATCTTTGCTTTTCATTTTTCCATTTTTTTAAAAAAATCTTGTAGCCTTAAGGAAAACAAGAAAAAGTATACGTAGCTCAATTTTCGTTCCTCCCTTAGTAATAGAAAAATACAATTTTACTCTTGCTTGTTACATATTCGTCCTTAATTAATACATCTTGCCAAAATACAATCGGACAAATACCTCTCGATCTGATAGGTGTTAGTTAACCACCACCCACTCATAACATTTATTTACTTTAAATAATGGCGATAAATAAGTGGCAAGCATTCAGCTTCCACTATCGTGAACTTATTTCGGTCTGAAGTATTTATTCCAACTGTTCATTGTATGATTCTTATTGCCGGCAAAACGGCAAGGGGTCTGCCTCGAGTCAAAAGCGTTGTTTCCGGTTAAAGTGTAAAAACAAACATCTATTTACACGACACACATATAAAATGAAAGAACAAAATTTTATATATAGAATAAAAAAATTTTATATATAGAATAAAAATAAAATGCAGAAAACTATTATTATTTTTATTTAAGTTTTAAGTTTTAATTTCTCCCTGAAGATTTCTATGTGCACGAAACTTTAAGTGGCATCTAAGGGACAGATATGCAAACACACACACGCACGCACGCACACACACACACACACACACACACACACACACACACACACACACACAAATATATATATATATTTCAGACTCAATGAATTACTTAATTATAATTATCAAATCCCCCTTACAATTTCTATCATATGTATATCATTGCTTGATCCGGCTTCTAATGCTTCAGTTTGAGCGGCTTGGTGATAGTAGTCGTGGCTCCGGGAGGGGGCACAGTTCTATGGTTACAGAGAATTTCAGTTGAGTTCCACCACGGAATATGTGAGCGAGCGGCGCTATATGGAGTCTGATTTGCTACCTCTTCGTCATCGAAGCCCGTTGGAACAGTTGGTATGGTGTTTGCTTGACAACCTGTCAGGGTTTCAATTCTCGGTAGTGGATGCGCACTGCTGATGAGTCCCAAATGTAGGACGAAACGGCCGTCCAGTGCTTTCTGCATTCTGTTGAGGTTTCTTTCAGACTCAATGAATTACTTAATTATAATTATCAAATCCTCCTTACAATTTCTATCATATATATATTTTGTATAGATGGCCTAGAGGTAAGATATCTGACTGACGTCAAATCAGACGTGTTTCGATCTGGGCTTGAAGAAATCGGATGCCTAGCTATATTGAGCAGCTGTGATACAGCGAAACAGTCTGTGGTTGACTATATACCACTCTTCATTAATGAATTGAGCACACTGGCTGCTGGCGTTTGTATACATCCTTGATAGCTTAGGGGTAGGACTGATGCCAAGTCGGTCGGTTTTAATCCCGACTGGAAGCAATTGGATGTCTAGCTTGTATGTGGATGTCTATATATATATATATTGTGTGTATTTAGGCAGCATTTTTTCATTTTTTCGTCGAAAACACAATTATACTTAAACATGAAAACAATAAACAAAAACTAAAAATTCTTGAAGCTATATACATAAAACAGTTGAAACCTAACCTGAACAAAATAAACTATGAAATCTCCAAAAATATCCTTAAATGCCTATAATTAGTAACAGAAGTCATTGGTTCATACCAACGGCTTTCCATACTCAATACTCATCGGATTCACTCTCGCGTGGTCATGTGTGACGTCATGAGCTGTCGTGCGATTTTCGCTTTCAGCGTTTTATATGCACGTGTTTATCGTTGCTTGGAAATCATCCATGTAAACAAATAATACTATCATCAATTTCTTGTTCGTGTATTGCATAAATATATTGTGTAATTGTCATCTTTGATAATGGCTTATGTAAGCCGAAAGCTCAGATCGGATTAAATAAAAAAAAAAAAAAAAAAAAAAAAAGTATGTATCAATATTGTGATTTTCTTTCATTATTTAATGATAATGTTATTAAGATTATCAGACTATATGAAAAAAACTTGCATAAAATATATAGACAACGCTTATCTATATTATTTAATGAGACATGTATTAATATATATATATATATATATATATATATATATATATATATATATATATATATATATATATTTCGTGTATAGTGTTAGCAGATCATTATTCAAACATATATTGTTAAATATAACAGACCATGAATGTGTAAACTGGAAATAAAGCCAAGAATTGTCCAATATTTGGATATTTTTATATTATGCAGTTCCTTGATCTAAGCTTTCGACTCACATGAGCCATCTTCAGAGTGGTTATACGGACATTTAAACAAAGATATTCACCATCAAAGATGATATTTCCATACGTTGGTATAGAATATGTTGACGATAACGCTCGCGGAATAGCAGACACAGATAAGTTCATGATGTTTTTCTACGACGTCGTACCATGCGAGGGTATCTGGGAAATTGCTCGAAAAATAATTTCTCGAGCTATCAATTGCTCGAAAGGCAGTTTGCTCGAAACTCCTTTGATGGTTTTGATAATCTCTTCTGGTATGTTAAGATCGAGGTAGCTATTAGGCAAATCAGGCCCAGCATTTTCCCTTGCGCGTATATTACGTATGATTCTTTTCATATTTGAGACTGAGGGGAGCTTCACCGATGCAGCAGCACTTACTTCCATTGAAGCACATGATACAATATAATGTGGCGTATTTTGACTATTTATTGCATGTTCTTTCACTTTCTCCATGGCTTTAGCGGCATCAATGTCAGCAGCATTTCCTGCATGGTTGGGATTCCCGCTTCGTTTCTGGATACTATCATTGACACTGATAACACGTGCTAAGCATTTCCTTTTTTTGGCACATTTCACATTTCCAGTAAATCTTATTGTTCACTGTTTTGTCCTTAATATATAGATATCCATCCAAACACAACTTCTTTCCCTTTTCGCTCTCAACAAAAGTTATGTCCATCACTAGGGTTCGAGATCTGCAAAATTACTGAAACCGGAAGCCATGTCTTCTTTTGACTTTATTGTAAAACGGTCTCATGTCTACTATTTTGACTCTTGTCTAAACCCGAACCCATGTCTACTATTTTGACTCTTGTCTAAACCCGAACCTATGTCTACTATTTTGACTCTTGTCTAAACCCGGACCTATGTCTACTATTTGGACTCGTGTCTAAACCCGGACCCATGTCTACTATTTGGACTCTTGTCTAAACCCGAACCTATGTCTACTATTTTGACTCTTGTCTAAACCCGGACCTATGTCTACTATTTTGACTCTTGTCTAAACCCGAACCCATGTCTACTATTTGGACTCTTGTCTAAACCCGAACCCATGTCTACTATTTGGACTCTTGTCTAAACCCGAACCTATGTCTACTATTTTGACTCTTGTCTAAACCCGGACCTATGTCTACTATTTGGACTCGTGTCTAAACCCGGACCCATGTCTACTATTTGGACTCTTGTCTAAACCCGAACCTATGTCTACTATTTTGACTCTTGTCTAAACCCGGACCTATGTCTACTATTTTGACTCTTGTCTAAACCCGAACCCATGTCTACTATTTGGACTCTTGTCTAAACCCGAACCCATGTCTACTATTTTGACTCTTGTCTAAACCCGAACCCATGTCTACTATTTGGACTCTTGTCTAAACCCGAACCCATGTCTACTATTTGGACTCTTGTCTAAACCCGAACCCATGTCTACTATTTTGACTCTTGTCTAAACCCGAACCCATTTCTACTATTTTGACTCTTGTCTAAACCCGAACCCATGTCTACTATTTTGACACTTCTCTAAACCCGAACCCATGTCTACTATTTTGACTCTTGTCTCAATCAGAACTCATATTTCCATATTTTTTAAAACCTGTTTACATTTTTTGACTCTAGTGTAAAACTAACCCTATCGATTCGTTGTTATTTTTAAGAATTACCTTCCACATTAAATGAACCAAATGTTATGTCGTGAAACTAACGAACCTAAACAGACAATCACCCGGATGGAAATACTAAACTAGCTCTGTCACCAAAAGGTTCCTTTCTATCTTAGCAGCAGAACAATGCATTTTCATTGTTTTCTGACAATTACTCAGATCTTTATACGTCTTAAATCCAGTTCGATGAACATTCGGGGATTCACATTTGTCGCCTTGTGTCAGGCTAAGTTGAGCTTAGATAATGATTCTGAACTCGCATTGTTGTGATATAATCTTCAACTTTGGACAATCGCACCAAAAGTGACTAAATGCCCAGCCGAAGCGTCGAATCGTTAAAAAAAAAAAAGGAAAAAAAAAGTCAGGCGGAATTCCGTGTCAAGCAAATAACCCAACGTTCCTCAGTTGATAAAGAATTAAATAGAAAAGTGTTTTCGTGGAATGATTCATAGTTTGCAAGAAATATATTTTTATTTTGCTTTTAGGAATGGTTTTTGGATTCCAGCCTAGAACCTCGTAGGAATTTTCTAACCAACAAAAAAAAAGTGCTTCCTGCATGTTTACGTATCTGCACCTTTTATTCAAAGACAGATGACCATTTTTAATTTAAATTCCTCTTTCTTTCCTCTCATGCCTACGTCCTTTTATTTATTGAGAAGCGGCTTATGTAATCTGTGATATTATAGGTAGGGTATCATGAGTAGGATATCAAATATGATATAGGTAGTATATCATAGGTAGGATATCATAGATGATATCATAGACAGGATATCATATGTGATATATGTAGGATATCATAGTATATGATATTATAGATGTGATATCATTGGTAGGATATCATATGGGATATAGGTAGGATATCTTACTTGATATCATATGTGATATAGATAGGATATCATAGGTAGGATATCATACGTGATATAGTTAGGATATCATGTTTAATATAGGTAGGATATCATAGTATGTGATATCATAGATGTAATATCATAGGTAGGATATTATATGTAATATAGGTAGGATATCATACGTGATATGGGTAGGATATTATAGTATGTGATATTATCGGTGTGATATCATAGGTAGGATATCATGTGATATCAGTAGGATATTATATGTGATATCATAAGTAGGATATATGTGATATTCTATGTAAGATATTATAGGTAGGATATCATATGTAGGTTATCATATGTGCTATAGGTAGGATGTCATGGGTAGGATATCATATTTGATATCATAGGTAGGATATCATTTGTGAAATCATAGATAGGATATCCTATGTGATAGCGTAGGTAAGATATATGCACTAACATAGGTAGCATTCATAAATATATGAACTTTTTAATTTCTTCTACTTCTTTTTAATATGCAGTGTCTCTTCATGGTCAATTATGGCTCTCCACAACTTCCTATCCTTTGTAGTTCTTAGCAATATTGTTTTTGCTTCCTGTTCTGTCATCGATTTGCATAGAGTAGTTAAGTCTGTTATTCGCGCTTTCTTTCCGACCTTCTTGCCTTCAGTATCTCATTTGAGTGTCAAATTCTCCAAGCTCCTTTTTTTAACTCGTCCTGAGTATGACGATAAACTACATCCGGCAGCAACGACTCTGATGAGGAGGGTTTTTAGGAACGTGGAGCCACCTCTTAATTGCTGGTTGTTACCAGGTACACCCAAAATCGGAATGGTAGCACATGTTAGTGTCCCAGTTATGGGCAAATAGTTAACCCCTAAACTGGGGTATAAACACTATGAAAGTATTTTTAAAAAATGCATTTTTATAGTAAAAGAAAAATACCATCCATGCAATTGTTTGAAAGGAATTACTAATTCTCTCATGAAAATTAAAATTCAGCATTAAATGACCCATAAGGTGTTGATCTGTCGTTAAAGAAACGAATAAAAACAAACAAGAGTTACAGTTAAAAAGGCATTGTCTATATGTGGGGAGGGCAATGGTTAATCCCAGACTCGGAAAGGTAAATATTGCATTGACGGATATAAATATAGGTCGAAAAAAGAAAATGTTGATAAGATAGCGAGTGTCACAATAAACTGTCAGGGACCCCTAAGGCTTGTCCTTCACGGTTGAGGGGCTCGGGAGTAGTACTCACCTCCATGCAGATATATATATATATATATATATATATATATATATATATATATATATATATGTATATATGTACTAGCAGCATGGTCCGGCGTTGCCCGTGCTTGATTCAAAAATCGTACGACTCATACAGCAATCGCTATCACTTGACTTAAAATATTTTTACCCTTGCTTGCCTTTAAAGGAGTGCCCTTTGCCGTGCTGATGTTGCTACATGCCTTACTTATTCACACTGTGAATTTTTTCTAATCTCTATACGAAACAATAAATCTGTTACGGAAAAAGAACTAAACAAAATGAACACAAACCGATCAGCTTTAAAAAAAGGACTCGGAACTGGAAAAACCGAATGAAAAAAGAATGTTAACAACAAATACTTTTTCACACCCAACCCAGTTCTGCGGAATCAGAATCAACGTTGAGTTTAAGCAAGCGAATGAGATTTAAATTTTTCCCACCTGTGACGAATGCAGCTATCGATTTGTTTTGCATGCTAGTTAACATTCGTGTCAGTCAGCTGTTGGCTCTCACGCTGGCCAACAGAATCTTGCTGCCTATTCGTGGCAGCCAGCTATAGCCTCTCACTCTGGCCAATAGAAAATGGTCGCAAGCTACATTAAAACTACCGTAGAAGCATGAAAAAATCGATTATTTCTACTATCGATGGGAGTTGGGAAATGCAAAGTCGCTAACTTGGAGCATGTGCATGTAAATTTTGGTGCAATTCCGTCGAAAATTCAGGCTGTGCATTCGTTACACACACACAAACACACTCATCCGGCATTATATATATATATATATATATATATATATATATATATATATATATATATGTGTGTGTGTGTGTGTGTGTGTGTGTATGTAGCCTCCAGTATATTCCATAAATGTAATTTAAATACAGTTTATACCCATACATATTTTCAAATATACAGGCAAATATAATTCCAAAATTTACATAAATATAATAGATAAGAATACATAAATACATGCAAATATATAATATTATACTTTGTACCTACATAGGGACAGGTACATAATTACGTGTTGGACAATTTTTGTCTTTATTTTTACCCGAAATTAAAGTAAACATACAAAATTTAGATCAGGCATAATACATATTCATTGTTTGTCATTTTAAGACATTTTTATGTTTATACATTCTTTTTATAGATACAAATATTTAAGTAAATGCTCTGTTTTATAATAAACAGTATTAAACAACATTTACCGGTATGAATGTCCGAGAAATTTTCATAGAAAATATGCATTCTCCGACAGGAATCGAACCTGCATCCTGTACGGAAACGTCATATAGCCAGACGTGCTTTTACCGAATTTACTGTTTTTAAACTACAATGTCGTAAAAATAAAATAAATAATGTCTGAATATAATTGCCGAACTTTGTCCATTTCATAATGTGTGACGTCATTTATTTATATTTGGATACGCATTGAGCAGATATGAATGTACGTGAAAAATCACGGAGAATTGTAGTTTAAAAACAGTAAAATCGACCTTGCTAACCGAAACGATCCTCTGTGGCGAAATCGGTATATATATATATATATATATATATATATATATATATATATATATATATATATATATATATATGTGTGTGTGTGTGTGTGTGTGTGTGTGTGTGTGTGTGGCCATTAGAGGTGAAAGGCATTATTGGATATTATTTCCGAAACATACTTTCATGAACGTTCTTTTCCAAATGTCAATAACTTATAACTCTGTCGGGATTGCATACCCATTTTTATATATACTGTTATATCTCGTGCAAGATATAATAAACAAAGTAACCCGAATGTAGGTTTTCAATAATAAGTTTATAATCGGATGTAGTACAGAGACAGAGTCGAAAGTATGCTAAACCTCAATAGGTGTTAACAAACGAAGTCACTCACGACCGCCTGCTGTGGTCGCATTTAATCGGCAAACCGTCCGTCCATTATCGTGAATGGGGAAGTTGGGTTATACCATCACATCACCTCCCCCCGAAGCTGAAATTCTCACTTTTGAAAATTTCTGCTTCTAATGTCGTCTTCTTTTGGGATCCGGGCTAAAACGCTCCACTGGTTTTCTTTCCCGTGTGCTCCTTCTTTTAGTCGTCACAATTAGATCCTTTTTTGGCGAAGATAATTTTCGCTTTTCAGCTCGTAAGGCACGTTTAAAAGTGTCAACAAATTTCTCGGCTTGACCGTTCGACCTGGAATGACCCACTGGTGTAGTTATGTGTTCAATGTCTAAGGCAGTACAGAAATTCTTAAACCCCATACTTGTGAACGCCGTACCATTGTCGCTAACCAATGTCCTGGGAACCCCGAAACGACTGAAAATGTCATCCAATGCACTGATGGTGTTCCTAGATGTAGGATGCTTGCACTTGACTACCTCAGGCCATTTCGATAAAGAGTCCACCAATATCAAATAATAGTACCCATTAATTGGTCCAGCATAGTCTATATGTAAACGTGCCCACGGCAAATCCGTTTTCGGCCAAGGATTCATTTTGACCGGAGGTGCCCTTGCAGCCAATTGACAACCTCTACATAGTCTTACAAAAACTTCAATATCCTTGTCCATTCCTGGCAAGTATACGTAACCACGCATGAGTGATTTCATCCGAGACATTCCAGGATGACCGGTATGAAATTCTTTCAGCATATCTGTACGTAGAGATTGAGGTATAACAATTCTATCTGCGTACATCAACGTGTTGTCGCAAATTGAGAAAGGTGAAATCTGAGTTCCCTTTTTCTGTTTTTTGTTCCATCTCGTCTGGTTCTTTAAATTCACAATATAGTGATCTTTTTCCGCTTCTTTTTTTATTTGGTCCAAAATTACCGGCAATTCCCTGACTGTATTCAACAAGAGACCTGATATTTCTTTTTCCTCAGTTAATGCTGCTATAACCGTCTCTTCTAAAATTTCTTCATTTTTTGGGATTAGCCTTGCCAGTCCATCCGCATGCCCATGTTCTTTAGATTTGACGTATTCCATCCTAAAATGGTAATTAAGCAGGGTTACACCCCATCGCCGTAAACGATTAGCTGTATGCGTAGGAATGCCTTTTTTACCTCCAAATATTGTAAGTAACGGTTTATGGTCCGTTTGAAGTACAAATGATCTACCATGTAAAAAGCGATGGTATTTTTTAACCCCTAACACAATCGACAAAGCCTCCTTCTCGATCTGGTTATAATTTTTTTCAGCCGGAAGAAGAGTCCTCGACGCGTGCGCGATCGGTCTAGTAGTGCCATCTTCATATTTGTGTAGCAGTGCAGCCCCCACTCCGTACAAATTTGCGTCAGTTGCCAGGATGATCTCTTTCTCAGGATCATAATGTGCTAAGGCGAGATCTGAGAGTAGGCATTTTTTTATTTTCTGAAAAGCCGTCTAGCAATCTTTCGACCAAAACCATTTCTTGTCTTTTTTCAACAATTCGTTAAGGGGGGGGGGCTCTTAAATCATACATTTTATGTATGTAGATTGCATAATATTGGGCCAAGCCGAGAAACGATTGTAGTTTCGCAACTGTGTTTGGTGCAGGCATGTTCTTAATTGCATCGGCTCTCTGTGGGTCCGGTTTCCTGCCTTCACTGTCTATCACCTGTCCGAGGTATGTAATTCTTTCCATGAAGAATTTACACTTCTCGTGGCTTAATTTAAAGCAAAACTCTTCTAGTCTTTTAAATATCGCTCTGATGTGCGTTTTATGTTCTTGAACATTCTTACTTTTGACTAGAACGTCATCTAAATAGGCGGTACCAAACTCAAGGCCTGCCAGCATAGTGTCCATCACCTGTTGGAACAAAGCTGGGGCGACCTTTAAGCCGAAAGGAAGCCTATTTAGCTTATAAATAACTTTATGTGTATTTATACACAAATATTTTGAGCATTCGTCACTCACTTTAATCTGCAAGTATGCGTCAGACAAGTCGATTTTTGAAAAAATCTTACCACCATTCAACTTTGAAAAAATATCTTCTGGTGAAGGTAGTGGATAACTGTGATTTTTAAGGCAATCGTTTAACCCTGTTGAAAAATCTGCGCACACTCTTATTTTTCCGTTTTTCTTCTTAACGTAGACTGTGGGCGAGGCCCAATCAGCATGGTCAACCTTAGATATCACTCCAATTTTTTCTAGCCTTTCCAATTCCTTATTAATTGTGTCTAAGGAGGAAAAAGGAACGTTCCTCTTAGGTTTAAAAATTGGTTTCACATTTTCCTTGAGTTCAAATTTGACTTTCGTCTTAGTACAGAAACCCAACCCCTCAGAAAAAAATCTGGGATATTCTTGTTTTAATTCATTCATGAATTTTTCATTTTTAATACTTTTTTGTTTTTCTGCACTGTTTATTACGTTGCAAAATGAGTTAATCGGGAGTTCAAACTAATCAAAAAGTACTATCCAGTCTACTCCAAAAAGACATGAATTAATCCCTTGGATTACATACACTTTCGTTTTTGCAGTCTTGCCACATAACGAAATATTGTACTTTAATTCTTCCATAAAGTTTAATCTTTTTCCTGAAATCCCTCTAGCGGTTTTTTTGGTTTCAGATAATTTGGGTCTTCCAGTATTTTTCCATGTTTGTTCATCAATGATGCTTATGTCTGAACCAGAATCCAATAGAAAAGTAATTGTATGATTATCCATACGTACGTCTACGTATTTTCTATTCTTACCGTTCTGAATTTTTTCTGATAATACCAAGCTTACATCTTGTAATTTCCTTTTCTGGCAAACGGAATATTTATGCCCTTTTTTCCCCGCACGATTGGCAGAATTTATTTTTGTACCAACACACGTCTTTGGTATGGTTTTTATTTCCGCACGATTGGCAGAATTTATTTTTGTACCAACACACGTCTTTGGCATGATTTTTATTTCCGCCCGATTGGCAGAATTTATTTTTGTACCAACACGTGTTTTTGGTACGGTTATTTTTTCCACACGTCTCACATTTTTCTGTCTTTTTGGCTTTGGGGTTTTTTTGAGTTTTTACGTGTCGAACATTAGCAACACTTTTTTCCTCAATTTGTGTATTATCCCATTTTACGTTTATGAGACGTTGGCATTCTTCGGTCACCCTTTGTAATGTTATGTTCGAGTCTTGCTCGACCATTATTAATATTCTCGACCTAATTTCTTTATATTTAGGATCAGTTAGTTCTTGAAGAAAAATTAGGCACTTGAATACATCTTTGGAAATTTCTTCTAACTTGAATTGTTCAACCAGAGAGTTCACTGTTCCCGCGTATGCCAGAAAATCCTCGTTATCTGCTTTAACGATGTTTAGACATCTGTATCGCGTGTGAAACAGACTATTTCTTTCGTCAAATATTTTTGACAGAATATTTTCTTCAAACGAAACTTCTTCTGGTTTTCTGGGCAATATCAAGTTTGAGTACTTCGTGTTCTCGTTTGTCCCTAGTTTCTGGACTAAGAATGTTACTCGTTCCTCATCCGACCAATGTTGACATCTCTTGGTAAATATAGTTTCGAAACGTTTAAAGTATGCTGGAAATGTAATGCCCGAATCAGGTTCATATATAAATTCGGATAATGAATTGGCTATTCCTTCGGCAGAAAAAACAGCGTTTTTTCTTTCTCCAGACGACTGTTTCAGAATTTTTTCGAGAATTTTTGGCTGTTGTAATATTTGTTGTTGTAACACTTGGTGCTGTTGTTGTTGCTGTTGCAAACTTGTACACAGCATTTTAGTCATTTCGACTAATAGCTCTATCCTGACTTTATTCAGAATTCGATAAAATTTTTTTTTTTTTTTTTTTAAACGGTTAACAGACAATTTAAAGCCGTAATATTTTTACAACCCGTACTTTTTACTTGAATAACGAATTATTAGACCGGCTCGAATTTGAGTCACGGTTCAATATATACTTTTCAAATCACAATTTAACAGTAAAAATGTTCTTACTTTTCAAAATGTTTCCTTCTGCCTTGTGACTCCGCTTTCGAAATCCTATTCGGCGTCAACTGATATATATAATTTTTTTTTCCAAGTAAGTACGTTGCCAGCAAAGTTATAACTTTGCTGGTAATTTTTTTTTTCTTTGGTGAAGTTCGTTCCACAATCCTCGTCGCCAGCTGTTATATCTCGTGCAAGATATAATAAACAAAGTAACCCGAATGTAGGTTTTCAATAATAAGTTTATAATCGGATGTAGTACAGAGACAGAGTCGAGAGTATGCTAACCTCAATAGGTGTTAACAAACGAAGTTGCTCTTGACTGTCTGCTGTGGTCGTACTTAATCGGCAAACAGTCCGTCCATTATCGTGAATGGGGAAGTTGGGTTATACCATCACAACATATACATATATATATATTGTGTTGAATGTCAAAGACAACATAGTCCTGCATATTCTCTTTGGAATTTTCTCATATTTTCTAATGAGACAATATCTGTTATGTCTTATATATATGTAGAGTCAAATTTTTTAAAACATTTGCAAATTGTCTTGTAGCGGAATTATGTTGCTACATTTTATTTTTTACAAACTAAATAAACGTTACAAAATCATTTTAATTTCAAAAGACGCGATGATGTTATCACGTGCATGACGAAGATTTCTAATCATGTGAAGGCGTGAAAAATATACGACATTGTTAAAATTTTTTACCCTGAAGATGAACAATGATGTTCGAAAGTACTCGGTTATCCTACGGACAATATTTATTCCGATATAATTTTCAAATAAAAAGTCTTATTAGAAAATATGAGAAAATTCAAAAGAGAATATGCAGGACTATGTTGTCTTTGACATTCAACACAACATGTTTAAAAGAAAAGTTGCTGCCAAATTACAGACACACACACACACACACACACACACACACACACACACACATATATATATATATATATATATATATATATATATATATATAAAAGTGAACATAGAAGTCAACACTTAGAGGCGACAGTTTTTTTTAAACCTCTAAGTGTTGACTTCTATGTCCACTTTTATATTTACACACGCTCTATCTCTGATAGCACACTTTAAGACTATATTTCTTCATAAATATATAAATATATATATATATATATATATATATATATATATATATATATATATATATGTGTGTGTGTGTGTGTGTGTGTGTGCGCGCGCGTGCGTGTCTGTAAGGAAAGTAACTTCTCCATTTTTGTTCATACATGTATAATTTTTTTTCACAGATTAGATGGATATTAGTTGAAGACACGTCTATATTAGATTTAAACAATAAGAAAAAACTAGAAAACTCTGAAGCCCTTTATATAAGAGAATTATATCTAAAAATGAATAAAGTCAAATATAAGTATGACAACAAAGTCCTTAAATGCTTGTAAAATAAAAATAAAAATTATATATGTATGATCAAAAATGGAAAAGTTACTTCCCTTATACTGGGCCCCCCCCCCCAAAAAAAAACACACGTGAACTTTGAACTTTGAAATCTAGATCTCTGCATAAGCAGTAAAAACGAACAGGTGAAATGTTTTGAATTTTCAAAAACACATATACATACACACAGACAACTTAACCCCTTTAAGATCGTCTCAGATGAGAATGAAAATATTTTGGGAAATAAAAACTATTCGTGAGAAAATTTTGGTATTTTTCTTAATCAATTTTCTAAGGCTGCTAGGAAATTAATCCGTGAACTTGAAAGGATCATAACGAAAACTAATCGACATGATACGTCTAAATACATACATACATATATATACATATATATATATATATATATATATATATATATATATTTATATATATATATATATCAAATCACCTTATATATATATGTATATATATATATATATATATATATATATATATATATATATATATATATATATATATATATCAGGTGATTTGATTTTTTAGACGATTCAGAAAGTCAGAAAATGTTTTCTTCTTTACAAGGTGTTCAGGTGTCCGAAATAAGAGAATGACAGAAATGTCTTCTTCGCGTGGTGAGGAGAGAAAGGCCCGCCCACCCCTGAAAGACTTTACAATGGCGTCCAAGTGATCTTTACTCGATTCAAGGCGTACTATAGGGATATGAAGCGACTCCAAGAAACAACGGATTGCTTGTATTGAACAACAATTAACACAGAAATTGAGGGAGCAAAGATGCTTCGAAACTATTCTGGCGTACAATGCGCGCGATACGGTGTCTGCCCCGAGGGACGGGCTTAGGTGGAAGTTCAAACAGTCAGAGCAGGAAACGATAACAGAAGACTTTTGAAAAGCAAGCGAGTTATAAAAATGGGGTTAGCCTTATCCCCGCAATTTAAAATAGGCCATGAATGGGTTTTTTGGATGCCGTATTATCCTCGACACAATGTGAGTTGGACAAAGGAATAAAGCTTTTACACCATCCCTCCCTTCAAAAAATATTGAGCAGAAGTAATTCCATCATCATAAATAGATAGAATGGTAAATCATAGGAAAACAGTATAAATATTTAGTCAATGTCTATGCATGTATATATATATATATATATATATATATATATATATATATATATATATATATATATATATATGGGGGTGTATGCATAGAAAGAATGGCAAGTCATACGAAAAACAAATTATATATATATATATATATATATATATAGTGAGAGAGAGAATGGTAAATCTTACGAAAAAACACACACACACACATATATATATATATATATATATATATATATATATATATATATATATATATATATATATATACATATACAGATAGATAAAATGCTAAATCATACGCAAAACATGAATATTTAGTCAGTCTGTATATACTAAAAATGAAAACAATAAACAAAAACGAAAAATTCTTGAAGCTATATACATAAAACAGTTGAAAACTAACGTGAACAAAATATACTTTGAAATCTCCACAAATATTTTTAAATGCCCATAATTGATAACAGAAGCCATTGGTTTATACAAACGCCTTCCCATACTTAATCCTTCTCGTTTTAAACTCTCACGTGGTCATGTGTGACATCATGAGCTGCGGTGAGATTTTCGCTTCCAGCGTCTCGTATGGACAAGTTTGTCGTTGCTTGGAAATCTTCTGTGAAAACAAAAACAGACTATTATCACTGTTTTGTCCTTGTATTGTTTAATATACTGAATGTAATTGTCATCTTTGATAATGGCTTAAGTAAGCCGAAAGCTTAGATAGGGTTAAAAATATGTATCAATATTGTGATTTTCTTTCGTCTTTTAATGATAATGTTATTAAGCTTATCAGACGATATGAAAAGAATTTACATAAAATAAATAGACAAAACTTGTCTATATTATTTAATGAAACATGCCTCTATATATATATATATATATATATATATATATATATATATATATATATATATATATAAATTTCTCTGAGTTAAACTGTAGAAAAATACAATATTTATAAATGTAAACGAGAATAGGAAAACTGTAATAGTTGCAATTTAGTTCTAATAAATTTATTTATTTAAATTTCTAGTTTAATTTACGTTTATTTAAATTTCTACTTGTTTCTGCAATATATTGGAGAAACAAATAGAAATTTAAGAAAACGCATTTATGAGCACAAAGGAGACCTCACAAAAAACAACTTAGCTAATGCACTGGTTATACATAAAACTAAATTCAACCACAACTGATTTTAAAAATGCTACACTCATAAAAAAAGAAAATAACTCACTCAGAAGGAAAATCCTCGAGAGTGCCGCCATTGAATATTATCCAAATATTAATCCACGCCCAGGCTTTTCCCTATTTCATCTTTCTTAACAGAATTACTACTCTCCCAAACAAACGTACAGAACAGTATTAAGAAATCAAAAGAAAATGGTTGAATCCGTCAACACAGCAATAAAAACAATATCTCCAAACGTGACAGTAATTGACGTAATTTTCAGTTAACAGTATGAAAATAGCGTTCTCTAAATTCTTCCAGTTGCTAAGGACATTTTGTTTTCTTATTATTAGTTACTTTTTTTAATAAATTCATTTCGTTTTTGCCTTGAAAAAGTCCACATCGGACGAAACGCGTTGGCAACTATTACAGTTTTCCTATTGTCTTTTACACACACACACACACACACACACACACACACACACACACACACATATATATATATATATATATATACAGACACACACACATATATATATATATATAGAGAGAGAGAGAGAGAGAGAGAGAGAGAGTGATAGACATGACCACAAAAAATTATATATTGATAGAGACGAAAAGAAGCAATCCTGTCTGTCGCTTATTCTATAATTTTAATGAAGCCGTTGATCAGATATTATCAGTTTGCTCAATCTTGACTTAGAAAGAATACATTATTAGCCATGACAAGCTAGGAAAATATATTCATCGACATGTCGGTTCGAACTATGGTATTGAATTCCCGGATACCTGGCAGAAACACCACCCGATTGATGATGTCACAAATGGTAATGGGTAATTTCTAAATCCTCATAGACAGGGAAATTGATGCAAACAGACCAGGCATAATCATAAATGGTTTGGAAAAAAGGAACTAATTGATATGAATTGCCAACAGAATTGCAATGTTTCTAAAAAAGAATTTCGCAAACTGTCAAATTATAAGGACCTCAAGGTAACAAAAATGTAGAAAGCTACGATTATCCGTGTTGTGAATGGGACATTGTGTATGATAAAGAAGGGTACTGAAAACCATGTGAGTACAATTCATGGACACATCAATATCTCAGAGATACAAAAGTATCATACTCAAATGCCCTTTCATCGAAAGGAAACGTCCCAAATATGCACAGATAACCAACGCCTTTATCCCCTGTGCCATATATATCCTTGAGGATACAGTGACAGGACCCAAATAGTGTGAGTTCAATACCCGGTAAAGGCAGTGGAAAACTTGGAGAAGGGAATTAACCAGAGATAACTGATAAGTGACATCCATTAAACATGGCATGTGGAACTAAAACAGTCTACCCCAGTGAGCGAAATAAAGGGTTCAGTTCGACATTCCAGCCACCTGAAGAAGGCCGAAGCGTACAATAATCGAAACGTTGTAATAAATATGGCGACGAAGATGAGGACAATAGTCCGAATAATGTAAATAGTGTACATAATACCTCATCTCAGAAATATAGACAGATACTGAAAAGGCCGAAACGTTGTGATAAATATGGCGACAAAGATGAGGACAATAGTCCGAATAATGTAAATAGTGTATATAATACCTCATCTCAGAAATATAGACAGATACTGAAAAGGCCGAAACGTTGTGATAAATATGGCGACAAAGATGAGGACAATAGTCCGAATAATGTAAATAGTGTATATAATACCTCATCTCAGAAATATAGACAGATACTGAAAAGGCCGAAACGTTGTGATAAATATGGCGACAAAGATGAGGACAATAGTCCGAATAATGTAAATAGTGTATATAATACCTCATCTCAGAAATATAGACAGATACTGAAAAGGCCGAAACGTTGTGATAAATATGGCGACAAAGATGAGGACAATAGTCCGAATAATGTAAATAGTGTATATAATACCTCATCTCAGAAATATAGACAGATACTGAAAAGGCCGAAACGTTGTGATAAATATGGCGACAAAGATGAGGACAATAGTCCGAATAATGTAAATAGTGTACATAATACCTCATCTCAGAAATATAGACAGATACTTAATTCAGTCACTAAATAAATACGTAGCGAGTTCTACGACTATAAAATATCCGTAGAAATTCCCCGATCGCATCATTAAATATTTTTGCTTAGGAACTTTAACAAAAGATTGCAATAACAATCATAAATATGAAGGCAGGTCAATGGAGAAATTAAAAGACAAAAAATTGCAATTAGCTGCCTAATAAAGAATTATTATTACTTCCCCCTTAATAACGGTGGATATTATACGGGGCGCACAGTAAGGATCGAACGCACTACTCAGTAGTAATATTAAGTTAGGTTGATTTTTTTTTTTTTAAGAGTATCACCCCAAGCAAGGTTGGAGGCCACTATCACGCAAGGGGTTATAGAAGGGTTGGAGGAAGAGCAGATAGGAGTGGTAAAGGAGGGGATGTGGAGAAAGAGAAAGACAGTGGATCGATCAAGGCAAGGGGGTTACAGAAGATTTGGAGAGAGAGCAGATAGGAATGAAAGGTGAAAGGATGTGGAGAAGGGAAGTGGATAGATCAAGGCAACTGGAGATGTCGATTGACGTTACACTTAAATAGTTGGAGATTGTATTTGTCAGGGAAACAGGAATAGGGAAGGGAGTTCCACAGGCGAGATGTGCGAGACATGAAGCTATTGGAGTAGAAGAGACGTCTACATCTAACAGTTTCAACGGTGAAGGGGTGGGAACGGGATGCCATACTCGTAGGACGTTTAAATTCATGAGGCCTAGGGACAAGCGAAAGCAGCTCCTCGGAGAAATTACCGTGAAAGTATTTGTAAAAAAGACAGAGCGAGTCAACGTCGCGTCTGTGAGAGAGCGACTGCAGACGAGATGACAAATCAGGGCCAATTACATTGCATATCCGTCTCTGGTTCTTATCAAGAACCCTGAGGCAAACAGCAGGGTCTCCAGACCATATATGGCAGCAATACTCCATGCAAGGGCGAATGGTCGATTTATAGACTTGGAGGATCGATTCCGGGGAGAAAAATTTCCTGGCTCAGCACAGGGAACCAACTTTTCTTGCGGTGGATGATGCAATTGACTCGATGTATTTGTTCCATCTCAGATCAGCGGACAGCATGAGACCGAGCAGCCGCAGAGAGGAGCTCTCGAGAAGTTGGTCTTCAAACATTAAAACGTATCAACCCCTTTTGTGTCGAATTCTGTATGGAGCACTCCGTGTGGTTTGAACTTCCTACTCAAGCATAGTATCCGGCCAAAATAGCTCGTTAACCTTGACTTCATGACAAGTAATCTTTATCACTGTTTTACAAATATCGCACTGAACTTTTTTTAATAGTTTTTTTTTTTTTGCTTGAACTAGCATTCAAAATACTTTTTCTTCGACGCGAATGTAAGTAAAAAGACAAAAAATACAAACAGCTACCTAATAACCAGTGGTTCTTATTTTCCCCTGAATAACGGTGGTTACGCGATGTTGCATGATGTATATCTATCCAGACCCATTCAAGAGCTATCTTTAGCTAAACTGTAATAACTATATTAAGGGTACCCCAACGACATTCGATCGATAGCAGAAACTAGGAAGCGGTTGGCGTTAAGAGAATCTGACGCATGGCTTGTCAGGTTGGGTGTCTACCCCACCACCCCCACCCACTAGAAAAATCCGGTGGGGAAACTGGTTTAGTCGTTGATGACCAGTACACTATAATGTTAGCTATTTCTCTAATTCAGCCTTTTATATAATGTTATCTCAGTACTTAGCTGTTACAAGTATTTCCAAGACTATAAACAATCCTGGAGCCGAGCCACAAGATTCAACATGCTCGGATTACGAGCAGTGGCTGGAGCCTTTTCTGCTCTTGACTAGTATGTCAGTGCCATACAAACAAAATCGGACGAGTCATTAATGTAAACAACGCTAGTATGCGAGGGACGCATGGTGAATGTGTTGTTGTATGAGAATGACTTTTTTTTTTTCTTAGAAATTTCTTTCCACTATTAGGGTGCGTCTTCCAAGCCGCATCATCTTACAAAACTAGGGTAAATAGTAGTTGTTTAAAATTAGATTAATTATATTTAAATTAACTAATAAAGTTTTAGAAAAGTATATTTTAGTTTTCTAAGGTTTTTTAATAAAAAGAATTATGATTTAAAAAGGGGGCGCTAATCGGTTATTTTAACAAAAAAAAATTTATTTCCAGTCAATTTAAATTAGATTTTGAAATGCAACAAAGTATTTTGCTTAGTGGAAATTTTAAATTGAATCTATTAGCTTGAAATTAAAACTAAAAGCTTCAAGGAAGAATTTTCATTTAAAAATGTCATTTTAAACCTTATGTAACCCGTTTTTGTGGAGGTCCCAAGCTTTAAATAACCTGCGAAGGTTTGATAAGATGTTGAAAACGAATCAATCAACGAATATTCGTTGTCACTTTCGTAATGCACGTTGTAGTTTCTTCAAAAATTCATTGATGGTAATAACCTTTTACAAAAATGTATTGCAGGTATTAAAACCTATTTTTACACTTTCATAGTGTTTTAACTCCGATTTGAGGTCAACTATTTACCCATAGCTAGAACCCTAACAAGTGCTACCACCCTGTGTCAGGGTGGACCTGGGAACACCAGCAAATAAGAGATGGTTACAAGCTACTCAGAACCTTCTGATCTGCGGCCTTTTTTCTGGATGTAGTTTATCATCTTACCCAGGACGCAGATGTAGTTGATCGTCCTACCCCGAACAGTATATATATATATATATATATATATATATATATATATATATATATATATATATATATATATATATATATATATAAAGATCAAAGGCAGCCTATGACGCTGCATTTAACTTTAACACCGAGAGCCTAAATTACAGAAAAGGGAATAAAAACCAATATGGACATAGGAGATCGTTTTTTCTCAGTTAAATTATTTGAGTTATAAAGTTAACAGGTGCGTACAATGGAAAACCAGTCCCTCTACAACAGAGGTTCTCAACCAGGGGTAAATTTACCTCTAGGAGGTAAAAAATTATATAGTCGGGGGTAAATAATTATAATATAGTACCTGATAATTTAAAAAATAATGTTTTGGAATTTTTACTGACTAATTTAACAATTTTTAGTCACAAATTAGTCAGTACTAATCATAATCATTCATTCAAAAAAAACTTATTTTTAGTATTTTCAAAAAAATTTTTAAATTGCCAAAAACAAAAATACTAAAAAAAAATTGTTTTTTGAATGAATGATTATGATTAGTATTAATTTGTAGATCTACTAATACAGCGGATAAAATGAATATTTTTTATTAATGACTACAAACGTTAATAAAAATACTGAATATTACACAGAGTACTAACTTATACTAAAAAAATAGTAGATTAGTACTAAATAAGAAATCAGTATTTTTAGTGTCGCTTAGAATTTTTTTTTTTTTAGTCACAGTATTTTGACTAAAAAAAACCCTTAGAATTTTGAATGAAAAAATCATTCATTCATTTAGTCATGAAATTGTACACCAATGCTTTATGATGGCTATGAATTTTTTGTATGGGAGTAGGGGGTAAATGGAGAAATACATAAAGCCGAGGGGGTCAATGATGGAGGAAAGGTTGAGAATGGATGCTTTACAATAATACAAGACAAAAAACATCGTGTACACAAGACAGATTGTTTATTTATTTTGATTTAAACGACTTGGATGTTAATTTAATTCTAATCAATAGTTTCAATGTGTCTCCAGTCAACGGACACATTCTTACATTATTTTCTAAAAAACATTTTTTTGGTGCGGGGCACTTGATTTGAACATTTCAATGTTTCAAACTCCGGATTTCCTATTTGTTCCGAAAATCCTTTATAAGACAAGACGTTGCATTACAACACATGAAAAGTGATATCCGCCTGAATATATTTTAGATTGTAAAAATTATTTTTTATTGTAAGAATATTTTCATTAGCCTCCAACATGTTGATAATCCCATAAAAAGCAAAAAAAAAAACAACAATAAAACAATTAATAAGACTTGTACGAGAAGCGTCATCGGTCAGTCAGTTATGTGCCATGCGGTATACACGCTTAGGCGATCATGTATCTTTCGATATATGACTGACGAGGCAGATGATTTTTTCCCCGCAGTAGTTTGCCATTTCTTGCTGCGGTAGACCAGTTGCATCCAAGTCTATAGAACCTATGTACCCATAGCTAGGGGGAGAAGAAGAGGATTCATACCTTACCCAATTATATTTGCACGTAAGTGAACGTAATGGATTCGACTGGAATTCGAACGTAGCTCTCTGATTTCTCAAACCGAGCAGCTACCCATTACTCCACCGTCCATCATGGGTCGGTAATTGTAACCATGCTTTATTTAAATAATAATAATAATAATAATAATAATAATAATAATAATAATAATAATAATAATAATAATAATAATAATAATAATGACGTAGACAAAAACCGCACCCATCAGTGGCTACGGAGTGCAGGGTTGAAAGCTGAAACTAAAGGTTTTATCATTGCTGCACAAGACCAATGCTTGTTAACTAGGAATTATCAAGCACATATACTAAAATACTGTGTTAGACCAAGATGCAGATTCTGTGATAAATATCCAGAAACCATTGATCATCTTGTATCAGGTTGCACAATATTGGCACCCACTGAATATAAAACCCGGCATGACAGAGTGGGCCAATATCTGCACTGGAAAATTTGCAACTCCTATGGGAAGGAAACTGAAAGAAACTGGTACGAACACCACCCTGACCCTGTTACGGAGATAGGACTTGTTACAATTCTATGGGACTATACAATACACACTGACAGAACAATCAAAGCCAACCGCCCAGACATTGTTATTAAAGACCACAAACAAAATAAGTGCCTCCTTATTGATATGGCAGTCCCTGCAGACTGCAATGTATCTTTGAAGATATTCGAAAAACTGTCAAAATACAAGGACCTTGAAATAGAAATATCAAAAATGTGGCACATGGGAACATCAACAATTTCTGTTGTAGTTGGAGCCCTTGGATTGGTTTGAAAAGATACCAGTAGTCTGATTGAACGGATACCTGGAAGTTTATGCCTCAAAGAGATACAAAAAATTGTTCGGACAAGTTCAGCCCACACTTTACGAAGGGCTTTATCTATGTAATTATTTTTTTATTTTATTTATTTTTTTTTTTTTGCAGTGGAAAGTGTCATGATGGCATTTGGAACCTTAGGTCCCTGGGCGGGACCCGGGAAGAAATGTGAAAACGCCAGATATCAAAGGAAATAATAATAATAATAATAATAATAATAATAATAATAATAATAATGATAAAAACACA
>OZ038500.1:14323219-14428219 GCA_964036315.1 Acanthosepion esculentum | reverse complement strand
AACGAGGAAATGGAGAAATAACTACGACATTCGACAATCTACACATACATATATACGCGCACGCAAGTGTAGACTCCGGCATACACCGCGTACGCACACAAACAATGAAATAAGAAAAAACATCAGCCTTATACCAATGAAAACTTCAAAAATTATGTTTTTTAACTATATATATATATATATATATATATATATATATATATATATATATATATATATATGACTATATATATATATATATATATATATATATATATATATGACTATATATATATATATATATATATATATATATATATATATATATATATATATATATATAGCTGTATATTTAGGCAGCAATCCTTCGTTTATGCATGTTTCATTAAAAGAGACAGACCAGGTACTACGGTTAAGCTTTTTATTTAATTCTTCTTTTCGAACAAGAGCTTTCCTTTCTCGACAAAGAGTGCGTAAAAACTGTCCAAATGTTTTATAGTTCCGAGCGCTTTCGGCTGTACCTTTATCCATTATCAAGGATTATTCGATTTTTCAGCTTAATTGAGTGTGTGCATTATGTGTATGTCTTAGTGTGTGGTAGGGATGTTTCCAAGAAAAAGAAAAACCTAAGGTGTAAAATGCATTTTAAAAATGAAAAATCTTTCTTTAAGCTTTTATTTTAGATTTTTTTCAATCTAATAGATTAAATTTAATATTTGCAATAAGCAAATAACTTTGCGGTATTTCAAAATGAATTTAAACTAACTGGATTGATTTTTTAATACAATTTTAATTTCATTTATTTATACATAATTCTTGAAATCCGACATATGTATCTAATTATTTATTCATTATGAAAACTAAATGATGGTATTGTAGTTGTGGACGGGCCGCATTTCTCTCCTGGCAATCAATATTTTTGCACTCAGTCCATCTCTGTGATTTCTCGTATGATAGAGCGATATATAAAATCTTTTCGAAAACAATACATATGTATGATTCCTTTCTTTCAGCCATCAAGGTGTTTTGGTTCCAATGTATTAAGCTGTTAGTATATCACAGATACACTAATGCCTATAATAGGTCAACTAGAAACATTATCTTAGTCTTGGGCTTCCATTCTATTAAGCCGTGAGTATATCAAGGATACACTAATACCTATAATAGGGCAACTAAAAATATACCTTTAGTCTTGTGGTTCCATTCTATTAAGCCGGTAGTATATCACGGTACACTAATGCCTATAACAGGGCAACTAGAAAGATACTCTTGGTCTTGGGGTTCCATTCTATAAAGCCGTTAGTATATCACGGATAAACTAATTCCTATAATAGGGCAACTAGAAAGATACTCCTTGTCTTGGGGTTCCAAGAAATTTAGCAATTCGTATATCACGGTACACTAATGCATATAATAGGGCAACTAGAAAGATACTCTTGGTCTTGGGGTTCCATTCTATAAAGCCGTTAGTATATCACGGATAAACTAATTCCTATAATAGGGCAACTAGAAATATACTCTTGGTCTTGGGGTTCCATTCTATTAAGCCGTTAGTACACTAATGCCTGTAATAGAGTAACTAGAAAATACTCTCCTTACGATTTAAATTGACTGGAAATATTTTAATGTATATTTAAATTCATTCATTTGTTAATAAGTCCTGAAAGTTTCATGAAAATCAACAATTATCTGATTTTTGCAAGAATTTCTAAACCACTATGCATGTTCTTCCAAATTTTATTTGTAAAAAGACGTTTTGACGCCAGTAAAAAAGAAACTTTAACCTAAAATTTCGAAAATTTCTAAACAGTATTTAAAAAATTATTTTGTTACATCAAAATATTTTTTAGTCTTTGCTCTTCATAACACAAACATTTTGGCGATAAAACATTGGTTTTATTAAGTTTGGGACATCATTTCCTCGTGATATGATCAAGTGGTACGCATCTTTGAGGGTACCTACTTTGAGAGTACCGACTTTAAGGGACCTAATTGGTAGCATTTGTTTGACTTTTCTGGTCATGCTTTTAATCCAAGAATGGAATCTTTTGTAAAAACGATAAATAAACAACAGAAGGCAAGACACATCTTCATTTCACATATGGAAGCCATTAGCCGAACAAAACGGCAAAGAGGGAACTTCGATTCATTTTAAAATCATAACCAACGTCTTTTCTCGCTATGTCTCAATTCCTCTCTTATATATATATATATATATATATATATATATATATATATATATATATATATATATATATATATATATATATATATATATATATATTTATACTTATGTATTTTTATACTTATGTATTTTTATATATATTTATTTGTTTAAATTTTATCTATATATATTTGACCAGATTAATTATATTTCAAGTTAAAATTCGTTTAATAACATATTAAGCCCCGAATATGTTCAATTTTTTGGCTATCGCTTCTGATTGTCTAGGTCAATGTGCATGTATGTGCCTGTGTTTATTGATGTCTATGTGTAAGAAAAGTGCATGCACGTTTGGTTGCGTGTTTGTGTGCGTGTGTATGTGTGTGTGTGTTAGGTTTTTTCCTTTTTTTTTATCAAGGGTCGTATCTCGTCACCGGTTTTTTTGTGTGTGTATATATTTCTAAATATGTCTGGGCGCTTATGTATTACAACCTGAGTGTGTGTGAATTGTTTTAAGTGAGAGGTAGCTACCATGTGGAAGTTAAACCGTAAAAATGTATACATTTTTGTCTGGAGCTATGAACATCCTTTTTAACATAATTTCAATGAAAAAATAAATTAAATAGCATATGTATTTTTTATTTTTTATTTTTTTCTCCGCGGTAATTCTACAATTTAAAACTTAATAGAGATTTGATTTAGATTTCTAAATAGGTAATTTTTTACTTTTAATTTTAATTTCAAATTTTATAAATCTTTTAATATCTATGATAACCCTGCTTAGTTGTCAATTTTTTCGAATTACCATATACTTGTATTTTGATTGGTCATTCTAGCTTATGTAACTGCGTTTACCCCCAGAGAAGGATCGTTAATTAATTTGAAACTTTTAAAACCATTTATTCTACATTCAGCATCATCACTTGATAAGACGCCAGAAGTGTTGAAACAAAATGGCTATTTTTGTAGTGATTTTATAACATATTTATGTTGTAATATTCAAATAAATGATTATATATATATATATATATATATATATATATATATATATATATATATATAAAGACATTTATTATGTTTATACATTCTTTTTACAGATACAAATATTGAAGTAAATTCTCTGTTTATAATAAACAGTACTAATAACATTTACCGGCCTGAATATCCGAGAAAATATGCGTCTTCCGACAGGAATCGAACCTGCATCCTCTACGGAACCGCCATTCAGCCTGACGTGCCTTAACCGATCGAGTCACGGAGAATCGTTCGATTAAATTTTAAAAACAGTAAAATTGACCTTGCTAACCGAACGGTCCTCTGTGGCCCAACCGGTTAAGGCATGTCAGGCTATATGACGGTTCCGCATAAGATACAAGTTCAATTCCAGTAGGAGAACGAATATTTTCTATGAAAATTTCTCGGCTATTCAGGGCGGTAAATGTCATTAATACTGTTTATTATTAAACATAGCATTTACTTAAATATTTGTATCTATAAAAAGAATGTATAAATATAAAAATGTCTTAATATACATATATATATACGAGGGTCATTCAAAAAATAAGGTGAATTTTTCGGTATAAGGACTTCTGATAAAGATAGAAGCTTCCTTTTTTTCAACGGAGTCTCCCTGCATTGTCACACACGTTTCCCATCTGTGCACAAGCTTCCGTATTCCCTCAGCGTAAAAATCTTTGGACTGATGTCTCAGCCAGTCGCTCACAACACTTTTGACTTCATCGTCAGTTTTAAACTTCGTGCCTCTCGTGAACGCTTTCAAGGGACCAAACAGGTGAAAGTCTGAAAGGGCAAGGTCTGGGCTGTAAGGGGGATGAGGGAGCAGTTCCCAGCCCAGCTCGTTGATGGTCTGCACCGTTTGGGCTGCTGTGTGAGGCCTTGCGTTGTCATAATGCAAGATAACTACTTCTGACTGATGAGCCCTGCGTTTGTCCCAACATATAAGCTCAAAGTTCTTGCAATGTCATCTACTGTCACACTTCTGTCAGACTGAATGAGGTCATTGACTGATTAGATCACATCAGGAGACCTGTAGGCCTCCCAGGCCTGTCTTCATCCTCAACACTGCTCCGTCCTTCTTTAAACAATTTAGCCCACTTTTAGACATTTTTTGGGCTGAAACATGTGGCACCATACACAGTTGACATTCTTCTATGAATTTCAACTGGTTTGCATCCTTCATCAACCAAAAACTTGATAACTGACCGCTGTTCAATCCTGGAGCATGCTTCGTGGTCGGGTATCTTTGTTAATCGCCAAAACTTCAAAGTTTTTTTTTTAATCTGCGAAAGAAATTAAATCCATGTGAAAAAGAAGTAAAACAAAAACAATTAAAAAGTGTAAGCTTCTATCTGTATTAGAAGCCCTTATACCGAAAAATTCAACTTATTTATTGAATTACCCTCGTATATATATATATATATATATATATATATATATATGTGTGTGTGTGTGTGTGTGTGTGTGTGTGTGTGTGTGTGTGTTGATTTATTTTGTTGATTTCTCCCTTCTCATTAAGATACTTCATTGCTGCCAACATTTTCAACAAGAGACCAGGCGACACAAAGTCTGGCACGTTCCATCTGTTTCTTCGGCCTGTTTCAACAAGAGTTGACCTCCCCACAAATATATTTCTAGACAATAGTGCTATTTAGTAACGGAATGTTTGTTGTAGAGAGGCGAAGGAAAAAAGGGCTTAGAAACTAGTTTCGTTTCGAAAATTATTACATGTGTCTCGACATTTGATTCACGTTCAGTCACTAAAAACGTGAGGTTAAAAGCAAATGCCACTCCGTGCTCGTGGCTATCTATAACAAAGTAAGTATGAGAAGAAAGACGAAAAGAAATTGAAGATAGAATGTACTGCGCCAGAGATAGTTTTCCCCCAACACCTCAAATTACTACACAACCTGAAAGACCGAGTCATGTTCTTAAATAGCCTCATCAGATTGAGACTTTCATGTGGATGACATGTACGATGCCAGGCCCCTCCAGAAATATCTAAACCTGTCACCTCTATACAACTGCTTTCTAAGATCAATGCTTAAAAATGACTTTGAGCGAGGGAAGTCTGAGGGTCTTCCTTGAACATTGTGGACTGGCGCTACAGAATCACGAACAAACAATAGGAACTATATCATTTTTGTTGTTGTTGCTGTTGTTTTAATTTCACCCCAAGGAGTGCCACTAGTACGCAAGGAGTTACAGAGAGTCTAAATAAGGGGAAAATTGGGTATAGGGTGTGATGGATGAAGAAAAGATAAAAAGAATTACGGAGGAGGATAAAAAGAAGAACGAAGATCAAGGCAATAGAAGATGACGCTTGACATTACATATAATGTTTTGAAGATTATAGTTATCAGTGAAGCATAAGAGGAAGGGTGTTCCACTGCTGGGAAGTGCGAGAGTAAAAGAGGTTAGAGTAGAAGAGGCGGTTACATTTAACTGTTTCTACAGTGAGAGGGTGGGACCGAAATGCTAACCTAGTAACACGCTTAAATTCATGCAGTCGGGGAACCAGTAAAAGTACCTCGTCAGAGCAGATCCCATAAAAATATTTGTAGAAAAGACAAAGGGAAACCACATCACGTCTGTGAGAAATTGACTTGAGTCGAAACCCCAAAGGAGGACCGATCACATTTCATATTCGTCTTTGGATTTGGTCGAGAACCAGGAGATGAGGGGGCACCAGGCAAATATATATGGCAACAGTATTCCAGGCATGGACGAATGGTAGATTTGTAGATATGAAGGATGATCTTAGACCAGAAAAGCTTCTGGTGCGACACAGAGAACCAACCTTCCTTGCAGTAGATGCAGCTATTGATTCAATGTAGTTGTTCCACCTCAGGTCAATGTAGAACGTGAGGCCAAGAAGACGCAGTGAGGCGCTCTCGTGTAGTTGAACATCAACCATAGTGATAAGAGGCAGGAACGTTTCTATATGGCGAGAGGATTACATCAGTTTCATTTTGGATGCATTAAAATTCACAAGCCATTTCCTGACCCAGTCAACCACAGATTGGCGGTCGTTTTCGAGACCGACGTCCAGGTTAACTTTGTCAGCAATACCGGATTTACTATTGAGAAAGGATTAAGTTCCGTCTGATGACGCCAGGAAGATCATTGATGAAGATCAGAAACAGTGTAGAACCAAGAATAGAGCCTTGAGGAACACCAGCGTGCTTATGAAAGGAACTGGAAGAGAACCCGTTCAGGGCAGCCTTCATTTCACGGTTAGACAGGAATGATTGGATTAAATCAAATAACCGTCCCGTAATACCGTATCGCTGAAGCTTACGTCGAATACCAGCACGTCAAACCTGGTCAAACGCCTTCGATATATCTAGAGCAACAGCTCAATCTGCGTCGCTATCATCAAGAGCTTTTGTATACATATTCGGTTATGGCCGTAGGCACACCAGCGGTAGACCGAGCAAAGCGGGAACCCAATTGTTTGTCAGAGAGCAGATCGTGGGAGGTGAGATGCCTAATCACTTCGGCACTGATTAAAGCGTCGAAGTCTTTGCCGAAGAGTGGTAGAAGACTGATGGGACGGTCGATAAAGGGGTCAGAAGGGTATCCAGAGTTCTTGACTTGAGAACTACCAACAGCAGCAACAACAGAAATGGAGAGCACATGAGAAAATAATGACATAATCAAGATGTTGATATTCCAAACCACTTCAAATAAAAGGTTAGGAAGGAAACCCTATTAATAATGGAAATAGCGATAACAGCTAAAGGACTTAAATTCAACTGAAAACAGTACTTCTCGATTAATCTTTTAAGGAAACGGCTTTTATTACCATTGGAGCCGTGGAGATCAGATACTATACTTTGATCCCAGCTCGAGGTCAAGGGAGGTCAAGTTAATTCCTAACCAACGTCAAAGTGCCACTTCAAGTCAACCCCTTTTACTCGACACAAACGCGCAAGATTGACCCACCTTTTCCCAAATTCTGATGAAGGGAGTCACCTTTCTCCATCTTAATCTTGACTTCTAGCACAAAAAAACTTGACTTAAAGCACAAGATCAGTTGGGTAGAAGTGAACCTCTCATTCCTTCTGACGCGTCGTCCAAATCACGACACTCATAACACCTAGTAAACAAAAGAACACGTAGCGTTCAGCCCTCGTCAATGGCGGTACCACATTGCTACAGACAGAACTGACCTCAAAGACAAAGAACTTTCCGCGCAGCATGCGAACCATGGTGACTTCAATAAACTTGCACAACAGAATTACGAACCTGCAATGAAAGAAAGCTTGACCCAAGGTCACCTTCCTATCAGAGCGAACGCAGTTTGGAGATTTCTTCAAGCCCGCTGAACAAAGCTTTTTGCCGACCCAGAGAGACCTACGAATCACCAGCCTGGTGAGTGATGCCTCGTCATTATTGAGGCATTTCAACTCGGGTACCCACAGGCATATTGTGCGAGCTTCTTGCTTCGTAAGCCCGAGCTCGTCAATCAGATCATCTCGTACGGATCACCTAACAAACACATGATATAATGCCCTTCGAGACAACGCCTGGACGTTGAAGTTTCCATCCGACGCCCGTATGAAGTGCTTCAGAGTAATACGTCATTCACGATAGAAGAATCACTTGCCTCGGGGTAAACGGGTACACATTTCTGAGGGATTGGAAATTTTTACGGGCATCTTCCTTCCAGAATCCGCCCTTCTTATCTGATTCGCGACACATTCGATTTAGGAACGCGATGTGAAGCGTATGATAGCGAGCTTTGGTGCTAGGCATACCCAGACCGCAGAAGAGTGAAGGTAACAGATCTTCCGAGATACCTTAAAGGACTTACCTCCCCACAAGAAGGAGAACAGGAGCCTTATTGATACAATCAGTGTGGTAGACGGAAGCGGAAGTACAGAGAGTCGGTAAAGGAGAATCGGGTAGATGTGTAAGGCATATACTTCTGCCCTCCCCTTTAAGGAACGTTTCCTCCGGGACCACAGTCGAACTGCGACCTCCTGTATCTCCTACCAGTTCATTTACATGGATCAAAGCAGACGCCGAGTATCTTGACTTGACCAGCCCGTCCGTCCAGAGGAAAGGTCCGAGAGGAGAATCTCCCATCCACGTACCCAAGCGCAAACCAACAGACGTATCGCGGTTTATCTTGACTTTTTCACCGTTTCATACACACCGATTTCTTTGCTGAATTCGTCAATCTCGGCTCTGCTCGACACAAGAACCGAAACGTCGTCAGAATAGACTGAATACCTGGCGGAGGTGGTAGCACCAGGTAGAGAAATTCCGCATAGGAGCGGATTCGTCTTTAACTCGCGAAAGAAAGGTTCCAAAGCAAGAACGTAAAGCAATGGCGAAAGCGGACAACCCTGACGAACGAAGCGAGACAATACAAAGGGCTACGATGGAACCCCATTCACTTCCACCAGCGCACCGGGAGTCGTATACAGAAGTCGGATGCAGGAGCGAAAGTACGGCCCAAAACCGGCCGCCGAAAAGACAGCCTCCAGAAATCGATGATCCACTCTATCGAATCAGCGCGTCTTCACTGTCAACTTGCTCGATGATCAGACGTACCATGTGAAGGTTCTTATGAATAGTCCTGCCCTTCACAGCACAAGTCTGTTCGGAACTAATCAGACTAGACAGGACAGCGTGCAAACGTTTGGCTAAGATCTTACCTAAATTCTTTAACTCTTCATTTAACATCGTTAAAGGCCGAAAGTTACCTATCCCATCCCCACACTTTTTGTCCTTACAAAGCAACTTGATTACACCCCTGGTGAAGCGTTGAGGTATAGACCCCTGCTTCAAGCAGTTCTTGAAAATCAATGCCAACAAAGGAACGAAATCGGGCGACTACCTCAAGTACAGTTCGTAGGGTAAACTAACTAAACCAGGAGATTTGTCCCAGCCAACCTACTTCAGCGCTTCCCAGATTTCCGACTCTCTGATGGGACCCGCACACCCAGCCACTTCAAATGCCTTAAGGCAGGGAAAGTCAGCTAAATAGGCGTCGAACTGATCAGTTCTCAGATCGTGCTCCCTGGTGAACAGATCCTGAAAGTAATCACGGAAAGGCTCACATATGCTCGCGTTTGTAGTCACGATCCGATTATCCAGCAATGTGCCGCACGCGATATGTCGATAAGATGCCTTCCTAACTTCCCTTGCACGCAATTTAGCAGCCATATTCGTTGCTTCGGAAGACATTCTTTTTAACCTAGCCCTAACTCCTAGAGCTTGATCCTTCTTCATAAGCAAGGAGGTCAACTCTACCTTAGCTAAAACTACGTCCTCGCTATCACAGGATTTCACTGCCCGATCGATTTTTTTCTCACACGCCGTTTGCGCCGCCAATCTATCTAGATTGAGCCGACGACTATACTCAACAACAAACGACCTAATATTAGATTTTAACTTATCCCACCAACTATTCCCAACAGCACCTCCCGTCAGCTCCCGCTGCATCATTAGTAGTAGATGGTCTTGGAAATCTTGCTCAGCAAACAATGGTGAATTTAATTTCCAGTAGCCAGCCATCCTAAATTTAAAGTTATCTAAATTTATACGAATCCGGATGTGCCTATGATCCGAGTAAACTATATAATGGAAACTTGGACACCCTAAGAGCCCTGCATCGATTCTCCTAAGACACTGTCGAGATAGCTAGAACGCACCTCCGTAGCCGGACCGCCGCTATTTGTCCAAGTCCACATTACATCCCGATGGTGTTCATTTCGGTACTTATCGACAAGTTCAAACTTATCGATAAAGTCCCGAAATGGTTTCACACCTCGGCTGTTAGTACCCGATATGGCCCTATACGATCTATACCGGGGTCAGTGACAGCATTCCAATCGCCTGCTAAAACTAACCGCCGAAAAAAATCAGGCTACTCAGAATGGTCACTGGGTGCATAAACCCCAATGAGAGGAAGAGCCTTATCCTTTATAGTAACATCCAGTACACAAAGCCTGTCCTCCGGATCTGCGAGGACAAGAGCACACGTCGCGCTCAAAGACTTGCTTACCAGCCAGGAAACTCCTTTCGAGTGACCATCAAAACATGCTGAATTGAGGGAAAACCCTCTAGACAGAATGTCCTCATAATCACGAATTGAAAAACATTCACCCTGCGAGACTCCGACCTCAGGCATCGAACAATCACACTAGCTAATAAGAGTGTCATTATCAGACCGATCAGGGTTGCACTTATGCATTGAACATGGTCAGGGTGAGGACACAGAAAACCTGATCCATTGAACCTATTCCCATCTCAATATCGAAGGTACTATCATGAGATATGCCGCCAATGCCCGAGAAAAATTTTAATTTCAGTTCCCTATAAAGGTAGGCGTGAAATCTCAGAACAAAACTTTTTTGGGGGGGTGCATCATTATAAAAGGGTAATTGTGGAAACATTCCAAAAGAATTGTATGCTTCAACCACCATGTCCCAAATCTATTGGCCACCCTGACCAGATCTTACAATTAATACTATATCTGCATTGCGGAAATTTCTCGGGTTTTCAGTGCCTAAACCATTTAGAGTTTTGCAATTAATTAGGAATTTCAGGTCTTTAATTTTCCTCGATTGAATTAATGCCTTCTCTTCCTAAGCCTTCGTGACCCGGCACACGTTGTCCCCTGTCTTATAAATGGGTTTAAACTTTTTTTTTATTTGTTGATTCAGTAGAATCGGGTGATAGACTTCTTTGTCGTTTTGTGTTTTCGGTTTTCTTTGGTGAGCTGATGGTAGTTTGGATGTGGATTGGATTAGGGTTATTTATGCTGATTTGGGAATAGAAGCCTTCTTTAAGTTGGTCATTTTAGGAGTGGGAGATAATGATGTGTTGTTTTATGGACGGAGAAGACGGTGCCGAGCAAGAAGAGTCAATTCTTTTACAGAGACGATTCACCTTTAGATCCTCTTTTCCATTCTGTAATTTCTCAGCTTTCTTAAAAGATGGTTCATATTTCAATTTCTGTTATCTTAGCTGATCGGTGTAGCTGGTTGGGGAATCGCCCTTATAACTGATAGAGTTAGTGGGTCTGTCTGTGTCAACACCCGTAGGGGGATCTCTGGAACGAGGTCTCACTGCTCTGAGCTTCACTTTAGCCCTGTCATCGACCTGTCATTCCCCCTTTTCCTCCTTCGCAACCTGTTTGGGCAAAGGTTTTTCGGGGAATGGGTCCGTGAGACGGACCCAACCGCTCTCGGTCGCTGGCATACCCATTACAGGTGAGATGGAAATAGACTCGGCCAGAGTGGGGATTTGAGTCAGTCAGAACTCTCTGGGAAGGAAGAGGAAAGGTGACCAGTCACTCGGCACTTCCAGCAAGTTGGTCTACGGCCGATTACTATAATAGGCGTTTTCTGGCCCTCTACATCTAGACGGTTGGGGATGGAGACAAAGGCTTTGTGATCGATCATCAATTCGAAACTCCAGCTTGCGGTTAGATCGTCAGATGAATCACTGAGTATTTGTCCGAATTGGCACAGCTAGGTATTCAAGTGCTCCCCAACGATTAGAGTGGCCTCATAACGATACTTTGATCCGACGCCGACCCTGATATTCAGTTCTCAAAATGAGATCTTTAGTTATTAAGTCTCGACTGCCTGCGGTTTCACAGTGGGCATGTGTGAGTAGCAGTAGATCCCACATGAAAAAAAAAACTTTTCCTTTTGTGATTTCTGTGTTTTAACCCCCAGGGACGTCAACGATTGTATGACGGTGGCTTATGTGGAGCGACAAATTTTACGCGAATGCTTGTCCATCACAAAGACTAACACAATTCTTTTTTCAACTTTCTGTAGGTCCACCGGATTTGGCAAGGGCCCATCTTCTGTAACAAGTTGTGCGTAGCGCTTGGCTTTCTCGAGAAACTCCGTTATGTTGATTATACATTTCGGTGGGGACTTTCAGCAAGAGGGCTTCTCCCCGACAGCTACATTTTCGTCTTTGTTCTTGCTCTTATCTTTCTCATTAATGTTTTATCTGAAACTTTTTACTGTTTTCTCTGATCAGATGTTTTTATGATCCCGTATTTGGGCTATTATCGGCCACCATACTTTTCTTTTAACTCTTGATTTTTCAATGAGTCAACATCTTTTACTTGACCCTTATCAGGAGGAAAGTTTTTTTTCTTTTTTTGGTCCCAAAAGATTTTTTAACCGACTTGTCAGCCATATTGTTTTTGTTGTTTTTTTTTAAATGAATTAATTAATGTAACTTGAAAAATAAACTTTTTGAAAACAAAATATTTTTTAAAGCAAAACTTTTCCCCTTTTTTCCCTTCCATTTCTTTAAATAAAAGATTAAAGAAATTAAACGAAATTATAAAAGGGAAAAATATGAATACAATAAATGTTAGAATCGAAATTCCTTGTACAAAATGAAGAAGGAAATAACAAATTTAACAAGATATAACGAAAAAAGACAAAAACTTGGGTCAAACGAAAACGGTTGGACGTGCAAAAAATACCCCCCACCCAATTTTCAGTTCCTATGGTTAAACTGAAGAACGTTTTGTCACATTAATCGAGTATTATGCACACACTAATCTAATTTTGGTATACAAAAATTTTAACGTACTAATTGAAAACGCATTATTCGAGGGATTTCTGTATATTACTTCAAATGTGGATAGTTCGTATTTTGAATAGACGCCTCATTTTTATTCTTTACACAATGTGTATTACGTTTGCCGACCGTTGCAAATGATGTCAACTTCAGTGAGTTGAAATTAGTACCAGCAAACGAAGAAATGTCGGGATTACCCAAAATATGATATATATATATATATATATATATATATATATATATATATATATATATATATATATACATATATATATATATATATATACGAAGATTAGAGATTTAATTTATTTCACATAATTATTCACTGAGTCTAGAATAAGAAACCTCAACAGAATGCAGAAAGCACTGGACGGCTGTTTCGTCCTTTTTGGGTCTCATCAACAGTGCGCATCCACTACCGGAAATCGAACCTGAACCGTTACGATACAACGCAAGCGCAACACCACTGGGCCAGCGGGCCTCAGTGACGAAGATTAAACTAAATAGGCTCAATGTAGCGCAGCCACTCATAATTCCGGTGGTGGTGATCATCCAGTGGAACCCGCCCCAAGAGTAACGTCTTCTTCCTTGGAACCGGTTCTAGTTATGTATGCTTGGATGAATTTACTATAATATTAATGTCTATTATAATTATTAATGCTTGAACGTTTATTATAAAGAGAGAATTTACTTCAATATTTGTGTCTATATAAATAACTTATAACAATACACACACACACACACACACACATATATATTCTTGTGTGAAGCTTATATTTTATATCATAAAAAAACAATTTATAAAAAGAATTAAATAGCAATGTTAATGTGATTAATGGTGAAATCACTTCGCTAACAAGACTTAATTAGACATTAACTTACTATCAATTTCGTGAATAATAGAATCCTTATATTCGAGTTGTTGTCAGAAGGAAGACACTTGCCAAGTACTTTCGACAATTTGAAATTTTCATCCTCAGGGCGCAATTTTTTTTCATTCATAAACAAAACACTAAGACGAAATATGTGTAAACCAAATGATTTTTTTTAAATTAAGCTATTTATTAACAGTTGAATATATGTTTTGGAGCGTGCGATGCCTTTTGTATTATTTTTGTAAAAGTATTTCTGGATTGTATCTTGTATTGTATTTTTAACAGCTTCTCCTGTAAACTAACTTTAATTTTAATAAATCGAAAACTAATTATTAGTATATATATATATATATATATATATATATATATATATATATGTATATATATATATATATATATATACTTTTGTCCATTGCTTTATTGTGAGGAACCCGCCTCTAATTTTATAAAAGTATTTTACATATATATATATATATGTGTGTGTGTGTGTGTGTGTGTGTGTCTGTGTGTGTGTGTGTGTGTCTTGCCTTGATCTATTCACTATCCTTCCCCACTTCCTTTCCTCTATCGCTCCTATCTTCTCTCGCTCCAAATCTTCTGTAATCCCTTGCGTGCTAGTGGATTCCCGTCTTGCTTGGGAGGAAATGCTTAATATATATATATATATATATATATATATATATATATATATATATATATATATATTATTATTATTATTATTATTATTATTATTATTATTATTATTATTTTATAATTAGAGATTATAATAAAAACCTGGCAAAATCGCTACACAAAATTATTCATCTTTCAATACTATGATTCAACTTCTTCAGGCGATGGTAAGTAACTGGTGATTACATAATTACCATCGCCTGACAAAGTACAATCATAGTATTGAAACATGAAAGCTTTTGTATAACGATTTCAAAATATTTTTATTATATTCTCTTATAATAAATAATATAATAGAGCACTTTTTTAAAAGTAATTACTATGAACTGTGGATTTTTACTCAATTTGTTCTTTTTTTCATTTGCATATATATATATATATATATGTGTGTGTGTGTGTGTGTGTGTGTGTGTGTGTGTGTGTGTTGATTTAAAAAAATAGTATATTTTATCGGAAGAATATTTCCATATAATATGTAGAGAATTTCTAGTGATAAACATTGTGAACATAGAGATTGTTACGCTACGGACTGACTCCAAATTGCGAAAGCACATTCAAAGCGGAAATGATGTCTTGCATATGCCTAACAATTAAGATACAGGGAAATTTTATTAGCAACAAAGAAAACAGCGCTGAACTGCTATGTCATACCAATCCTCAATGATACTACACAGATTTCTCGCAGACCTGAGACAATATAGAATACTGAGAATAACATGGATTAAACATGTGAGTAACGAGGAAGTTTTTTCGGAAAACAAAATCAAGAAAGTCACTTGCACTTAAAATCAGAAAAAAAAAAGAATTTCGAGGACAACTAATTCAAAGTAAATGACGAAAGCAGCAAATGACCTGCCAAGGAGCTTGTGTAAATGGATGCCAGAACTGTGACTGTGTGGGAAAACACGAAGACAAATATTGCTAAGAGCTACAAAGCAGAGATCATTGCTGAACCATGATCTTCCATGTTCTGAAAGAACAAGGATGATAGAGAAGCATTTGAGAGAATTCTGTCGTCATATTTTTATCTGGTGTGGAATGATCAGCGGGTTACCCCACTTGGCTTCACCAAACGTCCGTTAGGCGGCGCTGTTCAAGTGGGTAAATGTCAAATATTTCCTCCTTTTTCAGCTTTCCTTCATCTTGCAGTAGCTCCTAGGAATGATGTTCCCATTGGAAGACGTTCGTTTCCTTGGTCCAATACCAACTGAACTATCACACTCACAGGCGCGTGTGTATAACATACGCTTTGTAACAAACACTCGCAAACAAAACCATAATAGCTACATTTAATGTCTACTCTCAATTGTGCTTTTGTTTAACAGGTATCACCTCGATGCAAGGCGTTAAAGCCACTAAGACACAACGGGTTAATAGGTGTGGAAGAAATAGGAACATAAAATATTAATAATGATTAGGAAAACGAAAGAGTAATCAGGAAGACAATAGATAGCAATTGATAATGCTTTTAAATTTTTGCAGATTAAAATTGTCACGGAAGCACTGGGGGCGGAAGGGAGTTCCACACATGAGAAATGATAGGAAAGAAATTGTTAGCATAGAATTTATGGTTACATCTAACTGTACTTTGATGAGATCTCGACGGAGGTAAGTACTGCACTTAAATTCATAAAGTCTAGGTACCATAGCGAAGAACTCACCCGAACAATAACCATGAAAGTAATTATAGAAAAGCAAAGAGAGGCAAATTTCTGACAGTCGGAAAATGACTGAAGCTGAAAATGACTGAAAATAGCAAGACAGGGTGTCCTTAGACAAGGTCACTGGAATGAGTAGAATTTTTTTTTTTCTGATCGGTATCACCCTATGCAAGGCTGTAAGGCCACAAGGTGTCACAAGGTGTGGGAGTATCAGGTACAAAGACATGAATAATGAGCGGGGGGAGAGGAAAGCTTTATCAAGAGGACTCTAGATAGCGATTGGCATTGCATTTAATGTTTTAAATTTTTGCAGTTTAAAATTGACTGGAAATCATGGAGCCTGAAGGGGGAAATGCGAGAAAAGAAATTGCTAGCATAGAATTTCCGGTTACATCTAGCCTGCTTAACTCTGAACTGATGAGATCTCGACGCAGGTAAGTACTGCGCTAAATTTGATAAAATCTAGGTATCATAGCTAAGAAATCACCCGAATAATTGCCAGGAAAGTATTTATGAAAAAGGCACAGAGAGGCAACATTGCACAGGTGGGAAAGTGACTGAAGCCGAGGCGCCAGACCAGGACTGATAATTTTGCTGATTCTTCTTTTGATTTTATCAAGGATCTCAAGGTAAATAGCACGGGCACCGGACCATATGTAGTAGCGATGTTCTAGGTATGGACGAATTGTAGACTTATAGATATGTAAGAATAAAATAATTGTCGAGAACGGCACAGTGAACCAATTTTCTTAGCAGCTGATCTAGCCACGAATTGTTTTTTCGACGTCATCTCAGCTATACATTAGTATAATTTCTTTTTCTTAATACATTCACTTAATTATCCTTCGTTTAAATTCCGTGTTTTGTTTTACTTATATTTACCCAGACTCATATGAGTCCGCCAAATAGTGTTTGCTGGACAAATTTACCAAGATCCATTAACTATTTATTGCAAAACATCCACACCTCGCAACAAAAGTGGAGATTCCCGAAACAGATCCAATGAAAAACAAACACAGCCACCATTTGGGGAATTCTATTAAAGACAGCAAAAGAGAGCATATTTCTAGACGTTTCTGAAATATGCGATGACAGATACACGAATTCCTTTCGGGAATTTTTTTAGATAAAGAAGAAAAAATGACAGATTTATCTTCGTTTCGATGTTGCCCATGACAGACAGACGGACAAAAAGAATAATCCGATGATTGAACATAGATTTTTTTTTAAAAGCCACAATTTCCTCTAATTATCTCCAGTGAAGATTGACATCAATACTCATTAGTAGCCAGCTTCTTAAAAATAATAGCCCAACGAGGCGCCACTGTTTGTTCATTTAAGAATCTTATTATTTTAAATATTGTCATTAAACCAACCCAAGATGCACATATAAATCATACCTTTAATGCAAATATTGTTACATATTCATATTTATATAACGGCATGCAATTGGCTCGTCTTAAAACGCTCTGAGGTAACATTGCAGTGCATACGCAAGGTACAACCTTCGGTTGAAGTCATCTCCCGGAGAATCCTGATGATTAATTTTAATTAAATGTAATTAGACCCCACCCAACATAACATTCAATCCCCAAAGAAAATTATAAAAATGAAATCAGAATCTGAAAAAGAAAAAAAGAAAATGTAGATTTTAATCATATTTTATAAAAAGGAAATACGAAATCTATCTTCCGAGTTCTAATTTCAATTCCAATTTAGGTTTCGGTTTTAAATGCGTCATTTCCGCTTTGTTGTTGTCACTTCCGCTTGGTTTCAAAGTATTTCGTTGTATTTCCACATCATTATTTTACGCAATATATTTTAGAAGCCGGCTGTTTATTTGAATCATGTTTCTCATGAATGGTCCTATTTATACAAGTCAAGTTTCGTTTCGTTTTCAATTAAAATTCTAAATAATTTTATTTAATATCCAATCGGTTTTGCATTTGCCCGCATGTGGAACTCTCTACTCAACTCTAATCTTAGAAAATTTAAATGCAATGTCAATCGCTATCCTGATTACTTTTCTATTGTACTCGCTTATTAGTAATTTTTTTCTTTCTAATTCTTTCACACCCGGTAACCCTTTGTGTCTTTACTGCCTTACCTGAGGTAAATCAAATTATATATATATATATATATATATATATATATATATATATATATATATATATATATATATATATATATATATTCATACGTGTTTGATTAAATAATATAGATAAGTGTTGTCTATATATTTTATGTAAGTTCTTTGCATGTCGTCTGATAAGCTTAATAACATTATCATTAAACAATGAAAGAAAATCACAATATTGATACATATTTTTTAATCCAATCTAAGCTTTCGGCTTACATAAGCCATTATCAAAGATGACAATTACACAATATATTAAGCAATACACGAACAAACTATCATCAATTTCTTGTTCGTTTATTGCTTAATATATTGTGTAATTGTCATCTTTGATAATGGCTTATATAAGCTTATATATACAGTGTAACCCGGATATAAGAGACCCGGATATAAGATAAACCCGGATATAAGAGATATTTTCGCTGGTCCCAAATTAGAGCCTGTGTTAATAAAACAAAATAGACCAAACCCGGATATAAGAGAAACCCGGATATAAGATACTTCTTCTCCGGTCCCGACAACTCTCTTATATCCGTGTTACACTGTATATACATATATATACATATATATGTATATATATGTAACTGAAAAACTATCACGAATAAAAATTAACTGTTTTTTCTCTCAATTCTTGCTTGTGGAACTCCTTTTCGGCTCCATGTTTTTCAGCCAACTTTGATCTTCAAAAAATTAAATGCAATGTCAATTGCAATCCACTGTCTTCCTGATTACTCTTCTATTATTTTCCCTCATTAGTGATTTATTTTTCTATTTCTTTCAAACCCATTAACCATTTGTGTTTTACTGGCTTTCCTGCTTCGCATCGTGTGATGTCGATTTAAAAGAAAGAATAGAATAACTTATTGTCTATATCTCTGAAATGAGGTATTATGATTACTTATTATTTACATTGTTCGGACTGTAATCCTCATCTTCATTGCTACATTCACAACGTTTCGGCCGTTGCACGCTCCAGCCTTCTTCAGGTAATTTGAATTTTTCTTCAATATCTGTTTGTATGTCTGAGAGGAGGTATTATGATTACTTGCATTATTTACATTATTCGAACTCTTATCCTCATCTTCATTGCCATGTTCACAACGTTTCGGCCGTTGATTCTTCAGTTGATTGGAATTTCGAATCGAACCCTTTATTTCGTCCACCTGGAGAGATTGTTGTAATTTCACGTGTCATGCTACTTCTCAGTTGTTTACCCTTTAACTCAACTCTCCGAGCTGTAGCCTGGTACTCACAACTCTTTGGGTCTAGTCACTGGATCTAACCAACGTCTTCATCCACTGGGCCATGTTATTATTTCCATTCTGCAATTCCCAGAACCCGTCTTCGTTATTTTTTTCTTTTCCTTCTAGTTTTTTTCTCTTCCTATTTTTTTCTTTCATTTTCGTTTATATCAATTCGGTTTTTTTTACATTTTCTCTAACTTTCCGTGTTTCTTTTCCTTGTTTCTTTTCCTTGTTTCTTTTCCTTTTTCTTTTCCTTGTTTCTTTTCCATTTTCTTTTCCTTGTTTCTTTTCCGTTTTCTTTTCTTTTCTTTTCCTTGTTTATTTTCCTTGTTTCTTTTCCTTTTTCTTTTCCTTTTTCTTTTCTTTTTCTTTTCCTTTTTCTTTTGCTTGTTTCTTTTCCATTTTCATTTCCTTGTATCTTTTCCTTTTTATTTTCCTTTTTCTTTTCCTTTTGTTTTCCTTTTTCTTTTCTTTTTTCTTTTCCATTTACTTTTCCATTTTCTTTTGCTTGTTACTTTACCTTGTTTCTTTTCCTTTTTCTTTTCCTTGTTTCTTTTCCGTTTTTTTCTTTTCCTTTTCCTCTTTCTTTTCTTTTTACTTTTTCTTTATCTTTTCCTTGTTTTTTTTCCTGTTTCTTTTCCTTTTTCTTTTCTTTGTTTCTTTTCCTTTTTTTTCTTTGTTTCTTTTCCTTGTTTCTTTTCCTTTTTTTCCATGTTTCTTTTCCTATTTCTGTTCCTTGTTTCTTTTCTATTTTCTTTTCCTTGTTTCTTTTCCTTTTTCTTTTGTTTTCCTTTTCCTTTTTCTTTTCTTTTTTCTTTTCCTTTTTCTTTTCCTTTTTCTTTTCCTTTTCTTTTCCTTTTTTGTCCTTGTTTCATTTCCTTGTTTCTTTTCCTATTTGTTTTCCTTGTTTCTTTTCCTTTATCTTTTCCTTGTTTCTTTTCCTATTTCTTTTCCTTTTTCTTTTCCTTGTTTCTTTTCCTTTTTTTCAATGTTTCTTTTCCTATTTCTTTTCCTTGTTTATTTTCCTTTTTCTTTTCTTTTCCTTTTCCTTTTTCTTTTCTTTTTTCTTTTCTTTTCCTTTTCCTTTTTCTTTTCCTTTTTCTTTTCTTTTCCTTTTCCTTTTTCTTTTCCTTGTTTCTTTTCCTTGTTTCTTTTCTGTTTCCTTTTCCTTGTTTCTTTTGCTTGTTTCTTTTCCTTGTTTCATTTACTTTTCCTTTTCTTTTTCTTTTCCGTTTTCTTTTCCTTGTTTCTTTTCCTTTTTCTTTTCCTTGTTTCTTTTCCTTTTTCTTTTCCTTGTTTCTTTTCCTTTTTCTTTTCCTTTTTCTTTTCCGTTTTCTTTTCTTTTCTTTTCCTTGTTTCTTTTCCTTTTCCTTTTCCTTTTTCTTTTCCTTGTTTCTTTTCCTTGTTTCTTTTCTGTTTCCTTTTCCTTGTTTCTTTTGCTTGTTTCTTTTCCTTGTTTCATTTACTTTTCCTTTTCTTTTTCTTTTCCGTTTTCTTTTCCTTGTTTCTTTTCCTTTTTCTTTTCCTTGTTTCTTTTCCTTTTTCTTTTCCTTGTTTCTTTTCCTTTTTCTTTTCCTTTTTCTTTTCCGTTTTCTTTTCTTTTCTTTTCCTTGTTTCTTTTCCTTTTCCTTTTCCTTTTTCTTTTCCTTGTTTCTTTTCCTTGTTTCTTTTCTGTTTCCTTTTCCTTGTTTCTTTTGCTTGTTTCTTTTCCTTGTTTCATTTACTTTTCCTTTTCTTTTTCTTTTCCGTTTTCTTTTCCTTGTTTCTTTTCCTTTTTCTTTTCCTTGTTTCTTTTCCTTTTTCTTTTCCTTGTTTCTTTTCCTTTTTCTTTTCCTTTTTCTTTTCCGTTTTCTTTTCTTTTCTTTTCCTTGTTTCTTTTCCTTGTTTCTTTTCCTTTTTCTTTTCCTTTTTCTTTTTTTTTCTTTTCCTTTTTCTTTTGCTTGTTTCTTTTCCATTTTCATTTCCTTGTATCTTTTCCTTTTTATTTTCCTTTTTCTTTTCCTTTTGTTTTCCTTTTCCTTTTTCTTTTCTTTTTTCTTTTCCATTTTTTTCTTTGTTTCTTTTCCTTGTTTCTTTGCCATTTTCATTTCCTTTTTTCTTTTCCATTTACTTTTCCATTTTCTTTTGCTTGTTACTTTACCTTGTTTCTTTTCCTTTTTCTTTTCCTTGTTTCTTTTCCGTTTTTTTCTTTTCCTTTTCCACTTTCTTTTCTTTTTACTTTTTCTTTATCTTTTCCTTGTTTCTTTTCCTGTTTCTTTTCCTTTTTTTCTTTGTTTCTTTTCCTTGTTTCTTTTCTTTTTTTTCCATGTTTCTTTTCCTATTTCTGTTCCTTGTTTCTTTTCTATTTTCTTTTCCTTGTTTCTTTTCCTTTTCCTTTTTCTTTTCTTTTTTCTTTTCCTTTTTCTTTTCCTTTTTCTTTTCCTTGTTTCTTTTCCTTTTTCTTTTCCTTTTTTGTCCTTGTTTCATTTCCTTGTTTCTTTTCCTATTACTTTTCCTTGTTTCTTTTCCTTTATCTTTTCCTTGTTTCTTTTCATTTTTCTTTTCCTTTTTCTTTTCCTTGTTTCTTTTCCTTTTTTTTAATGTTTCTTTTCCTATTTCTTTTCCTTGTTTCTTTTCCTTTTTCTTTTCTTTTCCTTTTTCTTTTCTTTTTTCTTTTCTTTTCCTTTTCCTTTTTCTTTTCCTTTTTCTTTTCTTTTCCTTTTCCTTTTTCTTTTCCTTGTTTCTTTTCCTTGTTTCTTTTCTGTTTCCTTTTCCTTGTTTCTTTTGCTTGTTTCTTTTCCTTGTTTCATTTACTTTTCCTTTTCTTTTCCTTTTCCGTTTTCTTTTCCCTGTTTCTTTTCCTTTTTCTTTTCCTTGTTTCTTTTCCTTTTCCTTTTCCTTTTTCTTTTAGTTTTTTCTTTTACTTTTACTTTTTTTTCCTTGTTTCTTTTCCTTGTTTCTTTTCCGTTTTCTATTCTTTACCTTTTCATTTTTCTTTTCCTTGTTTCTTTTCCTTTTTCTTTTCCTTGTTTCTTTTCCTTTTTCTTTTCCTAGTTTCTTTCCCTTTTTCTTTTCTTTTCCTTGTCCTTTTTCTTTTCCTTGTTTCTTTTCCTTTTTTTTCCTTGTTTCTTTTCCGTTTCCTTTTCCTTGTTTCTTTTCCTTGTTGCTTTTCCTTGTTTCTTTTCCTTGTTTCTTTTCCTTGTTTCTTTTCCTTGTCCTTTTCTTTGTTTCTTTCCCTTTCTCTTTTCTTTTCCTTTTCCTTTTCCTTTTCTTTTCCTTTTTCTTCTCCCTGTTTCTTTTCCTTGTTCATTTTCCCTTTTCTTTTCCTTGTTTCTTTTCTTTGATTCTTTTCCGTTTTCTTCTACTTTTTCTTTTCCTTGTTTCTTTTCCTTTTTCTTTTCTTTTCCTTTTCCTTTTCTTTTCCTTTTTCTTTTCCCTGTTTCTTTTCCTTGTTCTTTTCCCTTTTCTTTTCCTTGTTTCTTTTCCTTGATTCTTTTCCTTTTTCTTTTCCTTGTTTCTTTTCCTTTTTCTTTTCCTTTTTCTTTTCTTTTTTCTTTTCCTTTTTCTTTTCCTTGATTCTTTTCCTTGTTTCTTTTCCTTTTTCTTTTCTTTTTTCTTTTCCTTCATCTTTTCCTCGTTTCTTTTCCTATTTCTTTTCCTTTTTCTTTTCCTTGTTTCTTTTCCTTTTTCTTTTCCTTGTTTCTTGTCCGTTTTCTTTTCCTTGTTTCTTTTCCTTTTTATTTTCCTTGTCTCTTTTCCTTTTTCTTTTCCTTGTTCCTTTTCTGTTCTCTTTTCCTTGTTTCTTTTCCTTTTTCTTTTCCTTGTTTCTTTCCCGTTTTCTTTTCTTTTCTTTTCCTTGTTTCTTTTCCTTTTTCTTTTCTTTTTCTTTTCCTTTTTCTTTTGCTTGTTTCTTTTCCATTTTCATTTCCTTGTTTCTTTTCCTTTTTATTTTCCTTTTTCTTTTCCTTTTTGTTTTCCTTTTTGTTTTCTTTTTTCTTTTACATTTTTTTTCTTTGTTTCTTTTCCCTGTTTCTTTTCCTTTTTCTTTTCCTTGTTTCTTTTCCTTGTTTCTTTCCCTTGTTTCTTTTCCATTTTCATTTCCTTGTTTCTTTTCCTTTTTACTTTTCCATTTACTTTTCCTTTTTCTTTTCCATTTTCTTTTCCTAGTTTCTTTTCCTTTTTCTTTTCCATTTTCTTTTCCTAGTTTCTTTTCCTTTTTCTTTTCCATTTTCTTTTCCTAGTTTCTTTTCCTTTTTCTTTTCCATTTTCTTTTCCTTGTTTCTTTTCCGTTTTCTTTTCCTTGTTTCTTTTCCATTTTCTTTTCCTTGTTTCTTTTCCTTTTCCTTTTCTTTTCCTTTTCCTTTTTCTTTTCTTTTTACTTTTTCTTTATCTTTTCCTTGTTTCTTTTCCTTTTTCTTTTCCTTGTTTCTTTTCCTTTTTTTCTTTGTTTCTTTTCCTTGTTTCTTTTCCTTTTTTTCCATGTTTCTTTTCCTATTTCTGTTCCTTGTTTCTTTTCCATTTTCTTTTCCTTGTCTCTTTTCCTTTGTCTTTTCCTTTTTCTTTTCCTTGTTTCTTTTCCTTTTTCTTTTCCTTGTTTCTTTTCCGTTTTCTTTTCCTTGTTTCTTTTCCTTGTTTCTTTTCCTTTTCTTTCCTTGTTTCTTTTCCTTGTTCATTTCCTTTTCCTTTTTTTTCCTTTTTCTTTTCCCTGTTTCATTTCCTTGTTCTTTTCCCTTTTCTTTGCCTTGTTTCTTTTCCTTGATTCTTTTCTTTATATTTTCCTTGTTTCCTTTCCTTGTCTCTTTTCCCTTTTCTTTTCCGTCTTTCTTTTCCTTGTTTCTTTTTCCTGTTTCTTTTCCTTTTACTTTTCTTTTTTCTTTTCCTTTTTCTTTTCCTTGTTTCTTTTCCTTTTTCTTTTCCTTGTTTCTTTTCCTTTTTCTTTTCTTTTTTCTTTTCCTTTATCTTTTCCTTGTTTCTTTTCCTTTGTCTTTTCCTTTTTCTTTTTCTTGTTTCTTTTCCTATTTCTTTTCCTTTTTCTTTTCCTTGTTTCTTTTCCGTTTTCTATTCTTTACCTTTTCATTTTTCTTTTCCTTTTTTCTTTTCCTTTTTATTTTCCTTGTCTCTTTTCCTTTTTCTTTTCCTTGTTTCTTTTCCGTTTTCTTTTCCTTGTTTCTTTTCCTTTTCTTTTCCTTGTTTCTTTTCCTTTTTCTTTTCCTTGTTTCTTTTCCTTTTTCTTTTGCTTTTTCTTTTCCTTTTTCTTTTCTTTTTTCTTTTTCTTTTCCTTGTTTCTTTTCCTTGTTTCTTTTCCTTTTTCTTTTCCTTTTTCTTTTCTTTTTTCTTTTCCTTGTTTCTTTTCTGTTTCCTTTTCCTAATTTATTTTCCTTGTTTCTTTTCCGGGTTTCTTTTCCTTGTTTCTTTTCCTTGTTTCTTTTCCCATTTCTTTTCCTTTTTCTTTTCCTTGCTTCTTTTCCTTTTTCTTTTCTTTTTTCTTTTTCTTTCTCTTTTCCTTGTTTCTTTTCCTATTTCTTTTCCTTTTTCTTTACCTTGTTTCTTTTCCTTTTTCTTTTCCTTGTTTCTTTTCCGTTTTCTTTTCCTTGTTTCTTTTCCTTGTTTCTTTTCCTTTTCTTTCCTTGTTTCTTTTCCTTGTGCATTTCCTTTTCCTTTTTTTTCCTTTTTCTTTTCCCTGTTTCATTTCCTTGTTCTTTTCCCTTTTCTTTTCCTTGTTTCTTTTCCTTGATTCTTTTCTTTATATTTTCCTTGTTTCCTTTCCTTGTTTCTTTTCCCTTTTCTTTTCCGTCTTTCTTTTCCTTGTTTCTTTTTCCTGTTTCTTTTCCTTTTACTTTTCTTTTTTCTTTTCCTTTTTATTTTCCTTGTTTCTTTTCCTTTTTCTTTTCCTTGTTTCTTTTCCTTTTTCTTTTCTTTTTTCTTTTCCTTTATCTTTTCCTTGTTTCTTTTCCTTTGTCTTTTCCTTTTTCTTTTTCTTGTTTCTTTTCCTATTTCTTTTCCTTTTTCTTTTCCTTGTTTCTTTTCCGTTTTCTATTCTTTACCTTTTCATTTTTCTTTTCATTTTTTCTTTTCCTTTTTATTTTCCTTGTCTCTTTTCCTTTTTCTTTTCCTTGTTTCTTTTCCGTTTTCTTTTCCTTGTTTCTTTTCCGTTTTCTTTTCCTTGTTTCTTTTCCTTTTCTTTTCCTTGTTTCTTTTCCTTTTCTTTTCCTTGTTTCTTTTCCTTTTTCTTTTGCTTTTTCTTTTCCTTTTTCTTTTCTTTTTTCTTTTTCTTTTCCTTGTTTCTTTTCCTTGTTTCTTTTCCTTTTTCTTTTCCTTTTTCTTTTCTTTTTTCTTTTCCTTGTTTCTTTTCTGTTTCCTTTTCCTAATTTATTTTCCTTGTTTCTTTTCCGGGTTTCTTTTCCTTGTTTCTTTTCCTTGTTTCTTTTCCCATTTCTTTTCCTTTTTCTTTTCCTTGCTTCTTTTCCTTTTTCTTTTCTTTTTTCTTTTTCTTTCTCTTTTCCTTGTTTCTTTTCCTATTTCTTTTCCTTTTTCTTTTCCTTGTTTCTTTTCCTTTTTCTTTTCCTTGTTTCTTTTCCTTTTTTACTTTTCCTTGTTTCTTTTCCTTTGTCTTTTACTTTTTCTTTTCCTTGTTTCTTTTCCTTTTTCTTTTCCTTGTTTCTTTTCCTTGTTTCTTTTCTTTTTCTTTCTTTGTTTCTTTTCCTATTTCTTTTCCTTGTTTCTTTTTCTCTTTTTTCCTTGTTTCTCTTCCTTGTTTCTTTTCCTTTTTCTTTTCCTTTTTCTTTTCCTTGTTTCTTTTCCGTTTTCTTTTCCTTGTTTCTTTTCCTTTTTCTTTTCCTTGTTTCTTTTCCGTTTTCTTTTCCTTGTTTCTTTTCCTTTTTCTTTTCCTTGTTTCTTTTCCTTTTTCTTTTCCTTGTTTCTTTTTCGTTTTCTTTTCCTTGTTTTTTTTCCTTGTTTCTTTTCCTTGTTTCTTTTCATTTTTTCTTTTCCTTGTTTCTTTTTTTCTTTTCCTTTGTCTCTTCCTTTTTCTTATTTTTTTTCTTTTCCTTTTTTTTCCTTGTTTCTTTTCCAATTTCTTTTCCTTGTTTCTTTTTCTCTTTTTTCCTTGTTTCTTTTCCTTGTTTCTTTTCCTTTTTCTTTCCCTTTTTTTACTTTTTTCTTTTCCTTTTTCTTTTCCTTTTTCTTTTCTTTTTTTCTTGCTTACTTTTTCTTTTCTAATTTTTTTTCTTTTCTTCTTTGTTATGTTCACATTTTCTTCGTTCTTTTTCTCTTCTCATTGCTTCTTGCTTATTTTCTTTTCAAAGATTTTCTTGTTACTTTACTTCTTTTTTTGCTTTCTACATTTTTTCATATTTCTTCTTTTCTTTCTTTCCTTCTTCATTTTTGCTCTTTTCGCTTTTCTTCATCACTTCCTTGCTTTATTTGTTATCTTATCTTTCTTTCTTTCCTTCTTTCTTTATTTCTTTCACTATATTTCTCTACTGTCTTTTATTTTCTTACTTCGTCATTGATTTTATTTATTTATATCTCGCTTTTCTTTCTTTATTTCTTTCTTCCTTCCTTCTTTCCTTCCTTCCTTTTCCTATATCTCTTTCGTCGTCTTTATCTTCTTATTTCTGCATTATTTTCTTTTTTATCCTTCACATTTTCTTTCTTTCTTCTTGTTTACTTGATTTGTTGCTTTCTTTCTGTCTTTATTTCTTGTTTACTTCCTTCGTTTCTTTCTTTCTTTCTTTTCTTGACATTCTTTCTTCCGTCTTTCCTCCCTTGATTTCTATCTTTCTTTCGAGAAGACTGTGTCCTCATTTTAATTAAATTAATCTCATTTAAACTCTAATCTAAACTGTGTACTTACTTTAATTAAAATTAATCTCATTTTAATGTTTACATCCTTTTAAATATCGCCACAAAACCTGTAAATAGCCTCCGTATTGCAGACAAATTGTTCTACGCATGCGTCCCCTAGGGAAACACGCAACTCTTTCTTTCTGATATTTGAAAGTTAACACACTACAATGTTGTAAAAAAAAGTGACGTGCTCAAGTTTCAAATCTAAACAATTTTCCTTTTTACTATCTGATTTGTTTTCCTGTATAATCAAGTCTTTTCATTACCCGACATTCCTTAAGCTTCCCGACTTGCAACCAGGCATAATGAACACACACACACAAAAAAGAATATTTATAGCTGATATCAACGGGATAGACCCCTGAAACCGATGTAGACCCAGTCCAACCAGGATTTATAGACAGCTTACATTTGCGTCACTTTCCCATGAACACCGAGGCCAGTTTAACTGCAACTATAAATCAAACAAGGTATGTCAATGCACACACACACACACGCATATATATATATATATATATATATATATATATATATATATATATATATATAGGGTGTCCATAAAGTTCGTGTGCACTTTAAAAAATTTATAACTTTATTTGTATTTGCGATAGAAATAATTTGTAAAAAGGATTAGAAAGAAGTAAATCTATATTATTTTTTAAGGTTTTATTGAAATTTTATTTAAGTTTCCACATGTCCTCCATCATTAGCAATACAAAGGGTAATACGATTTTGCAGTTCACGGAAAACATTTGCCAACTGATTTACAGTAATGCCTGAAATCACATTCGTTTATTTTAGCTATATTTCAACTAGGTACATTAAACTTTATATCATTTTTTACAGAGAGTTCCACGAACGAGAAATGCGTCAGAAGGAAACGTCATCATAGAATTTACGCCTACATGAAGCCAACTCAAATGTAAATTGATGAGATCTTGACGCCAGTCTAGTACTGCGCTTAAATTCAAAACGTCTAGATGCCATAGCGGAGAGCTCATACAGTATTTAAATAAAAGGCACAGAGAGAAAACGTTACGGCGATAGGAAAATGACTGAAGTCGAGATGCCAGATCAGGAACAATAATATTGCTGATTCTTCTTTAAATTTTATCAAGAAGCTCAAGGTAAAAAGCAGCGGTCGTATATATATATATATATATATATATATATATATATATATATATATATATATATATATATAGTAGTAGTAGTAGTAGTAGTAGTAGTAGTAGTAGTATTCCGAAGTTTAAATAAGCAGCTCTAAATAGAGTCTGGCTAAAATTAACTTTCTGGCATAAAAGTGCCCCATGCCATAAAAAGAGTAGAACATTTGAATATTAATTCAATAACCAGGTAGGCAATGACTGGCCTCTACTTTAAGTTTCATGTGCTTGCACGCAATCTTCATTTAGCTAATAATCTTTACCGACCTCCTCACTTGGTAGGATGTGGCACAAGGCCGAATTTAATGTGGGGCTACCCAAGCCGTAAGCTCGGCCCAAAATTCCCCATAGACCCCGCAGAGACTCTTCCCTTCGGCATAGCTTCGTAGGGGTTCCTCTCTGCCCGAAGGCAGGGAGTTCGACAACAGCTAAGAGCTGAGCACGCGCACAGCTCCAGCTACTTACCTACCTTTCTTCAGGTAGCCAGTAATATTTACCGACCTCTCCTTGAGGTAGGATGTGGCACGTGTTTAATGTGGAGCAAAACCGAGCCCGTAAGTTCGGCCCAAAATTCCTTGTAGATCCTGCATAAACGGGGTCTGTCTACCTCCCCGGACAAGACTCTGCCCTTCCGCAAAGCCTCGTCCGTGTTCCTCTCTGCCCGAAGGCAAGGAGTTCGACAACAGCTGAGAGCTGAGCACCAGCTGCCTACCTGACTGAATCTTCAGGTAGCCAGTAACTTACAGTAATAAGATGAATACATTATATACCACCGGAGAGAGTAGAATTTGTCAAGCAAACCGAACTCGCACAGTGGGGAGGGTAGATCATCAAGCCAAGATCTAACATAGCCAAAAAATAATAATTAAACCTGGAAAGGCTTACCAGTATAGCAAAAAGCGCTCAGTAACAAGAGAAACTGGTGTTATGGTACAGGAGCTGAAGCATTATGCCAAAAATGTGCCCAATTGGACCAGACTACCAAATTCATGTTAGAACACACACACACAGACACACAGACATATATATATATATATATATATATATATATATATATATATATATATATATATATATAATCATTCCATCTCAAGTAAGGCATTAAAGCCACTAAGGAACTTAGTGAGAAAGAATAAGAAAAATATTATTAAGAATGGGAGTGGAATTCTAGAACACACTAGATAACGATTGAGATTGCATTTAAACTTTTGAAAATCAAAGTTGGCAGTAAAGCAAGAATGCGGAAGAGAGTTGCACGAGTGTGAATTGTAAAAGAAGACACTGTTATCAAAGAACTTGCGGTTACACTTATCTATCTATCTATCTATCTATCTATAGGTAGTCATATCTATCTATCTAAATATGTTAATATCTATCTATCTATCTATCTATCTATCTCAGTCTGTTCATATCTATCTATCTATCTATCTATCTATCTAACTAACTATCTATCTATCTATCTATCTATCTCAGTCTGTTCATATCTATCTATCTATCTATCTCTGTTGATATCTATCTTTCTAAATATAGTCATATCTATTTATCTATCTATCTATCTATCGATATAGTCATATATATCTATCTAAATATGTTAATATCTATCTATCTATCTCAGTCTGTTCATATCTATCTTTCTAAATATAGTCATATCTATCTATCTATCTATCTATCTATCTATGTCTGTTCATATCTATTTGACTATATATAAATATATATATATGTGTGTGTGTGTGTTTGTGTCTGTGCGCGCGTGTGTGTGTGTGTGTCTGTGTGGCCTGATGATTGCGTATGTCATGAAACAGTCTGTTGTCTCTGAGTGTTGAATTCAACGATCACTTTTATATTTATATTTACATACTCTCTATATTGAGCAGTTTATACCATAAATATAACACACCTTAAAACTGTATTTCTTCATATATATATATATATATATATATATATATATATATATATATATATATATATATATATATATATATATATATATATATCAATCTGTCCATAGCTATCTATCCATGTATTTATCTCGGCCTGTTCATGTCTATCTACCTACCAATGTCAGTCAGTTGATATGTAGGTATCTATCTCTCTGTTTATATATATATATTTTAATCTGTTCTTATATATGTCTGTTCATATCTATCTATCAATATATCTAAATATGTTCGTATCTATATATCGTAGTTTGTCCATATCTATCAATCTCAATCTGTTATTATATATCTAGGTGTGTTCATATCTATCTATCAATCTATCGCAATATGTTTATATCTATGTATCTATCTTTCCATAGCAGTATTTTCATATCTATCTATCTATCTATCTATCAAACATATACAAACGAGAGTATTACAGCAAGAATGTTCGGTGCGACTGTCAGAGCTGACTGCTGGAAACTTCCCTCTCTAAGAAGGCAGTTCCTGCCCCTATTTATAGCTGGGAGAGTCCATGCACGCGTGGGTAAGTTACCATAACACTATCTATGTATCTTCATATCTATCTCCCACAGTCTGTTCATATCTATCTATCGTGTATGCGTGTGTGCGCGCGCGTGTGAATACGTACACACACACATATGCATGCATATATATATATATATATATATATATATATATATATTACAGTAGGATTCCACTCTACAGGGCGTGGAGGCACTCAAGTTAGAGGATTGAGTTAAGGGGTCGTTCATATGGATAAAACGGGAAAATAACAACTTGAAAAGGTTGAGAGTCTGATCCCTAGGACAGTGATTCGCGAGAGTACAACTTACTTCTCGCCGATGGAATAGGGAGGGTACGTAGATGGTTTGCTACTATTTAAGTAGCATGGCAGGTCCTAGCCGTGAAGGCTAAACCTGGGAGAACAAAGAAATGTAGTTCTTTCCGAGCACTTTCCGTTGTAGTAGCGATAGAAGAGTGAAAGAGAAGTTGGAGGGTGGAAAATAAAATAAAAATATCACTTGATGTTTTATTTCAACACATCTACAGGGGTTGAAGAAGAATAAGGTACTTTTGTTGCGTAATATATATATATATATATATATATATATATATATATATATATATATATATATATATATATATATATATATATAAGTAATGCAGTGAATCTGAAAGAAACCTCAACAGAATGCAGAAATCACTGGACGGCCGTTTCGTCCTATATTTGGGACTCATCAGCAGTGCGCATCCACTATCGAGAATTGAAACCCTGACAGTTAGGTTGTCAAGCAAACATCATAGCAACTGTTCGAATGGGCCTCGGTGACGGAGAGGTAGCAAATCAGACTCAATATAGCGCCGCTCGCTCACATATTCCGTGGTGGAACTCAACTGAAATTCTCTGTAACAATAGGACTGTGCTCTCCGAAGCCACGACTACTATCACCAAGCCGCTCAAACTGAAGCATTAGAAGCCGGATCAAGCAATGATATATACATGATAGAAATTGTTAGGAGGATTTGATAATTATAATTATTATAATTATAATTTCTATCACATATATATATATATATATATATATATATATATATAAAGAGAGAGAGGGGGGAAGGGGGAGAGAGATAAATAGATATGAACAATCTCAAATAGATTAGTAGATTGGTAAGAACATACATAGATAGAAACAAACAAACCGAGATTTTTTTTACGGAAAGCTTCACCCTGTACAAGGCCCGGGGGCCACTCAAAGTAGAGGGTTACGTTAAGGGGTAGTTTATAGTAGATAGGAGGGGAAGATAACGGTTGACTCTAGACTCGAACAGGTTAAGATTGTATTAAACGGGGAAACATCCACTTGGGGGTCTGTTTCACAGAGATGTTCGCGAGAAGATGCTGTTTGAGTGCAACTTACTTCTCGCCCATGGCATAGGGAGGGTATGTAGATGGTTTGCTACTATTTAAGTAGCATGGCAGGTCCTAGCCTTGAAGGCTAGACCTGGGGGAACAAAGAAATCTAGTTCGTCCGAGCACTTTCTATGGTAGTAGCGATAGAAGAGTGAGGGAGAAGTTGGAGGGTGGAAAAAAAATCAGTCTTATTTAACACATCTACGGGGATTCAATAAGTTTAACGTACTTCTCGTGGGTTGAAATAGATCTGTACGCGTATGAGGTAATTTTTTTAAAGCCTTTCACCCGAAGCAAGACAGGAAGCCACTAGCACGCAATGGGTTACAGAGAATTGGAGCGAGGGCAAAGAGGAGTGATAGAGGAAAGGATGAAGAGAAGGATAGGGGATAGATCAAAGCATCTGGAGACGTCGATTGACATTATATTTGAATAGTTGGAGATTATAGCTATCAGGGAAACAGGAAAAGGGGAGGGAGTTCCACAGACGAGAAGTGCGAGAAGCTATTGGAGTAGAAGACACGGCTACATTTAACAGTATCGACAGTGAAAGGGTGAGACCGAGATGCCAGCCTGGTAGAACGCTTAAATTCATGAAGTCTGGGAACCAGCGAAAGCAGCTCATCGGAGTAGTTACCGTGAAAGTATTTGTAAAAAAGACAGGGGGAGGCGACGTCACGTCTGTGAGAGAGCGACTCCAGCCGAAATGCCAGATCAGGGCCAATTACACTGCATATCCGTCTCTATATTTTATCAAGGACCTTGAGACAAACAGAAGAGGCTGATGGTTGATTTGTAGATTTGAAGGATCGACTCCGGCGAGAAAAATTTCCTGGCGCATCAAAGGGAGCCAACTTTTCTTGCAGTGGACGAAGCTATTGAATCAATGTATTTGCTCCATTTCATATATATATATATATATATATATATATATATATATATATATATACATACATACAGTAGCGGCCAAAATATAAGGAATGGAAACAACAAAGACATAAATATGTGTATTACTTAAAAAGTAATGCCTGATTAGCAATGAAATTTTTACCGAACAATGATTAGGGTGTAATGTATAAATATTATACAAAGTTACAAAAATTTACATAATAGTTTTTTATAAATAAAGATTAAATGGAACAAAGGAAATAGACTACTGGACAAAAGTTAAGGAACGATGATAATAATTTGCATAAACTTTTAATTTACATTGTTAAAAAACTCGATGGAGCTTTTCAACAATAAGTAAAAGTTCATTTATCATTAGGACTTTATTTTTAAGCACTATGGCAAACTCTACACGCAAAACGCTCTCTTTTGAAGAAAAAACTCATTATCGCTATCAAGAAAAAATATATACTCTGTGCAAGGCCCGGGTGCCACTCAAGGTAGAGGGTTACGTTAAAGAGTAGTTTATATGGATAGGAGAGAAAGATAACGATTAATCCCAGACTTGAACAGACTAAGATTGTAGTAAACAGGGAAACATCCTCTTGGGGGTCTGTTCCACTGAGAAATTATTCACGCGAAGAAGCTGTTTGAGTGGAGCTTATTTTTCACCGATGGAATGCGGGTGTTTTGCTACCATGTAAGTGTCATGGCGAGTCCTAGCCGTGAAGGTTAGAACTGGGGGAACAAAGAAATGTAGTTCGTCCGAGCACTTTCCATGGTAGTAGCGATAGAAGAGTGAGGGAGAAGTTGGAGGGTGGAAAAATAATTCTCCTCCAGAAAGTGCGCGGAGATGCGTTTGAACTCTATCAAAACCGTATGCGTCGTAAAGGGCCTCACTAATTCTGTCTTTAATCGTAGTTAGCACATCAGCAGTGGGTCCTGCTCATCGAAACCCGTACTGCTCGTGTTACAAGAGGTTGTTCCTGTATAGTTGATTAAAGCCTGAAAAAGCTTACTAATAATTCTAAGGAGACTAATAGGTCTGTACAGATAGATGTGTTGACTGCCAGGACCACGCGGGACTTGCCGTTATTAAATATTTTCAAGGATCTACCTGTTCGGAAGGATTTTATTATTGAGAAAACCCTTCCAGTGATTCTATAGCTGGAGAGCTTTTGAAGCAATCTTTGTGCTACACATTGTCGAAGGTCTTCGAGATATCTAATGTTCTGGTTCTCAAGGTGTGTTTATCGACAAGAACGTCACTAGGTCTCTGTGTAATGGTAGTTAGGGTGTCAGCAGTGGATTGGGCAGATCAAAGCCCATACTGCTCGTCACACAGGAGGTTATTTGGATCTAGATACTCGACGACCTTCTCATTGATTATAGCCTCAAAAAGCTTACTAATGATATTGAGGAGACTGGTGGGTTTGTACTGAGAGGATGAAGATCGGTGGGTCGCGTTCTTGAAGACCGGACATACACTTGATTCCTTCCACAGACTTGCGAAGGATTTCTCCTTCAAGCAGCGGCTAAATAACTTGGATCGGGGATAATTTTGGGTTGATATACGACTACTGGAATTTTGTCTGGGACAGTGGATTCTATTTGGGCCTAGGTTTTTGATAAGTCTAGAAATTTTTCTTACTGAAATGAGTATTTTACTGACTTTGTGCTCAGTGAGACGTGGGATTGTTGGGGAGCGGATGGCCTTTGTCACCAAATTTTGATTCTGAGGCAAAGATCGAGGCGAAGAGCATTGCCTTGTCTGTTGAGGGGGATATGACCTCGGGGACATTTATAATTGTGAGAACAGACGATTTCTTTTAGTTCATAATTTGGTTGGTGATCTTGCAGAATTCGCAAAATCCAATTTGTTTATTTTCAACATTGTCCTGGACTTTACGCTTTCCAGAACTCTCTTACAGCGATTGTAGGCGATTCTGAAGAAGTATGGACCAGACTACATTCCTATTTGCGATAGAATTTGAAGTAGTGTTTCCGGTGAGATATGACGACAGCAGATTCAGGGATGAACCAGTGCTGACTGATTTTTGCAGTAAGTATTTGGCGGGTATGAAACACACCATTCCAGAAAGGATTAATTCGGATACTAAGGCAGCAGTTTTGGGGGCAGCATGTTAAAAGACGTTTGGGAGATGAGGTTCTATCACATAGGGCCAAAATATAGTTTTCCCAGTCAGTCTTCGCGTAGCGAAAAACCGTGCTTTGGATATATTTGAAACAACTAAAAGAGAAACACACACACACATATGCACACACACACACACACACACACACACACACACACACACACATATATATATATATATATATATATATATATATATATATATATATATATGAATCAATGAATGAAGTGACATAAATAGATATATTTAGATATGTTTATTTTGGCGTTGCAAACGTGGTTGTACCTCACACCGCACCCTTTTTTTATCCACAGAGATATCAATTTCGACTGACTTAAGTCATCGTCATCAAGCATACACATAATATAATCCCATAGAAACGAGCTGTATGCAAACAAAATGTGTGTGTGTGTGTGTGTTAATGGACATTAATGTTAACATCCAGAGGCGAAAGTCTGTTTTTCTACTAAACGCAATCGTCAGGCCACATACGTGAAACAGATCATTGCCTCACTCTGGGTGTTGACTTCAATGTCCTCTTTTACATTTACATACGCTCCATCCCTTGATATTGGGCACTTTAACCCATACACACACACAAACACACACACACACACACACACACACACATATATATATATATATATATATATATATATGAATGAAGGAAATGACTTAAATAGATATATTTAGATGTTTATTTTGACGTCGCAAACGTGGTTGTACCTTACACCCTTTTTTATCCACAGAGATATCAATTTCGAATGACTTAAGCCATCGTCAGCATGTTTACACTTTCTAAAATCACATAGTAAGGAGCGGTATGCAAACAGCATTTAATTCGCAGGCCATTGTTGCTCCTATCTATCTATCTATCTATCCAAGTAAGATATGTTCAGTTTAATATCCTAATACGAATATCTATATCAATGGAGTAATGGATAGCGGTACGGATTGAGGAATCGGAGAGCCGAGTTCGAGTTCCAGTCGAATCCATGCTACTACGTGCTAATAGGAAATAGGAAAGGTATGAATCCTCTTCTTCTCCCCCCAGCTATGTGTAAACCTACTACTGGAAAAAAATGCCTTGTCAGTTATGTATCGAAAGATACATGATCGCCTAAGCGTGTATCACCCATGGCATATAATTGACTGATCTCTCTCTCTCTCTATATATATATATGTGTCAGTGTGTGTGTGTGTGTGTTAATGGCCGTTGAAGTCAACACCCAGAGGTGACAGTTTGTTATTTTGCTAAACGCAATATATATTTCCAAGAGTATAGAATCCAGATTGAACTCAGAGAGACAGAGCAAGAATATAATATAAAAGGCTCAAACACTAATATTCCATGGTTATAATTTATTACATTGGAATCGTAATTGCGATCCAATTCATCAGACCTACAAATTTGTGTTTGAGCCTTTTATATTATATATATATATATATATATATATATATATATATATATAAAAGGCTCAAACACAAATTTGTATATATATACAATATATATATATATATATATTTGTATATATATACAAATTTGTATATATATATATATATATATATATATATTGTATATATATACAAATTTGTATATATATATATATATATATATATATATATTGTATATATATACAAATTTGTATATATATATATATTTGTATATATATACAAATTTGTATATATATATATATATATTTTATACATATACAAATTTGTATATATATATATATATATATATATATATATATATATATATATATATATTGTATATATATACAAATTTGTATATATATATGTATATATATATATTTGTATATATATATACAAATTTCTCTCTCTATATATATATGTATATATATACAAATTTGTATATATATATATATATATATATATATATATATACAAAATACTACTGCATATAATGACCGAAGTAGTTCGGTCGTCACTGCATTCAGAACTGCCGGAAATCGCTGCCAAAATGTTCTAAAAAACGCCAAATGCAGCCACGCACGGGCGGTCCAGACTGAGGTTGAAAAGAAGCAAATGGGATCCTGTGAATTCTGGAAGCTCTCAAATCAAATCATGAACTGTGGTAAAGCGTCTGTGTTGACAATTATAAATTGCACCGGGGGCTGATATCTTTCTCGACTGCTAAGACGATCCTCTTCGCCTCCATCTTTGCTTCTAACTCCACGTTAACTGGCAAAGTTCCCACGTCCCACTGAGAACAATCTCAGTAAAATTACCGTCACGGCACGCGAGGTCTCGAGACTTATCAATGGCTCTGATCATTAGAAAGCCACTGGTCCAGACAGAAATCCGTTGATTGTCGTAAAGTACATGTACCAGGAATTATACCCATTCCTAGCAAAATTTTTCAACCACTGCTTGAAGGAGAAATCCTACCCAAAGCTGTGGAAAGTGCCAAGCATATGCCCGGTTTTCCCGGCGTGCGATGTTCCCACTCCCAGTAGAAACCCATCAGTCTCCACAGTATCATCAGCAACCTCTTTGGGTCTACTATTAATAAGAAGGTCGTTGAACACTTCGAAAAGAACAAACTCTTCAGCAACAAGAACTACCTATGTCCTAACTACCATAACTCACAGAATCAGTCAGGCTCTTGACAATAAGCACACTTCAAGGACCATAGCATTCAATATCTCAAAGGCCTTTGACAAGCTGTGGCAAGAAGGCTTAATACACAAGCTCTCCAGTTATGGAATCACAGGAAAAGTCTTCTCGATCATAAAATCCTTCTTAACAGGTAGATCCCTGAAGGTATTTATCAATGGTCAAATCCCCGGAGCCCTAGAAGTCAAGGCAAGCTTCCCCCAGCTTCTGTGTCAACTTTTATATTTATATTTAAAAGCTTATTAATGATACTAATAAGCTTTTTGAGGCCATAATCGATAAGAAAACCGTCGAAAAGAACGAGCTCTTCAGCGACGATCAGTATGGGTTTCGGTGGGGCCGACCGACTGCCGACGTCCTAATTGCCATCACTCACAGAATCAGTGAGGCTCTTACAATAAACACACCTCAAGGACCGTAGCATTCAATATCTCAAAGGCCTTTGACAAGCTGTGACACAAAGGCTTACTACACAAGCTCTCCAGTTATGGAATCACAGGAAGGGTCTTCTCGATCATAAAATCCTTCTTAACAGGTAGGTCCTTGAAGGTAGTTAGTTATGAATGCCCAGGGCTCCGGAGCACTAGAGGTCAAGGTAGGCGTACTACAAGGGTTACTTCTCGGACCAAACCTCTTTTTGATATACAGAAATGGTCTGCCTAAGATTATACTCATATCATTTATAAAGATCTATGTCGATGATACGACGATGTTTTTTAATCATTTCCCCCCAAGCAAGTTGGGAATACCACGGTTACTAGGGAGAGTGGGGGGAGGGGGAATCTGGGACAAAGAACTTGGGTATAAGGCGGACGGACGAAATGAGAAAAGCTGAACGTGGTTCAAGAAGATAGAAGATGGAAGTTGCATTTAAACTTTTGAAGACTGTAGTTATCAGGGAACCAAGGAAACGGCAGGAATTTCCACATGCGGGAAGTGCGAGAAAAGGATATATTGAGGTAGAAGTGGTGGTTACATTTAAATCATTCAAAAGTAAATGATCGGTTTCTAGATGCCAATCTAGGAGCAAGCTTAAATTCATGTCGTCGATGCGCCAGGGATAAAAACACGTCAGAGCAGTTGCCATGACAATATTTGCAAAAAAAAAAAAGAAACAGACGGAGGCCACGTCACGTCTGTGAGAGCGAGTCTGAAGTCGAGATGCCAAGTCAGGATCGATTACGTTGCCGATCCTTCTTTGGATTTTGACAAGAACCTCGAGATGAGTAGCAGGAGCACCAGACCAAATATGGCAACAATATTCAAAGCGCGGACGAATGGTATATTTGTAAATGTTCAAGATGGACTCTGACAAGAAAAAAACCTTCTGGCACGACACAGTGACCCAACTTTCCTTGCAGTAGATGCAGCTATTGATTCAATGTAGTTGTTTCACTTCAGGTCAGTTCAAAACATGAGGCCAGGAAGGCGCAGTGAGATTCTCTTCTAGAATTGAGCATCAGCCATGTTGATGTGGGGCAGGGAAATTTCTCTATGGTGGTTAAATGAGAGCATTTTAGATTTAGAGGCATCAAAATTTAAAATCCATTTCCTGCTCCAGTTAACCACTCATTGGAGCTCCTTTTCAAGAGCAGCATCCAGGTTAAGTTTGTCAGTTCTGATGGATTTGCTATTGAGACAGGAGTAAATGGTAGTACCATCAGTATAATGACTACTTGGGAACTGATGACATCAGGAAGATCATTGATGAAGATCAAAAACAGCATAGGGCCCAGTATTGAGCCTTAGGGGAATCTAGTGTTCGTGTGAAAGGATCTGGAAGTGAGATCACATTGTATATCTGTCTTTGGATTTTGTCAAGAAACTCGAGATGAACAGCAGGGGCACCAGACCAGATATGGCAACAATATTCAATGCACGGACGAATGGTAGATTTGTAGATGTATAAGATGGACTCTGACGAGAAAAACCTCATGGCATGAGACGGTGACTCAACTTTCCTTGCAGTAGATGCAGCTATTGATTCAATGTAGTCGTTCCACTTCAAATCACTTGAAAACGTGAGGTAATGAAGGCGCAGTGTGTTGCTCTCATTCAGTCAAAGCTCAGCCATGCTGATAGCGGGTAGGAAAAATTCTCTATGTTGGTTAAATGAAAGCAGCTTCGTTTCGGAGGCATTAAGATTTTCGAGCCATCACCTGCCCCAGTTAACCACAGATTGGAGGAGGTCCTTTACAAGAGCAGTAACCAGGTTAACTTTGTCTGTGCTGGCGGTTTTGCTATTGAGATAGCAATAAATCGTAGTGTCATCAGCATAATAATCGTTGTGGTTAATGTAGGAGGGGGAAATACTGTGTCTGTTAGGGGCAGAAGCTACGGAGATATATAAGAGTGCGATCACGTTCATTTCGGCAAAATTCGTACTATGCGGTAAAAGAAAAACAACTTTCTTTAGCTCTGACTGCGTGAACCGGGCATCACGTTCAACCAAAGAATGCAGAAGATAGAAAATAAAAAAAAATCTAGGAACGAAAACAATTTTTTTTTACTTCCTTCCATTCACTTCCGTCAGCAACCGACATGCGCAAAAGCAACAGACCCGTCTCACTTTAGTTTTCCCTTCTTTCTTCTGTCCATCATGTTTACAAGAGCCGCTTACTTTTCTCTTTATCATTTCCTTAACTTTAAGGAAAGATAAAAAAAAAAAAATGTTTACTGCTAGCGGAAAAGCTAAATATCTCGCAACCAGATATAGGCAGAAGCGGCTGGCCCAAAAGATAAAAGACACGTCGTTAGAGCTGTGTTGCATATGCCTAACGATGGCGTATATTCTTGATAGCGCCTCTTTAAGGTAGACTCCTGTGCAAATAAAAATAAAAATGATATGGTCAAATTATATTAACAAACTGCTGCTTCTGCTATTATTATTATTATTATTATTATTATTATTATTATCATCATCATCATCATCATCATCATCATCATCATCATCATTATTATTATTATTATTATAATTATTATTATTATTATTATTATTTTTATTTCCTTTGATATCTGGTGTTTACACATTTCTTTCCGGGTCCCGCCCAGGGACCTAAGGTTAGAAATGGCATCATGACACTTTCCACTGCAAAAAAAATAAAAAAATAATTACATAGATAAAGCCCTTCGTAAAGTGTGGGCTGTACTTGTTAGAACAATTTTCTGTATCTCTTTGAGGCATGGACTTCCAAGGATCCCTTCAATCAGCCTACTGGAATCTTTTCCAACCAGTCCAAGGGCTCCAACTACAACAGGATTTGTTGATCTTTCCATGTGCCACATTTTTGATATTTCTATTTCAAGGTCTTTGTATTTTGACAGTTTTTCGAATATCTTCAAAGACACATTGCAGTCTGCAGGGACTGCCATATCAATAAGGAGGCACTTATTTTGTTTGTGGTCTTTAATAACAATGTCTGGGCGGTTGGCTTTGATTGTTCTGTCAGTGTGTATTGTATAGTCCCATAAAATTGTAACAAGTCCTATCTCCGTAACCGGGTCAGGGTGGTGTTCGTACCAATTTCTTCCAGTTTCCTTCCCATAGGAGTTGCAAATTTTCCAGTGCAGATATTGGCCCACTCTGTCATGCCGGGTTTTATAGTCAGTGGGTGCCAATATCGTGCAACCTGATATAAGATGATCAATGGTTTCTGGATATTTGTCACAGAATCTGCATCTTGGGCTAACACAGTATTTTAGTATATGTGCTTGATAATTCCTAGTTAACAAGCATTGGTCTTGTGCAGCAATGATAAAACCCTCAGTTTCCCCTTTCATTATTATTATTATTATTATTATTATTATTATTATTATTATTATTATTATTATATTTTCTTTGTTTTCTTGTGTATAATCATTTCGTTCCGGGTCCCGATCAGAGATCTAAGGTCAGAAATGGCATCTTGATATTTTCGACTGAGCATTTTTTTTTTTTTAATCTCACATCTTTTACATAGACAAAGCCCTTCTTAAGGTGTGGGCTGTATTATTATTATTATTATTATTATTATTATTATTATTATTATTATTATTTTCCTTTCATTTCTGTTGTATACACATTTCCTTCCGGGGCCCAACCAGAGACCTAAGGTCAGAAATGGCTTCATTTCATTTTGTACCGATCATTTTGGGGGAAGTAAGCAAACAAAAAGAAAAGAAAAAAAAGAAAAAAAAAACGATTACACACATTTTTACATAACTAAAGCTTTTCGTAATGTATTTGTGAGTAGAATCTTTTTGTTTTTGTTTAAGGCATGGCCTACCAGCAATCTCTTCAATGTGTCTACCGTAACATTTCCCAATCAATCCGATTGCTTCAAGTGCAACTGGAATTATTGATGTCTTCATGTGCCATACTTTTTTAGATTTCCACTTTAAGATCGTCGTCTTTGGATCTTCAAAGATACATTACAATCTGCAAGCGCTGCCATGTCAATAAGAAAGCATATTCTGTTTGTATGTTCTTTGTTGACTACGTCTGGGCGATTAGCTTTGATTGTTATCTCTTTGTGTAAATTCCCATAAAATTGTTGTAAGTCCTATCTCCGTAACAGGATCTGGGTGGTGTTCATACCAGCTTTATTGTCAGTGTTATTTTTTATTTTAATTTCTTTGATTTCCAATGTATACTCATTTCTTTCCGGATCCCAACTAGAGACATAAGATCAGGAATGGAATAATGACATTTTCCACCTAGGATTTTTTTTATATTATTATCATTAGTGTATGTTATGTTTCCTGCTTTGTATCCTGTAGATCCAGACCCAAACTATGGTCCTTAGGCCCTATAGGAGAATTGTCATTTAACTAATACTACTTTTCTTAGTTTATGGAATGTTCCTAGTAGGACGATCATCTGGGCAACTTGTATGTTAATGTCACCTGAGACAGTGTTAATAAAATTGTCCATTCCTTTTCTCACGAGCCCCAGAGCTCCGATTACTAAAGTCTCAGTTTTCATCCCCCACACACTGTTAATCTCGATCTCCAGGTCCTTGTATTTGGACAATTTCTCGATAATTTTCATGGAGTTGTTTCTCTCAGATAGTCCTACTATGTCAATAAGCATACACTTCCTGAATTTCTTGTCTTTTTTCATAATATCAGGTCTGTTTGCTTTTATTTCGATGTCAATTTGAATTGGCATGTCCCATAGGATAGTTACATCGTTATTTTGGTTAACTGCGTCTGGTTGGTGCTCATACCATCTCTCAGTGGTTTCGATTTTGTGCGTCTTGTATATCTTCCAGTGCACATATGTCGTTAACTTGTTATGGCTGTGGGTATGTGCGTTTTTTGCTAGTTTAGTATTATTATTATTATTATTATTATTATTATTATTATTATTATTATTATTATTATTATTATTATCATCTTCCACGCAGTTGTCGATATTGAACCGGAGATCTTGGATTATGAGTGTTCTCCATCAAGTCGTATGACCTCCAATAGACAGAACCTCTCTAAGAATACTTACCGAGCCAAGCGACGCAGACTTCTGAAGCGATGGGCTACTTTACTTAATGACGGTCTTAGTTTAGATGTTTAGGTGATATGAGCCCAAACGTCCCAATGAAAACTGCTACAATAAACGCCTAGATTTCTCACGTTTTTGTTGTTCGTATAATTATATATATTATTATTATTAAACTTAAATCTTCCATGAATCTCTTCTATTCATATCTGCTCTAGCGTATCAAATGTAAACAAATGACGTCATATATTTTTGAATTGGACAAAGTCCGACAATTTATTTAAAGACATTTATGATATGTTTAACGTTCTTTTTATAGATACAAGTATTTAAGCAAATGCTCTGTTTTATAATAAACAGTATTAAATAACATTTACTGAATGAACAGTATTAATAACATTTACTGAATGTCCGAGAAATTTTCATGTCGGAGAATGAAAATTTTCTATGAAAATTTCTCGGACATTCAGGCCAGTAAATGGAAGATTTAAGTTTAAAGATAGTAAAATCGACCTTGCTAACCAGACGCTTCTCTGTGGCCGACAGGAATCGAACCTATATCCTATACATATATATATATATAGAACACGGCTAAGCAAGTGAAACGTGGCCAGCGCGAATTACATACAAATGAAAGGCGAATAACATAATGGCGAATGTGCTTCATCTCATAATTTTGAGTCAGTTGATTAGCATGACCAATTAATCAAGCAGCTTGGTTTAAATCTTATTTTCTTTATTCTTCCACCTTGTCTTGTCACGTTGACTACAAATACAACCATTTTTTCCCCAAGACAACCTATGTTTTATAGTTGTATTCGTTTTTGTTTTGCGTATAACCTGAAGATGGCGGACATATTGTCGAAATATCGTAAAACACTCTTAAACACCGTTTCTTTTCTTTTTTTTTTTTGAGTCTTCAACACTTCAAGAATTACTACTAATACTACTTTTACCGAGACTACTGTAGTAGTAGTAGTAGTAGTAGTAGTAGTAGTAGTAGTAGTAGTAGTAGTAGGATGATGATGATGATGATGATGATGATGATGTAGAGTTTTCGTTTTCAACTGGTGATCTTGCCTTTTGGGTGCTTTCCAGCATGTTGTACGATCACAGACAATGCGCACCTCACGCAAAATATTTGCCGTGCCAAGTAACGCGGACATCTGAAGCGATAGGATACTAGACTTCATTCCAATTTTCTTAATGTATGGCCTTAAATGTGTTCGCTTCAACAAGGCTCCAACGAGGGTTTCAGCGTACTGACCTTGTTCCAAAGGGTTCTACCCCAGGAAACTGTAACTACGGTCCGCTCACCTTAGTTGTAGTATAAACCACAGGTTACCACTGTGCGTCTTAAAGAAACATAAATATGCCTGAGTCGGAATCGTCAGCAGGGATTAGCTAACAAGCGGGTGTCAACAAAAGTAGGTAACACAAGGTCGGGAGTGAATGTTAAGCCGATTTCACTTTTACCTCAGGGAAGAATGGTTTCATGCACAAGCTGCTGTAATAGGAAAAGCTACGATAAATCGTGTTAGATGATGCAGAGTAGAATGAGTTATGGTTAAGGACTGAGGAAAGAAAAATGGATCTAACTAATAAACAGCCACATAGGTTGTTGGAAATATATCGTATTTCTGAAATATATATTTTGATAGCGTCAGTTGATGATCATATGTCCCGGGAGATTGGCATCGGCCACGCCCAATGCAAACAGAGGCAGGCTATGGCTGATTTGAATGCCGTGAATTAATGATTCAGCAATTAGTGAGAGGACTAGATTTCCTTGAGAAAAAGAGGTCTCTCCCGAAAAGAATTGCCTCTTGACAAACTCGCGCAGAAGAAGGCCGGAGCGTAAAACGGCCGAAACGTTGCGATAAATATGGCGACAAAGATGAGGACAATCGTCCTAATAATGTAAATTGTGTACATAATACCTCATCTCAGAAATATAGACAGATACTGAAAGGCCGAAACGTTGGGATAAATATGGCGACAATGATGAGGACAATCGTCCGAATAATGTAAATAGTGTACATAATACTTCATATCAGAAATATAGACAGATACTGAAGGGCCGAAACGTTGTAATAAATATGGCGACAAAGATGAGGACAATAGTCCGAATAATGAAAATAGTACACTCTGTACATATGATGGCGATGAAAATACACAAAATGCGAAATAATCGTATAAATTGGCTGAAATACGAAAGGAAAAAAAAACTGTTTTATATTATAACCGTTTAAAAACACAAAACAAAATACAAATACGGATGGAAGACAAAACACCTTACAAGGTATATCGCGCGCTTAAAACTGATAAATGATAAATAATAAAATAAAAATTACCGCATATAAAATTGGATAGAACATAAAAAATACATATTTCCAAATAACACACTTTACAAACTGATATTTAATGTTCATAGACTGTACTTGTACAATTAAAGTCGTGTATTTAAACATTTAAAATGATGTTTATATTATTACCACATTGCAATTATATTATCTCTATCTATAAAAGGCAGGATGTGTGTGTGTGTGTGTGTGTGTGTGTGTGTGTGTGTGTGTGTGTGTGTGTAACGAATGCACGGCCGCAATTTTCGACGGATTTGCACCAGAATTCACATGCACATGCTTCAAGTCAGTGTAAAGGCCAAGACCGACTTTGAATTTCCCAACTCCCATCGATAGTGGAAATAATCATTTTTTCATGCTTCTACGACAGTTTTCATGTAGTTTACGGCCATTTTCTACTGGCCAGAGTGAGAGCCTGTAGCTGGCTGCCACGAATAGACAGGAAGATTCTATTGGCCAGCGTGAGAGCCAACAGCTGACTGACACGAATGTTAACTAGCATGCTAGCATGCAAAAAAATCGATAGCTGCATTCGTCGCAAGTGGGAAAAATTTAAATCTGCATGGCACTTTACTCCAATTGGCTCATTCGCTCGCTTAAACTCAACGTTGATTCTGATTCCGCAGAACTGGGTTGGGTGTGAAAAAGTATTTGTTGTTAACATTCTTTTTTCATTCGGTTTTTCCAGTTATGGGTCCTTTTTTAAGGCTGATCTTTTTGTGTTCATTTTGTTTAGATCTTTTTTCGTAACAGAGTTAATGTTTAGTATAGAGCTTAGAAAAAATTCGCAGTGTGAGATAGGTAAGAAGTAAGGCATGTAGCAACATCATCACGGCAAAGGGCACTCCTTTAAAGGCAAGGAAGGGCAAAAATATTTTAAGTCAAGTGATAGCGATTGCTGTATGAGTTGTACGATTTTTGAATCAAGCACGAGCAACGCCGGGACATGATGCTACTGAATTATATTATTTACACCTTTCCACCTACTCCATTATTTTTTAAAACTATTTTGTTGCATTGGAGTCCAAGAACTATCACGTTTAATCCATAACCATTTTGATGTCCTTTCTGTTGGATTAGTTATAGTTCGAATCGCCTTTCTCCGATGGAGGACATCAGTTTGTTCTGGAGAGGGATGGGCTCCGTCAGGTCTACTTACCAAAGAGATGGTACGCTTGAATGAATATCGTCCAGCTTTCAACGTAATCGTGTTGTGGAGATTGGTCAGATGCTCCGCTGCGCAAGGACCCTACGACCACACCCGGTCATGGGACTAGAGATGATGACGAAGATGATGATGATGATGATGATGGTGGTGGTGATGATGATGATGATGATGATGATGATGATGGTGGTGCTTACGTTATTCTTTCTGTTACGATTGTTGGGATTCTTGCAATATTCGACAAAGCAACCCTGACAAAAAACTAAAAACACCCTGAACGCATTGTCTCGTGTTCAGATTCCTCATCTCCTATAGTAAATGTTTTATAACAGATCCATACAGTATATTATCTTGCCCAAGACATACCTTGTATAGAAATAATAATTTAGACATTTTGGCACTAGTTGGATGACATGCATGGCATCTATCTGAGATCCCAGATCTGACGAGACCTACTCGAGATTTCAGGTTATTATTTTTTTTTATAGCCTTTTTTATGATATTGGAAAAACACCCCTGCTGAAACTTATCCTGTGTGCAGATTCCGCATCTCCCATCATAAATGTGTTATAACAGATCCATTCACAAAAGGAAGGAACTCCTCAAATGCGCAACGACCCTACAACCACATCCGGTCGTTGGACTAATGATAATGATGATGACAATGATGATGATGTTGAGTGCATTACTCTTTCTGTTGTGATTATTGGGTTCTTGCAATGTCCGATGAAAAAACTCCCCTGGGCGCATCCTATTATGCGTTTAATTTCTGTAACTCCCACACTAATTTTGATTTTATAACAAAAAGAGTCGTCTATTTTTAGGTATAACATTCGACTGGATTATCTTCTTCAATGTGAATCGGTGAAAAGCGAATGAACAATAGCGCCCTTGTTCGGCTCGTTCTTGAGCAAGTTCTGATGACGTTTAATTAAACCGGACCTATTTAAGTACACCACCCCTGTCGTGTAAGGGCTTTGGGTGTACATCAACACCAACAGCACACGACTGAATAAAAGAATTCCTCCTTGGAATAAATAACGACTACCAGTATAATATAAATGGGCGTAACTCTATCAACGATCGGTTTGAAGGCTTAAAGTTGAGTGGGTGATTCCATAAGGCCAGTGGCGATTTGGTTAATACCTCTGTTGGGGTTGATTAAGTCGACATCCTTCTGGCAAAAAGGTTCACGTCCGAAGCGTCCAAGACTTTATGATAATCTTAAGTTCAGTCATAAATAATTTCCGCTTTTGCTTATCAATATTATTTATTTAAGAATAAAGTACAATTGCATTTTATTCGGTTATATATCCACCATTCAGTATGTGTCTATATTTCTGAGATGAGGTATTATGTACACTATTTACATTATTCGGACTATTGTCCTCATCTTTGTTGCCATATTTATCACAACGTTTCGGTCTTTCAGTATCTGTCTATATTTCTGAGATGAGGTATTATGTACACTATTTACATTATTCAGACTATTGTCCTCATCTTTGTCGCCATATTTATTGCAACATTTCGGCCGTTTTACGCTCCGGCCTTCTTCAGGTGGTTGGAATGTCAAACTGAACCCTTTATTTCGCTCACTGGTGTAGACTGGTCTTGTGCCACGTGCCATGTTTTAACGGATTTCAGTTATCAGTTATCTCCTGTTAATTCCCCTCTCCAAGTTTTCCACTGTCTTAAGTTGAGTCATATATAATTCCCGCTTTTGTTTATCAACATTCTTTGGTTCTATAGCCTTAAGTGGCAACCAGCCGAGGAGAAGGAAATAAAGCTCTGAATTCGAATCTCCAGCAATGAACAGGCGCACCCTTTTTCGGCACGTTCTTGGGCAAGTTCTGACTTTGTTTAATCAAACGGACCCTAATCAAGTACTCCGATCCCGTCTGTCTTCTCCAGCCGCCTAGGAATAATTAATAACGGCTATGATGGGAGTAACTCTATCAACGATTGGCGTTTTTTTTTTGTTCCTTTTTTTTAATCGTTTCATCCGAAGCAAGGTAATAAAGCCACTAGGACGCTAAAGGTTACTGAGTTTTAAGGAATATGAGAAAAAAAAACTTTCTTAAGGAGAGAGAACAATAAAAGAACAAGAATTAAGAAGACAAAAGATAACGATTGACATTGCATTTAGAGTTTTAAATCTCATAGTTGACTGTGAAGCAAAAAGCCGGAAGAGAGTTCCACATGTGAGAAGTGCATTAGAAGAAACTTATAGCATAGAACTTACTTAGCGATTTTTAAGGTAAATTGATGAGACCTTGCCGCCAATCTAGTACTGCGCTTAATTAACAATTACCATAAAAGTATTTATAGAAAAGGCACAAGGAAGCTACGTTACGGCGGTGTGAAAGGGATTGAAGCTGAAATGCCAGGTCAGGACCAATGACAATGCAGATTCTTCTCTGAATTTTTATCTAGAATCTCTAAATGTATAGCAGGAACACCAGACCAGATGTGGCAGCAATATTCAATGCATGGATGAATGGTAGACTTATAAATATGCAAGATAGATTCTTCTTTGGATTTTATCAAGAATCTCTAAATATATAGCAGAAGAACCAGACCAGATGTGGCAGCAATATTCAAAGCATGGATGAATGGTAAACTTATAAATATGCAAGATAGATTCTTCTTTGGATTTTATCAAGAATCTCTAAATATATAGCAGAAGCACCAGACCAGATGTGGCAGCAATATTCAATGCATGGATGAATGGTAGACTTATAAATATGCAAGATAGATTCTTCTTTGGATTTTATCAAGAATCTCTAAATATATAGCAGAAGCACCAGACCAGATGTGGCAGCAATATTCAAAGCATGGATGAATGGTAAACTTATAAATATGCAAGATAGATTCTTCTTTGGATTTTATCAAGAATCTCTAAATATATAGCAGAAGCACCAGACCAGATGTGGCAGCAATATTCAATGCATGGATGAATGGTAGACTTATAAATATGCAAGATAGATTCTTCTTTGGATTTTATCAAGGATCTCTAAATATATAACAGAAGCACCAGCACGAATAGCAGCCTTATAAATATGTAAAATATAATCTGGTGAGAAAAACTAGCACGACATAGTAGTCCTAGCAATTGATTCAGTATAATCTTTCCACATCATATCAGTGGGAAATGTTATTCCGAAAAGGCGCAATGAGTTATTCTCTTGGAGCTTAGCATCTGATTTAGTCTATACCAATTTTTCGACATACAATTTCGCCCCCAGCACAATTAAAATTGTCTTAGACTCCATCACTTCTACCAACTGATTTATCCCTCCACAAGCACAACCACCACATTTAGCATCTGATTTCTCTCCTACTCATTTCAGTATCTGATTTTGCCTCCACACATTTCAGTATCTGATTTCATACCTACTCATTTCAGTATCTGGTTTCACTCCTACTCATTCAGTATTTAATTTCACTCTTACTCATTTCAGCCTCTGATATCACCCCTACTCATTTCAGTATCTGATTTCATCCCTACTCATTTCAGTATCTGATTTCATCCCTACTCATATCAGCATGTGATTTCACTCCTACTCATTTCAGCCTCCGATTTCACTCCTACTCATTTCAGTATCTGATTTCACTCCTACTAACTTCAGTATCTGATTTCCTCCCTCATCATTTCAGTTTTTAATTCCACTCCTACTCATTTCAGTATCTCATGTCACTCCTACTCATTTCCGTATCTGATTTCACTCCTACTCATTTCGGTATCTGATTTCACCCCTACTCATATCAGTACTTGATTTCACCCCTTCTCATTTCAGTATTTGATTTCATCCCCTCTCATTTCAATATCTGATTTCGCCCCTACTCATTTCAGTATTTGAATTCACTCCTACTCATTTCAGTATCTCATGTCACTCCTACTCATTTCCGTATCTGATTTCATCCCTACTCATTTCAGTATTTGATTTCACCCCCCTACTCATTTCAGCATCTGATTTTGCCTCTACCACTTATAATGTCTATCTTAACGTTCCAACTTTTAACATCTTATTTAAACAGCACTATCGCCACGTTTCGCATTTGATTTTTCCACACTCTCAAACGTTTACTAATTTAAGCCTTTGATCTTCTGCTAAGTATAGGCGGATTATGAGATATTTTTGTTGCTTGCGATTATAACGGTCAAGTCAGATAACTCTGATAAAGAGGGCAACAATGATAAACGTCTCTGTGAAATCAAAATTATTTTTCTCAGCTATGGAATAAAAAAGCTGGAAGAAATTAAATGATAAACATGTTTTGATCACAGATAGTTTATACCGTTAAGTCATACAAAAATTATATACATATATTTACACATGTTCCATACAGGAAAATGATATCACATGTCTAAAATAGCTAGCAGTGTAAAAAGGATTATCTTACTTGCAATATTTCCTGAAGGAAAAAACTGGAGTTACAGCGGTTTCTCTATGAACCACGTGATTCCGATTGGTTTTCCCTGTAAGTTGTAACAGTCAGCAAGGGATGCCCTTCTTCTCCGGGTTTTATATCGCAAATGATCTTCGTCATACTGTCCGTGGCGTCACTAACCGGCAATCACTTGACCTTCATGATTTGATCACGACGAAAGGAAGATAATCGCCATTTGTATTCCTATAAACCTATTCTGACTCACCAACAAAAGAGCAAACTGCTTTCAAATGTTTTTGAAAGCGGTTCTCCGGACTTTATATCGCAACTGATTTTCGTCACACTCTCTCTAGCGTCAATAAGCGGCCATCACTTGACCCTCGTGAATTAATCTCGACGGAAGGGAGATAATCGGTTTTTGTATCCCGGTAAAGCTATTCTAACTACGCACCAAAAGGCTTTATATCGCAACTGGTTTTCGTCACACTCTCCCTAGCGTCAATAAGCGGCCATCACTAGACCTTCGTGAATTAATCTCGATGTAAGGGAGATAATCGGTTTTTGTATCCCTGTAAACCTATTCTAACTACGCACCAAAAGGCTTTATATCGCAACTGGATTTCCTCACACTCTCCCTAGCGTAACTAAGCGGTCATCACTTGACCCTCGTGTATTAATCTCGACGGAAGGGAGATAATCGGTCTTTGTATCCCTGTAAACCTATTCTGACTCCCAACCAAAAGGCTTTATATCGCAACTGGTTTTCGTCACACTCTCCCTAGTGTCAATAAGCGGCCATCACTTGACCCTCGTGAATTAATCTCGACGGAAGGGAGATAATCGGTTTTTGTATCCCTGTAAACCTATTCTGACTACCCAGCAGTGGGCTTTATATCGCAAATCGTCTTCGTCACACTATCCCTGGCGTCACTAAGCGGCTATCACTTGTCCCTCGTGTATTAATCTCGACGGAAAGGAGATAATCACCTTTTGTATCTCTAAAAACATATTTGACTACCCAGCAAAAGAGCAAACCTCTTTTAAATGTTTTTGAAAGCGGTTCTCCGGGCGTTTTATCGCAACTGGTCTCAGTCTCACAATCTCCGGCGTCACTAATCGAGCGTCACTTGACACTCGTGGCTTAATCTCAACGAAAGGGAGATAGCCGCCTTTTGTATTCCTATAAACCTATTCTAACTACCCAGCAAAATTTTTCTGAAAGCGGTTCTTCTGGCTTTATATCGCAACTGGTCTTCGTCTTGGTATCGCGCCCGTCACTTGACCCTCGTGACTTCATCTCAACAAAAGGGAGTTAATACCCTTTTAATTCAAAAATAGTGTTTTCGGCCTTTTCGAATATTTTGTTGATTTTCTACTCCCTTAGCTATCTCCCACTTCAATATATTTACCATTGAATTGGACAAATTCCGACAATTATATAAAGACATTTTTATGTTTAACATTCTTTTTATAGATACAAGTATTTAAGTAAATGCTCTGTTTATATTAAACAGTATTAAATAACATTTACCGGCCTGAATGTCCGAGAAATTTTCATAGAAAATATTTGTCCTTCGACAGGATTCGAACCTGTATCTTATACGGAACCGTCATAAAGCCTGACGTGCCTTAACCGATTCGGTCACTTAGGATCGTTCGGTTGGCAAGGTCGAATTTACTGCTTATAAACTGCAATCTTTCATGAATCTCTCACGTACATTCATATCTGCTCATGGCGTATCAAATGTAGACAAATGACGTCACACATTATGAAATGGACAAAGTCCGACAATTATTTTAAGACATTTTTATGTTTAACATTCTTTTTATAGACATAAAACATAAAAATGTCTTTAAAAAAAAATGGTCTCGCCCGACATAGTGAACCGACTTTCTTAGCAGCCTATGGATTCAGTATAATCTTTTCCACCTCATGTCAGCTGATAACGTCAGCCCAAGAAGGCGCAACGAGTCACTTTCCTGGAGGTTAGCATCAGCCATGCTGATAGAAGGCGGCAAGCGATTTCTCAGATGCTTAATAGAAAGTTTAGTTTTGGAGGCGTTAAAATTAACAAGCCATCTTTTGCCCCAGTTAACCACTGACTTTTAGATCTTTTAGATGTCTTAGTGGTATTACAGCCTTGCTATGGCCACTATAGGATGCATTATTGGATAGAAAATTTAGAAAAAATTCTGCGAACCTACGAAAGCTATCTACCCTGACGGTATTGCCTCCCATACAATTTACAGAGGGTGCTGCTGAGATACCTCCCACATTTTTACTTGTTACCTGTGTGATGCTAATAAACTTAGGCAAACGACAATGGTCTCTTCATCAAGCTAGTGAGCATCCTGACTTGAACACACAGTGTGTTTGATGTTGAAACGTTTTTTTTTTAATACTGGTAAATGAAGGAAAGCCAGAAGAAAAGACTAAACATCAATTTCAAGAAGATGGAATGTATGGTTGTTAGCAAAAGGAACACACAAATACATACTGTGGCCCAATCGGTAAAGACACATCGAGCTATATAACGATTCCGTATAGGATAGAGGTTCGATTCCTGTCGGAGGACGCATATTTTCTATGAAAATTTCTCGGACATTCATGCCGGTAAATAATGTTAATACTGCGTACTTGTGGCATCCCTGCATTGCTTGGGGTGAAATAATTACTATATACACACACACACACATATATATATATATATAAATGCAATCTTCAAAAATGTAACGTTTCTGTATTCTTGAATCCCATTCATTTTGTTTTCTTTTCTCAATCCTCCCTGTACTCAATTTTTTCTCTCGCTTTCCCGCCATATATATAAATATAAAAGTGAACATTGACGTCAACACACAGAGGCGACAGGCTGTTTCATGCTAGATGCAATCGATTGCGTCTAGCATCAAACAGCCTGTTTCCTCTGAGTGTTGACGTCAATGTTCACTTTTATATTTACATACGCTCTATCTCTGATATTGAGCACTTTATCCCATAAATATAGGACACCGTAAGACTATTTCTGAATGTGCAATCTTGAAAAAAGGAATCCTCATCACTTGCGTTGAAATCTTTAAAAAGAAATGTTTCTGACCACTAAAATCAATTCTTCTTAGAACCCATATTCTCAGTTACCAGTGCAGCTGCTTAAACCGCCATGAGTTGCATAAATGCTAAACATTAAGGGGCTTTCGAAATAGATGAACATATAAATAAAGCAATATAATAAAAAATAAATTCCCTTCATGCCACTTAAATTATAGCAAACTCCCTTTTATTATCTTCATATTCCCCCAGTGAGATGCAAGTTTCCCTCAAGCAGCTTCACACCAACCAATGCTTTGTGGAACCGACTCCTAAGAGGATGCTTCCCAGATCGTTAAACTCTTAATATGTTCAAGTCTAGAATTAACAGTTATTTTCTACACATATCTTCATAAGTTGTGACTTTTACTCTGTACCCCCTACCTCGAGTAGCCCTCGGGCCTTGTACAGGGTGAACACAACTGTTAAAAAATAAGCAGCACTTAAACAAATAAAAGACAAAGAATTTCCATGTAAATTTTTAAAATTGTTTTTATTTCACTTTTAATGATCTGATATGATGAGATACTATATCTGGTAGCAAGGACATTTTCAGGAAAGTAGAACCAACAGCACCTCTTAATTGCTATTATTCCCTGGTTTACCGTGGCCCGAGCTGGTAGTACCTGTTAAAGTCTCAGTTAAGGTCAAATAATTAACCCCCAAACTTGGGTCAAAACACTATCAAAGTATAAAACATGTTACAGTAAAATATTTTACAGTAAAAGTACCAGTAATACATTTTCATAGTAAAAAAATTACCAGCAATACATTTTTGGGTCAAGAAAATTACCAGCAATACATTTCTGTAAGGAAAAAAATATTACCAGCAATACATTTTGGGATCAAAAAATATACCAGCAATACATTTCTGTAAGGAAAAAAATATTACCCGCAATACATTTTTGGATAAAAAAAATTACCAGCAATACTTTTCTGAAAGGAAAAAATATTACCAGGAATACATTTTTGGCTAAAAAAAAATTTCTCAGTAATACATTTCTGTATGGAATAAATATTACCAGCAATACCATTTTGGATAAAAAAAATTACCAGCAATACATTTCTGTAAGGAAAAAATATTACCAGCAATAAATTTTTGGATCAAAAAATTTACCAGCAATACATTTCTGTAAGGAAAAAAATATTACCAGCAATACATTCCTGTAAGGAAAAAAATATTATCAGTAATACATTTTGGGATCAAAAAAATTTACCAGCAATACATTTCTGTAAGGAAAAAAATATTATCAGCAATACATTTTTGGATCAAAAAATTTACCAGCAATACATTTCTGTAAGGAAAAAAATATTACCAGCAATACATTTTTGGATCAAAAAATTTACCAGCAATACATTTCTGTAAGGAAAAAAATATTACCAGCAGTACATTTTTGAATAAAAAAAAATTACCAGCAATACATTTCTGTAAAAGAAATAACTATTATTCTCCAAAAAATTAAATTTCAGCATTAAATGACCCATAAGGGTTTGATATACCGCTAAACAAACTTTTAATGAAATGCTTCGTTTGCTGATTCTATTCAACTTTGTGTTGCAATGAAACACAATTTTCCAGTTTCTTTTCCCCGAATAAATATTCTGCTAATGAATACAAAATAATTAAAAATCAATTAATTAAAATCTGTTATATAATTAAATAGAAAATAATTAAAATATAAACAGTTGACGTTAATCCTACCAATGACTCCAGTTGCCAGAGATCCTTCCTGCAATATCATATTCTACTCTCTAAGAAATCTAAAATATAAATATACAAAGTGTCCATAAAGTCTCTTTACAATTTACGAAAGCATCTGATGAGATATCTTAATCAGATTTGTTCTATGTACTTAGTAGTTATTAAAGGTTTTAATTGCATTATATTTGTGTATTTCAGGTATCCTTTTAATGAAAGAGATACTGTTAAATGAACCCCTAACATTTCCAGACCGGTAGATGGAATGGATGACCCAGTTGCCTGGCCACCTCGTTCAGCAGATATCACTCCCCTCTATTTACCAACCTCCCCACAAGTCAAGATGTGACACAAGGCCATTTTTTAATGTAGGGAGTTCTGACCCCATAGTCTCGGGCAAAAATGGTCTGTAGACCACGTATACACGGGATCGGGTTTGTCTACCTCCCCAAACGAGACTCTGACCTTCGGCATAACCTCGTCTGGGTTCCTCTCCGCTCGGAGGCAGAGAGTTTGACAAAAGAGGAAGAGGAGCAGAAAGCCTGCTCTCCTCCACCTCGTTCACCAGATAGCACTCCCCTGGACTTCTTTCTATGGGGTTATGTTGAAGATACCGTGTATCGAATAAACATATGGGACGTCACTGATCTAAAGCAAAAGATCAATGAGGCCATTGCCACCATTGGTGAGGCTATGTTACAGCGGACATTGCAAGAAATCGAGTACCGTCTTGATGTGCTTCCTGTAACTAATGGCGCCCATATAGAGGTGGATTAAATTAGCTAATAAAAAACTTCAATATCTAATTCTCATTATGTAACAATTTCCATATATTTTTTTATTTGCTTTTGTAATAATTTTAGTAAATTGTAAAGAGAATTTATGTACACTATATATATATATATATATATATATATATATATATATATATATATATATATATATATATTGTCATCCACAGACAGACTGTTTCGCTGTATCACAGCTCATCAGTGTGGCTAGACGTCCGGTTGCCTCTGGCTAGAATCGAAAACCGGCCGAATTCGCGTCAGTCGGAAATTTTACCCTGAAGCCGTTGGCGCACGGCAGAGAAGAAGGTGAATTTAAGCGCATTTATTTTTAGATAAACACACAGTGACTGAGAGAACTCGATTCGATTTACCGAAGAGTCTTGCATTATTAGCCGTAATAGTCACTGTTTACAAACCCACACATCCTCCCCAGAGAGCTCAACCGAAATAAATTTTTCATATATATATATATATATATATATATATATATGTATGTATATATATAATTGTTTTTAGGATATTAAAAAAATATGTTAAAAATCATTTCAAATGTGTCTCCTCAAGTGATGTCAAACCAGTGGCAAGCGAAAGATTAATTTCAAAAGCTGGATGCTTGAAAAATGTGCTTTTGAGAACAAGATGGTGCACCCTCACCCTGGGGACTGCATATTTGTGGGTTCTTAAATCAAACATTTCCAGACCTCTGCATTGGAAGGGATGGTCAAATTCCCTGGTCACCTCCTTCACCAGATATCATTCTCTTCGACTTCTTTCTATGGGTTATGTTAAAGAGATAGTGTATTGAACGTAAGCATACGGGACATTATCATCTAAAGCAAAAGATCACTGATGCCATTGCCACCATTGATGAGGCTATGCTACAGCGAACATGGCGGGAAATCGAGGACCATCTTGATGTGTTTCTTGTAAAAAATGGCGCCCATATCGAGGTGTATTAAATTACCTAAAACAAACTTCAATATCTGCTCCTCATTAATGAAACAATTTCCACATACTTGCCCGTTACTTTGCTTTTGTAATGAATTTTAGTAAATTGTAAAGAGAATTTATGGAGACTATATATATATATATATATATATATATATATATATATATATATATTCCCCCATAGCTGAACACTTTAATCAGCCAAGACACTCATTAGACAAATGTAAATGTTTATTGATAGATTCCGATTTTAGTTCCACATACACACGCAGGAAAAAAAAGAGAAATACTGGATTTTAAAATTAGACACAGATAAACTAGGGTTGAACAAAGACTTGGGAATTTTAAATCTGTATAAATATTTCAATAGTTAAAAAATTTCTTTAGATATAGTTACAAAAAAAAAAACTTTTTAAACAACATCTAAAATAATATCGTTAGATTTACGTTAGAAATTTTCAAACACAGTTGCATTCCACATCACGTGACGTCCGCGTCTCGCGATGGACGCTACTTGAAAACAAACTTCTGAATACAGTTATTTAATTAATTTCCGACGAAAAATCGGGGCGATCTGAATATCAAATATATATATATATAAATATAAATAAATACTTTCACAAAAAAAACATTCAATTTTTTCTTTTAATTTACAACTTTTCAGTTGTTTACACGATATATATATATATATATATATATATATATATATATATATATATATATAATTTATTTTAGGATATTAAAAAAAACATGTTAAAAAACCATTACACAATTACAATCATGTTTCAACACGCCAAATGTAGTAGTTATCAAAGGTTTTAATTGCATTGTATTTGTGTATTTCGGGTATCCTTTAAATGCAAGAGATACTGCTAAATGAACCCCTAAAATGGCATGGGAGTGATGTTCGAATTCCCTGCCCACCTTGTTCACCAGATATCACTGCCCTGGACTATTTTCTATTCGGTTATGTTAAAGATATTGTGTATAGCACAAAGATACAGCACATCACTGATCGCAAACAAAAGATCACCTATGCCATAACGAGCAGGCTATGCTATAGCGAACATGGCAAGAATTCGAGTGCCATCTTAATGTGCTTCTTGTAGCTAATCATGCCCATATCAAGATATATAAAATTAGTTAAAAAAATACTTCAATATCTACTCCTCATTATGTAACAATTTCCAAATATTTGTCTGTTCATTCACTTTTGCAATAACTTTATGGACACCGTGTATATCGAATTTTCACTGGGTCATGTGACCTTGCGGAAATCCAGTGGACAAAAGCGTTGGCTGAAATAATCCTAAAGCGATTTGACCCAAAGAAGTGTGAGTACAATACCTGGCCCCAGAAATGAACAAAAAAACTTGGAGAGTTGAAATACTAAAAGGAATACAGGGAAAACTGAGACATCAGAAAAGACATGGCATGTGGAAGTAGAACAATCTACCACCATGGAATAAATAGAGGGGTTGGTTTGAAATTCCAGCATATATCACCTGAAGAAGGCTGGGTGTACAATGGCCGAAACGTCGTGAATATAAGAATAAAGATGAGGAAAACAATCTGAATAGTGTAAATAGGGTAAATAGTTAAAACACCTGATCTCAGAAATATAGACAGACCCTGAAGAAGGCCTGAGTGTACAATGACAGGACCCAAAGAGTATGATTTCAATACCTGGTTAAGGCAGTGGAGAACTTGGAGAGGGGAATTAACAGGAGAAAACTGATAACTGACATCCATTAAACATGGCATGTGGAACTAGAAAAGTCTAGCCAGTGAGTTAAATAAAGGGTTCAGTTTGACATTCCACCCACCCGAAGAAGGACGGAGCGTATAACGACCGAAACATTGTAATAAACATGATGACAAAAATTAGGACAATAGTCCGAATAATGTAAATAGTGGACATAATACCTCATCTCAGAAATATAGACAGTTATTCAAGTATATTATCTTCAAAATGCCATTTTAATAGGCCACTTCAGCAAAATCATGTTCACCATGAGAATAGCAAAAAAGAAAACATACAAACAGTAAACATTCTTACATAAAACATATGTAATAAATATTATTAAGTCTGCAGGATAAAAAATTACGTTCAATATTATAGTAACATATCGAATAAAAGGAAAAGTACTTTAAAACAGTTTTCTCATACTACAACATTTCCAACATAAATAATAAGGGACATATTGGGCAAAATACTATACTAATACTATATACTAATAAAATAAATTTAAATAGTAAAAACATATAATATTTAATGAAATACATCAAAATAATAGCAAGCACTTTGGCAATGACAATATTGTAATCTGTAATAAATATGGATAAATTATAGACAGTAGATATTATACATTACTGAGGCCTCCAACAGCCAGTTTTCAATGGTCCCTACTCTAAAAATATATTCTAATCCCTAATAAATTTTCTAGAAAGAAAATGTGCATACAGTCTATGACTTCAAAAAACTTTTTCAGTGATCCCATTTCTAACATCATATTATACCCTAAAAAGAAAATAATTAATTTCAGACGGATTAAATTATTCATACCTATGGCCTTCAACCTCCAGTTTTTAGTGATCCCTATTCTGAAATATTCTTCTTCCTTCAAATTACTATTCCAAAGTATAGACAGTGTATATTATTTCTGTCTATGACCTCCAACATCCAGTTTTTAGTGATCCCTATTCTGAAATATTATTATCCACTCAAATTACTATTCTAAAATATAGACAGTAGATATTGTTCCTGTCTATGGCCTCCAACCTCCAGTTTTTAGTGATCCCTATTCTGAAATATTATTCTCCGCTCAAATTACTATTCTAAAATATAGACAGTAGATATGGTTCCTGTCTATGGCCTCCAACCTCCAGTTTTTAGTGATCCCTATTCTGAAATATTATTCTCCTCTCAAATTACTATTCTAAAATATAGACAGTAGATATTGTTCCTGTCTATGGCCTCCAACCTCCAGTTTTTAGTGATCCCTATTCTGAAATATTATTCTCCTCTCAAATTACTATTCTAAAATAAAGACAGTAGATATTGTTCCTGTCTACGACCTCCAACCTCCAGTTTTTAGTGATCCCTATTCTGAAATATTATTCTCCTCTCAAATTACTATTCTAAAATATAGACAGTAGATATTGTTCCTGTTTATGGCCTCCAACCACCAGTTTCTAGTGATCCCTATTCTTAAATCTTATTCTCCTCTCAAATTACTATTCTAAAATATCGACAGTAGATATTGTTCCTGTTTATGGCCTCCAACCTCCAGTTTTTAGTGATCCCTATTCTGAAATATTATTCTCCTTTCAAATTACTATTCTAAAATATCGACAGTAGATATTGTTCCTGTCTATGGCCTCCAACCTCCAGGTTTTAGTGATCACTATTTTGAAATATTATTCTCCACTCAAATTATTATTCTACAATATAGACAGTAGATATTGTTTCGGACTATGGCCTCCAACCTCCAGTTTTTAGTGATCCCTATTCTGAAATATTATTCTCCTCTCAAATTACTATTCTAAAATATAGACAGTAGACATTGTTCCTGTCTATGGCCACCAACCTCCAGTTTTTAGTGATCCCTATTCTGAAATATTATTCTCCTCTCAAATTACTATTCTAAAATATAGACAGTAGATATTGTTCCTGTCTACGACCTCCACCCTCCAGTTTTTAGTGATCCCTATTCTGAAATATTATTCTCCACTCAAATTACTTTTCTAAAATAAAGACAGTAGACATTGTTTCTGACTATGGCCTCCAACCTCCAGTTTTTAGTGATCCCTATTCTGAAATATTATTCTCCTCTCAAATTACTATTCTAAAATAAAGACAGTAGATATTGTTCCTGTCTACGACCTCCAACCTCCAGTTTTTAGTGATCCCTATTCTGAAATATTATTCTCCTCTCAAATTACTATTCTAAAATATAGACAGTAGATATTGTTCCTGTTTATGGCCTCCAACATCCAGTTTTTAGTGATCCCTATTCTGAAATATTATTCTCCTCTCAAATTACTATTCTAAAATATAGACAGTAGATATTGTTCCTGTTTATGGCCTCCAACATCCAGTTTTTAGTGATACCTATTCTGAAATATTATTCTCCTCTCAAATTACTATTCTAAAATATAGACAGTAGATATTGTTCGTGTCTATGGCCTCCAACCTCCAGTTGTTAGTGATCCCTATTCTTAAATATTATTCTCCTCTCAAATTACTATTCTAAAATATAGACAGTAGATATTGTTCCTATCTATGGCCTCCAACCTCCAGTTTTTAGTGATCCCTATTCTGAAATATTATTCTCCTCTCAAATTACTATTCTAAAATATAGACAGTAGATATTGTTCCTGTCTACGACCTCCAACCTCCAGTTTTTAGTGAACCCTATTCTGAAATATTATTCTCCTCTCAAATAACTATTCTAAAATATAGACAGTAGATATTGTTCCTGTCTATGGCTTCCAACCTCCAGTTTTTAGTGATCCCTATTCTGAAATATTATTCTCTTCTCAAATTACTATTCTACAATATAGACAGTAGATATTGTTCCTGTCTATGGCCTCCAACCTCCAGTTTTTAGTGATCCCTATTCTGAAATATTATTCTCCTCTCAAATTACTATTCTAAAATATACACAGTAGATATTGTTTCGGACTATGGCCTCCAACCTCCAGATTTTAGTGATCCCTATTCTGAAATATTATTCTCCTCTCAAATTACTATTCTAAAATATGAACAGTAGATATTGTTCCTGTCTACGACCTCCACCCTCCAGTTTTTAGTGATCCCTATTCTGAAATATTATTCTCCACTCAAATTACTATTCTAAAATAAAGACAGTAGATATTGTTTCGGACTATGGCCTCCAACCTCCAGTTTTTAGTGATCCCTATTCTGAAAAATTATTCTCCTCTCAAATTACTATTCTACAATATAGACAGTAGATATTTTTGCTGTCTATGGCCTCCAACCTCCAGTTTTTAGTGATCCCTATTCTGAAATATTATTCTCCTCTCAAATTACTATTCTAAAATATAGACAGTAGATATTGTTCCTGTTTATGGCCTCCAACCTCCAGTTTTTAGTGATCCCTATTCTGAAATATTATTCTCCTCTCAAATTACTATTCTACAATATAGACAGTAGATATTGTTCCTATCTATGGCCTCCAACCTCCAGTTTTTAGTGATCCCTATTCTGAAATATTATTCTCCATTCAAATTACTATTTTAAAATATAGACAGTAGATATTGTTTCGGACTATGGCCTCCAACCTCCAGTTTTTAGTGATCCCTATTCTGAAATATTATTCTCCGCTCAAATTACTATTCTAAAATATAGACAGTAGATATTGTTCCTGTCTATGGCCTCCAACCTCCAGTTTTTTGTGATCCCTATTCTGAAATATTATTCTCCGCTCAAATTACTATTCTAAAATATAGACAGTAGATATTGTTCCTGTCTATGGCCTCCAACCTCCAGTTTTTTGTGATCCCTATTCTGAAAAATTATTCTCCTCTCAAATTACTATTCTACAATATAGACAGTAGATATTGTTCCTGTCTATGGCCTCCAACCTCCAGTTTTTAGTGATCCCTATTCTGAAATATTATTCTCCTCTCAAATTACTATTCTAAAATATAGACAGTTGATATTGTTCCTGTCTACGACCTCCAACCTCCAGTTTTTAGTGAACCCTATTCTGAAATATTATTCTCCTCTCAAATAACTATTCTAAAATATAGACAGTAGATATTGTTCCTGTCTATGGCCTCCAACCTCCAGTTTTTAGTGATCCCTATTCTGAAATATTATTCTCCTCTCAAATTACTATTCTAAAATAAAGACAGTATATATTGTTCCTGTCTATGGCCTCCAACCACCAGTTTTTCGTGATCCCTATTCTTAAATATTATTCTCCTCTCAAATTACTATACTAAAATATCGACAGTAGCTATTGTTCTTGTTTATGGCCTCCAACCTCCAGTTTTTAGTGATCCCTATTCTGAAATATTATTCTCCTTTCAAATTACTATTCTAAAATATCGACAGTAGATATTGTTCCTGTCTATGGCCTCCAACCTCCAGGTTTTAGTGATCCCTATTTTGAAATATTATTCTCCACTCAAATTATTATTCTACAATATAGACAGTAGATATTGTTTCGGACTATGGCCTCCAACCTCCAGGTTTTAGTGATCCCTATTCTGAAATATTATTCTCCTATCAAATTACTATTCTAAAATATAGACAGTAGATATTGTTCCTGTCTATGGCCTCCAACCTCCAGTTTTTAGTGATCCCTATTCTGAAATATTATTCTCCTCTCAAATTACTATTCTAAAATAAAGACAGTAGACATTGTTCCTGTCTATGGCCTCCAACCTCCAGTTTTTAGTGATCCCTATTCTGAAATATTATTCTCCTCTCAAATTACTATTGTAAAATAAAGACAGTAGACATTGTCCCTGTCTATGGCCTCCAACCTCCAGTTTTTAGTGATCCCTATTCTGAAATATTATTTTCCTCTCAAATTACAATTCTAAAATATAGACAGTAGATATTGTTCCTGTCTATGGCCTCCAACCACCAGTTTTTAGTGATCCCTATTCTGAAATATTATTTTCCTCTCAAATTACAATTCTAAAATATCGACAGTAGATATTGTTCCTGTCTATGGCCTCCAACCTCCAGTTTTTAGTGATCCCTATTCTGAAATATTATTTTCCTCTCAAATTACAATTCTAAAATATCGACAGTAGATATTGTTCCTGTCTATGGCCTCCAACCACCAGTTTTTAGTGATCCCTATTCTGAAATATTATTCTCCGCTCAAATTACTATTCTAAAATAAAGACAGTAGATATTGTTTCGGACTATGGCCTCCAACCTCCAGTTTTTAGTGATCCCTATTCTGAAAAATTATTCTCCTCTCAAATTACTATTCTACAATATAGACAGTAGATATTGTTCCTGTCTATGGCCTCCAACCTCCAGTTTTTAGTGATCCCTATTCTGAAATATTATTCTCCTCTCAAATTACTATTCTAAAATATATACAGTAGATATTGTTCCTGTTTATGGCCTCCAACCTCCAGTTTTTAGTGATCCCTATTCTGAAATATTATTCTCCTCTCAAATTACTATTCTACAATATAGACAGTAGATATTGTTCCTGTCTATGGCCTCCAACCTCCAGTTTTTAGTGATCCCTATTCTGAAATATTATTCTCCTCTCAAATTACTATTCTAAAATGTAGCCAGTAGATATTTTACCTGTCTCTGGCTACCAACCTCCACTATTGCATTGATCGCTCTTCTAAAATCATATTGTACTATGGCGAAGAATTATTCTAATTTAATCTTTGTTTATTTTCCATTAATCTTATGTTGAAAATTATAATAACTTTCCAAAGATGTTATAGACCTTTACTTGTATCCCTCTCAATGTATGACACCAAAATCATGTTGATCACATTTATTACCCAATAATACTCTTTTTGTAATTATTGAATCTCTTTTTATGTTTCATCAGTTTTATGTTGACTACACCTTTCTGGTTGTAAGAACCATTTTTACTACTACACATCTCCAATCTTTCTAACTCAGCTCCACTAAGCAGTTGAAATATAATCTCTGCCCTCTGACCCTAATTTTGCTGTCTTCCTCTCTCCTGAATCATATTCTCCTATTCATGAGTTTATATAGCATTTAACCAAGTTTTTCACTTCTGGGTATATCTAGATAGATAGATAGATAGATAAACTGACAAGTTTCTCCATTAACACTAAATTGGGATTTTCAATTGAATATCTTTTTTTTTCTTTTGCCTAGACCCTTCATCTTCCTAAAAATCTTTCACAATTGTTATGTCATGTACCAAATTTTGAATATGGAATCTTGTCATGAACATTTAGATTGATAGATAGATACACCCACCACACACACACACACACACATATATATATGTATATATATATATATATATATATATATATAGAGAGAGAGAGAGAGAGAGATAAATTGATAGATAGTCAAACAAATATACACATAGATAGTACGCTTTGTTTTGCTATTATTTATATATATGTCTTTGCATTTTCCCTATCTGCTAATCTGTTTTCTTCATGGACTCATTTAAAAAGACGACACGTTTTTCGCAAACTCTGTCGAAACCTCTGTCCAATTTGCTTTTTAAATCCCGGCTTCCATCTCTCAAGTGTGCCTTCTTCTATAATCCTTCGTGCTGGGTCTTTCCATGGCATCTAGACACTGTGTTACCAGTGAAAATTATACAGTTTTCTGCTATCTCATGACGTGTGAAGCAATTAATAGGAAGATTGACAGACATGAAAAGACTGATATTGACATATAGATATGAAGACATTCAGATAGATAGATAGATAGATAGATAGATAGATAGATAGATAGATAGATAGGCTCTATTTTTGCTATCATATTTTATTTATGACTTTGCATTTTCCCTATCTGCTAATTCGTGTTTTCTTTCGCCGATGACGATGGACGCAAAGAGACAACACATCTTCCGCAAGCACTGTCGAAATCTCTGTCCAGTTCGCACTTTCAGTCCCGGTTTCCTTTGCTGAAGTGTGCCCTCCTATATAATCCTTAATACTCGACCTTTTCATGGGACCTAGACACAGATTTGCCACTGAAAATTATATATTATATCCTGCTATCTCATAAAGTTTGAAACAACTGAGAAAGATTGACAGATATGAACAAACTGATATTGACAGATAGACATGAACACATTCAGATAGATAGATAGATAGATAGATAGATAGATAGATAGATAGATAGATAGATAGATATGAACAGACTTAGATAGATAGATAGATAGATAGATAGATATGAACAGACTTAGATAGACAGATAGATAGATGGATATGAACAGACTTAGATAGATAGATAGATAGATATGAACAGACTTAGATAGATAGATAGATAGATAGATAGATAGATAGATAGATATGAACAGACTTAGATAGATAGATAGATAGATAGACATGAACTGACTTAGATAGATATATATGAACAGACTGAGATAGATAGATAGATAGATAGATAGATATGAACAGACAGATAGATAGATAGATAGATAGATAGATAGATAGATAGATAGATATGAACAGACTGAGATAGATAGATATGAACAGACTGAGATAGATAGATAGATAGATCGATAGATAGATATGAACAGACTGAGATAGATAGATAGATCGATAGATAGATATGAACAGACTGAGATAGATAGATAGATAAATAGATAGATAGATAGATAGATATGAACAGACTGAGATAGATAGATAGATAGATAGATATGCTCTATTTTTGCTATTATATTTTATATACGACTTTGCATTTTCCCTATCTGCTAATCCGTGTTCTTCCTCCTCCGGTGATGGACTCAATTACAGACAACATATCTTCAGCAAGCACTTTCGAATAAACCGTCCAATTCTCTTTTTCAGTCTCGTACTCCTTCTCTCAAGTGTGCCCTCGTCTATTATCCTTAATGCCCTCGTCAGCACGCGTACACCATTCTCCAAAAGGTCAACTTCGAATGGAAGTCTGTGTGGAAATCTTCGTCTGTCCATGATATTATATTCAGGGCGAGGACTCTCATCAGATTCCCCCTCGATGGCAATGACATTGACGTCTATGGGATATCGTCTTTGGCCAGGGCTAATTCCTAAACCACGAGTCCACGAAGGTGAGTTATTAGCATCCATCATGGCCTCTTCCGCCTGTAAAGTTGCAACCTGCAAAACTGGCCTCAGCTCGCTCCGTTTCTTTCCAAAGTCCGTATTTTCCAGTGATAGGGCATATCCTTTCACAAAGAGATTGCTGTCTGAATGGGTGCGTCGGATGAAGACTCTCTTTTCCTCCATGTCTTGGGAAATACCGAAGTTGGATAAGTTATTCCAGAAATCCAGAAACAATATATGACGGTCTTGTGGTTCTTCTCTATCAGAATGGATAAATATAAACTAATTAAATAACTTTTTTTTCTAAAATTACTTAACTCCTCCAACAAGTTTAATGCAAATTCCTTGAAAAACTACACGATTTCCGATTTGCTAAACTTAACTTCCTAAATAATTTCGATCCTTGAGTTTTTCCAAAATCAAATGTTTCTAATGAACTTTCAAGATCAGTGTCCCTAAAATTCCGAGGTCAGTTTCTTCCAAAATAAGTTCCAAGTTATGTCCTTTGTTAATTTCCAAAGTCTGTAAAATCCTAGTAAAACTCTAGGTTCTTAGATCGGAGATTATATATAGTGGCTACCTAGATATTCAATGTCCTTAGATATTTAAGTACCTAGATAAATTCTTAGTTAATTCACACACACAGTTATGCAAGATGCTGAATTCTCTAAGTGGCGAGAGATGTACTGTCCTATGCTGTATAAATCCTTAGATCCTTAAATGGAGCAATACCAAGTTATACAAATTTCTTAGATATATAATCGCCTAGACACCCAAGATCCTAAAATATTTAAATTCCTAAAATCCTTAAACGTATATGTCGGGTTCTGAATAACGGCAAACCTACCTGGCTAACTGAACACTAAATTTCTAAAATTTCAGTTGTGGGTATTTATTCCTTTGTTTGGATAAAAATATACCCGCTTAGATTTTAATTTTTTTTTAAATTGATAAGCAATTGATAAAATATAGATTTCAAGAATCAGGAAGTAGAAGCTTGAAAAATAATTAAAAAATAAGCAGTTATAACAAGTGGAAATACAATTTGTGATAATACACTTTTCTGAAATCAAATAGTCAATATTATTTTTAAGTTCAACAAAACGTCTTTGTAAATAACAAAGAAATGGATTTAATTGATAATACAAAATATCAAATACAGAAATAAAAAATAAAAAACGTACAGATTATTTTAAATATAAAGGATATTAAATTTAAGGATTAAATTTAATTAAGTAATATCAATCTATAAGCTTTATTTGAAATAAGAAACAAACCTGTATCAACTGTTTCTTTATCAAAATAAAATGACGTGCTTTTTATTCAAAGTATAACTAAAAAAAATATTTTTCTTTGAGAAGATACAAACCACTCAACTAGGTTTTATAAAATAAAATAAAAAAATATTCTCGTAATAAATCTAGAAAATCGATTGATTTCTGCTAATTTATTTAAAAATATATAATATAAAACTCGACAGAAAATTTAAAATCTGTTTAGAAGATCAAATTTCAGATAAGTTTTAAAGACAAGTAAATATATTTTCTCTAATTTTTTCAAATATGAAAACGACAAAACAATTGAATCAACCGCTTCTTTATCAAAATTTAACTGAGAAAAACTTTCTTCCAAATATAAAAAAAATGAATGGGAAAACTCCTGTATATCTGAAAGAAAAGAACAAAAGAAAAATAAACAGAAAAAAAAACAAGAGAAAATTAACTAAAAGTTTTTGTCGCCTGTTTGAATTGAAACTTTGGCGGCGCGGTTTTAGGTAAATCTGGAGGGAAAAAAAGGAAATGTTAATCAAACAAAAGACTCACAGAAAGTCGAACGGGTGAAAAGATTGGTGAAAAATGCAATGAATCAGAATAAATTCAGCAAGTGAAGCAAGAAGCGAGGTACAGCGAGCTTGGTTCGTGCAAGGAAACCAGCAAAATGCCAGCGTTTCTTGTTTCGGATTCGTCTCCAGAGAAACGGAACGCTCGGTCATTTGAAAGAAACGGACAAATTTAGTAACGGCCAAGCGTCATTTGCAACCGTCACGAATTTGCCGGAAATATCCGAAGTAAATCGTCGATATTTTATTATTGCCATTTCCAATATACCAATTCTATAACGATTTTATTAATTTTCATTTGAAAGAAACGGACAAATTTATTAACGGCCAAGCGTCCCTTGCAACCGTCACGAATTTGCCGGAAATATCCGAAGTAAATCGTAGATATTTTATTATTACCATTTCCAATATACCAATTCTATAACGATTTTATTAATTTTCATTTGAAAGAAACGGACAAATTTATTAACGGCCAAGCGTCCCTTGCAACCGTCACGAATTTGCCGGAAATATCCGAAGTAAATCGTAGATATTTTATTACCATTTCCAATATACAAATTTTATAACGATTTTATTAATTGTCACAATTTTCTTTTTAGAGGTCATCTTCTTACCAAAATTAAATAAAATAAAGTACTTCGAGATTTTTTTTGTTCAATAATCCGAGCTACGGGAAACATAAGAAAAAGATGCTGAGTCAATTTTCCAAATCTGGAGGAATTGTCTCAGCATTAAACGTATCATCATCATCATCATCATCATCATCATCAAAAATTTTTCCAACAATAAATGAATATATTGAAACAAAGCAAGTTCAGGTGAACATTGATGACAATTCCAGAACAACGTAACTATAAACAATTTTTTTTCCTATCCTCTGCCAGCCGCGATGATGGAGAAAGCATTACTTCGAACCATCGCCAGTGAGACACGCTGCAAGAGCCACTCCGTTTCGCGAGGCTCGTTCCTTAATCGCGACGCAATCGCGCCAATCCTCCGAAGGAACGCCATCGAACGAGGACCAATAACCCCAGAAGTCTCCACTGCCACAGGAGTAAAAAAAAAAAATCTATCTACTTATTTTATTTCTGCGTCCCGGACGACGGACCTCGGTTCAACCGCGGACTTGATCAAATTACCGGTCGAAAATGTATCCGCACAGGTCGCATCCCAAATCAACGACTTACCCATTTTAAAAGGGAAGATGGTAATGCCATCCGACCGCTTTCCATCACCACGGTCGAGGCCTACGGGTTCGATTTGGGAAGTGAACCCAGCTGTGTCCAAACGTCTTCTGATGATGTCGTTAACCGCTGCATGATATTAATGCAATCTTACTACAGTAAATACGAGGGTCATTCAATAAGTAGAATTTTTCGGTATACAGATAGAAGCTTACTCTTTTTTATTTATTTTTTGTTGTTGTTTTACTTCTTTTTCACATGGATTTAATTTCTTTTGCAGATTAAAAAAAAACTTTGAGAGTTTTGTCGATTAACAAAGATGGCCGACCAAGAAGCATGCTCCAGGATTGAACAGCGGTCAGTCATCAAGTTTTTGGTTGCTGAAGGGTGAAAACCAGTTGAAATTCATAGGAGAATGTCAACTGTGTATGGTGCCACATGTTACAGCCAAAAAAATGTCTACAAGTGGGCTAAATTGTTTAAAGAAGGACGGAGCAGTGTTGAGGATGAAGACAGGCCTGGGAGGCCGACAGAAGTGAGGTCTCCTGAGGTGATCTAATCAGTCAATGACATCATTCAGTCTGACAGAAGGGTGACAGTGGATGACATTGCAAGGATTTTAGCTTATCTATTGGAACAAATGCAGGGGTCATCAGTCAGAAGGAGTCATCTTGCATCATGACAACGCAGGGCCTCACACAGCAGTCCAAACGGTGCAGACCATCAACGATCTGGGCTGGGAACTGCTCCCTCATCCCCCTTACAGCCCAGACCTTGTCCCTTCAGACTTTCACCTGTTTGGTCCCTTGAAAGCGTTCACGAGAGGCACGAAGTTTAAAAGTGACGTTGAAGTCAAAAGTGTTGTGAGCGACTGGCTGAGACATCAGTCCAAAGATTTTTACGCTGAGGTAATACGGAAGCGTGTGCACAGATGGGAAAAGTGTGTGACAGTGCTGGGAGACTACGTTGAAAAATAAAAAAAGTAAGCTTCTATCTGTATTAGAAGTCCTTATAGCGAAAATTCACCTTATTTATTGAATGACCCTCGTATATACGCAACTCATCATCATCATCATCAAAACTAAGAATTATAAAGAAAAGATATCATCATCGTCATCATCATCGTCATTAAAACTGTTTCGATTTGGGGTCATGAATTAACATGTTCTCTCATCTTCAGTGGCACTGTATATTGATTCGACAATATTTTGCCAGCCTTCTCTGTCCTCTGCAAGTTTGCGGACTTGTTGCAGATCTTCTTTGATTATAAACTTCTCCAAAGGAAAAGTGGGATCTTTCTGCCTTGCTCTTTGAATGTCTCGGTTCAACGTTGTGGCTATGGTGGTTATTGGATGACCCCTGAATTTTTTGAAGTCAGTCTTTTCAAAGCAAAACTCCATGGCTTTGTTAGCTGGGCATTCTGGATCCATTCTGTTTGTTGACATTCATATGTTTTCTTTTTCTTGAACAGTGAACTGTATTGCAGACACACGGTCTGATACTTTCCAACATCGATGGACATTATTTCTCCATTTACTCTTGACAGCAAATCCGTTTGCATAAATGTTGGTATTCTGTCTGTAAACATATCAGCTGGTGTTTATTTTTGCCGATGTCACTGTTCAGACTGGTTCTAATTTTTCATTTTCCGATTATTGTATTTCTCAGTATGCAACGTCTTAAATAAGTAGTTACCGCATAGCAGTAACTGGAGCAGCCATTACCTACTCCGCCAAACTGAAGTGTATTTAACAACATAATACTGCTGAGCAATAATAATAATAATAATTATTTTTTAATTTACATCTTTTATTGAAAATTGCACTAAAACTACTGCACTGTATAACATATGGTTCAACAATATTTTGCCAGCCTTCTCGGTCCTCTGCAAGTTTGAGGATTTGTTGCAAATCTTCTTTGATTATAAACTTCTCCAAAGGAAAAGTGGGATCTTTCTGCCTTGTTCTTTCAATGTCTCGGTTCAGCGTTTTGACTATGGTGGTTCTTGGATGACCTCTGATTTTTTTTAATTTAGTTTTTACAAAGTAAAACTCCATGGCTTTGTTAGCTGTACATTCTAGATCCATTCTGTTTGTTGACGTTCGTATGTGAACTGTATTGCAGACACACGGTCGTCCTGGGTAAGACGTTAAACTACATCCGCGTCCTGGGTAAGACGATAAAATGCATCCAGCATCTAGTCTGTGAGTTGAGTGAGGAGATGGGCGCCTGTCTTCGACTGACGCGGATTCCAGTAGCAGTCTAAGTCTCACTAGTGCAGCTCCTCTTTTTTATGCTTATATAGATAGTCATTGAATCAGTTGCTCCGGGAGGGAAGCATTAGTCTATACATGCAGAGAATCTGATTGGTCGATACTGACCAATCAGTGCATGAGTTTCGGGGAGACTTCTGGGAGCCGGTTCTCCCAAAAGTGTTCAAAATTTACTATATGAAAATATAGCGATTTTAAAATTGTCGCTTCAGATAACAGCGTTGCTTCCTGACCAATGAATGAATGCTGTTTGAGATTTGAATTTGTAAGGGTGTATGTGTGAGTGGCGATGATCGCCATAAGTAAAATAAAAAATAAATTATCTGCACTTGTTTTGTCCCCAGGGCTGAGCGTTAATTTTGTTTACGCCATCTTGAATGAAGTATCGTGATTTGGTAACTAAGGAAAAGGTGTGGCTTACGTGTTGCCTTGAGAACCTTTGCCGGTGAGGATTAACAATCACTAGAGCTTTTTGTCAGTAACTCGATTGTTAAGAATGGAAGAGAAGACACTTACCTGATTTAAACTACAAGCTATATCAACGACCAGAAAGGCGACGAATGACAGGGGAGATGACATTAAGCACCGACATGTTGAAATCCTTTTGTAGTGAGGGAGAGGTTACTGTCTGGCTCAGTAAAAGCAAACTACGGGCAAGGCTTCGAGAAATCACGGATATTGGCTGTGTGATATCACTCTACCTTAAATGTGACGCCCTTGCCTTATACATTGAGATGACGGTGAAAGAACAGCGTGATGCAGATGTCATACAGCTGAGATTGAAGGAGACGTTTACGTATGGCCCATTTGTCTCATATACCAAACTGGCCAGGGTAGTGTGATGTGGTGTGGGGAACCAGTTAATATGAATGCCTACAGTATCAGTAGTTTGGCAGGGGTGACAGTATTTAATGGAAGGGATCTTGAAAATGTTGTGAAAAGGGGTTTCTTAATCACATCTCTAGCTGCCTGCCAGTGCTGCATTTGCCTATAGGCAAATCCAGCACTAGCTGGAATACGAAGGGCAAGCAGTCTCTGTCCGAATCTAGGTTCTGTAGGGCCAAATTTAGATGAAATTCCCAGACTATTTCACTTGTGGGGTCCCTCCAGATCCTTCATTCTCACGAGAAGAGGAAAGTGTTAAATTAGACGATTTGAGTAAACCGAGAATGATGATAGGTATTTAAAATTACTGAAGGGTTATTTAGAGTCTACAATGCGTTATGACAGCGTGTGAAAACGCCTATGACGGTTTCAAAAATATTATAGAACATGGGTGGATCCCCCCACACACAGAGATTTTGCGGCCCAAGGCCGCCCGTGTTCAATTTCTACTCTCGATAGACTCCAAAATAGTCTCCTCGTCCTTGTGGGTGATGAATTATATTCCACCCTACAACCTCCTTCTCACAGACGAAATGTCGCAAGACTCTCACTCCTATATCATTATTTCAATGGAAAGTGTTCGGACGAACTTCCTGACGCCATAGACTCCCAAGTCGGCATCTATGCGGACGACACCACAATTTACTCCTGCCTCAAACACAAATCTAGTGATGCTGACAAAGTTAACCTGGCAGTTCAAATAGAAAAGGACCTCCAATCGGTTGTGAACTGGTGCAAGAAATGGATGGTTAACTTTAGCGCCTCTAAAACAAAACTGCTCTCTATTAACCACCACAAGGATCGATCCCTGCATCTCATTAGAATGTCTGAAGACCAACTTCTCGAGAGCTCCTCTCTGCGGCTGCTCGGTCTCACGCTGTCCGCTGATCTGAGATGGAACAAATACATCGAGTCAGTTGCATCATCCACCGCAAGGAAAGTTGGTTCCCTGTGCCGAGCCAGGAAATTTTTCTCCCCGGAATCGATCCTCCAAATCTATAAATCAACCATTCGCCCTTGCATGGAGTATTGCTGCCATATATGGTCTGGAGCCCCTGCTGTTTGCCTCAGGGTTCTTGATAAGATCCAGAGACGGATAGGCAACGTGATTGGCCCTGATCTGTCATCTCGTCTGCAGTCGCTCTCTCACAGACGCGACGTTGCCTCGCTCTGTCTTTTTTACAAATACTTTCACGGTAATTTCCCTGAGGAGCTGCTTTCGCTTGTCCCTAGGCCTCATGAATTTAAGCGTCCTACGAGGCTGGCATCCCGTTCCCACCCCTTCACCGTTGAAACTGTTAGATGTAGACGTCTCTTCTACTCCAATAGCTTCATGTCTCGCACATCTCGCCTGTGGTACTCCCTTCCTTATTCCTGTTTCCCTGACAAATACAATCTCCAACTATTTAAGTGTAACGTCAATCGACATCTCCAGTTGCCTTGATCTATCCACTTCCCTTCTCCACATCCTTTCACTTTCATTCCTATCTGCTCTCGCTCCAAATCTTCTGTAACCCCCTTGCCTTGATCGATCCACTATCTTTCTCGACATCCTCTCCTTTACCACTCCTATCTGCTCTTCCTCCAAAGCTTCTGTAACCCCTTGCGTGCTAGTGGCTTCCTCAGTTCCGCAGGTTCTAAACAACCACCACATGCCACACCCACTGTAGCGAGCCACCACACATACCTTTGTACTCTTTTCGTGAGATGAAGAACTTACATCTCAAGCAGCTTCTTACCACAAGCCTTGTCGTTAACCGTTACTTTCCGCACATACCCGCCTAAACTCTGCCTCTTACTCTGTAACTCTCTTCCTCGAGGCAGATCAGACTGACTCCCAAGAGGATGCTTCCCCGATCACTACAATCTTAACCTGTTCCAGTCTAGGGTCAACCGTTATCTTCCCCACATATCCTCATAACCCGTGCCTCTTACTCTGTCACTCTCTACCTCTAGATAGAACCGACTCCCAAGAGGATGCTTCCCCGATCACTACAATCCTAACCTGTTCAACTCTAGGGTCAACTGTTATCTTCCCCACATATCTTCATAAACTCTGCCTCTTAATCTGTAACCCTCTTCCTCGAGGTAGAACAAACAGACTCCCTAGAGGATGCTTCCCCGATCACTACAATCCTAACCTGTTCAACTCTAGGGTCAACTGTTATCTTCCCCACATATCCTCATAAACTCTGCCTCTTACTCTGTAACCCTCTTCCTCGCGGTAGAACAAACAGACTCCAGCTTTCCCTTGCACTAAATTCTTAATATTTTCAAGTCTATCGTCAAATGTTTTCTATCTTGCAGAGCCTTATAAATCTTCAGGTTGAGGTCCATGCCACGTTGAGGTCCATGTCACGTTCTTTTTCGATCAACGAAGGTAAGCAACATCGGGCCTGTCAGTATCGAGATGGTTGAACGCCTGGGAATACTAGATACTGTAATCGTGCGGGTGTTTGAATGGATAAACTCGGCTTCCTGATCTCGAATTCTCAGCTCTTATGCAGTCGGGCTCGTTATATTTACGGGCAAATTCACTTGGGAAACATTCGAATTCACCTCTTCTCCCCCCAACTATGGGTTAATTATTAGGATTTTTATTAGTAAATAATTATTATTTCTAAATAATTCTTGCAATCTAAAAATATATTCTGACTTCAAATAACCTACATAGGTTGATAAACCTTAAAATCGAATCAATCTATTGATTAAATTGAAGGAAATTAAAAGGTATTAGTAAGACTTGTAAACCTTTATTATCGCCAAAATATATTCTTAGTATCTAAAAATATTTTCTAGCTTTAAATAACCTGCAAACGGTTGATAAGCCGTAAAAAACGAATCAATCAATCTACTGATTAAAGCGAAGAAATTAAAAGAAAAATATAGTAAAACTTGTAAACTATTATTATTGCCAAAATAAATGGTGTCCATAAAGTTCGTGTGGACTTTAAAAAAATTATAACTTTATTTGTATTTGCGATAGAAATAACGTTAAAATCTGTTAAATCTAAAAATATTTTCTGGCTTTAAATAACCTGCAAAGGTTGATAAACTGTAAAAAAACAAATCAACCCTTTGTTTCTTTCTTTTACCTTCTTTTCGTTAAGATCAAAGAGTACCTTTGATATCTCTTTTCATGCGTTTTCTGGACTAGGGACTGGCAACTGATTACAGGATGGGAACTACCTGCTAAGTCGGTAGCGAAAAACTCGTGTTGAATGCCTCACCGTATTAAGTATTGCCGAATTCATCGCTAACGTTTTTGTCGAGATTTACAAACTGTACGTTTCGTTCAATTTCGCTAGACAATCGATGAAATTTGAATAATCTAAGATTTTTTAACTACTTCGTGGTTTAATAATTTGTTTAATTTAATTTAATTTTATAGGACTTCATAATAAACAACATTTTCAAAGAACATTTATGTTTTCCTTTTTAACAGCGAAGAATAAAGTCTTAGTATTTCTTACTCTTGAGCATGCAACATACAACTGGCCATGCGTAAATATTTCTTTCTAGAACCAAATTCTAACTTTTTGAAGCGTTTGGCCTTGCGAATTATTTATAGTTCTCGCAAATGCATGGCAAAATAGAAACTGGATTCTTATATATAAAATCTTTAAAAAAAAAGATATGCAAAAAAAAAGCAATATTGCATTTTTATTATAAAAAAAAGTATTTATATTAATAATTAAATTGTTTTTAAAATTGTGGGAGTATTTTGTATGTTAAATAATAAAACATTTAATTTTTCCAACACATTAACAAAAATTGATTGTACTAAGCCAAGCAAACTAGTAAAATCAAATGTACTTTGTAACCCCACTACCTGTTTGCACTTCTCCCCCAAATTAGTTTTGATCGGTCACTGTTTTTATTTACATTTTAGATTAACTAACGGAAGTTATAGAATTTTATATATGGGCTGCAGTGTTTGTTTTTCGCGTCAAAGAAAGAAAGAAAGAAAGAAAGAAAGAAAGAAAGAAAGAAAGAAAGAAAGAAAGAAAGAAAATATCAGTTGAACGAATAAAGAAAGAAAAAAGAAAACAAGAAAGAAAATATAAGTAACAAGTTGGACAAAGAAAGAAAGAAAGAAAGAAAGAAAATATCAGTTGGACGAGGAAAGAAAGAAAGAAAGAAAGAAAGAAAGAAAGAATGAAAGAAAGAAAGAAAGAAAGAAAGAAAGAAAGTAAGAAAGAAAATATAAGTAACAAGTTGGACAAAGAAAGAAAGAAAGAAAGAAAGAAAGAAAGAAAGAAAGAAAGAAAGAAAGAAAGAAAGAAAGAAAGAAAGAAAAAAGAAAGAAAGAAAGAAAGAAAGAAAGAAAGAAAGAAAATATAATTAACAAGTTGGACAAAGAATGAATGAATGTAAGAAAGAAAGAAAATATCATTTGGACGAAAAAAGAAAGACAGAAAAAAGAAAGAAAGAAAAAAGAAAACAAGAAAGAAAATATAAGTAACAAGTTGGACAAAGAAAGAAAGAAAGAAAGAAAGAAAATATCAGTTGGACGAGGAAAGAAAGAAAGAAAAAAAGAAAAAATAAAGAAAGAAAGAAAATATAATTAACAAGTTGGACAAAGAATGAATGAATGTAAGAAAGAAAGAAAATATCAGTTGGATGAAAAAAGAAAGAAAGAAAGAAAGAAAGAAAATATCATTTGGACGAAAAAAGAAAGACAGAAAAAAGAAAGAAAGAAAAAAGAAAACAAGAAAGAAAATATAAGTAACAAGTTGGACAAAGAAAGAAAGAAAGAAAGAAAGAAAGAAAATATCAGTTGGACGAGGAAAGAAAGAAAGAAAAAAAGAAAAAAATAAAGAAAGAAAGAAAATATAATTAACAAGTTGGACAAAGAATGAATGAATGTAAGAAAGAAAGAAAATATCAGTTAGATGAAAAAAGAAAGAAAGAAAGAAAGAAAGAAAGAAAATATCAGTTGGACGAAAAAAGAAAGACAGAAAAAAGAAATAAAGATAGAAAAAAGAAAACAAGAAAGAAAATATAAGTAACAAGTTGGACAAAGAAAGAAAGAAAGAAAGAAAGAAAGAAAGAATATATAAATAACAAGTTGTACAAAGAAAGAAAGAATGAATGGAAGAAGAAAAATATCTGTTGGACGAAGAAAGAAAGAAAGAAAGAAAGAAAGAAAGAAAGAAAGAATGAAAGAAAGAAAGAATTATGAATTCGAAAAATAAATAAATAAATGATATATTAACGAAAGAACGAATCTATAAAGTGAAGGAAGAGAAAAGAAAGACAGGAAGAGACAAATGATCAATTGCAAAAAGAAAGTTAAATTGAAGAAAGAAACTTTTTAAATTGGATATACAACGAAAAAAAGAAAGAAAAACTGAAAGAAAGAAACTACACAAAGAAAGAATATGTACAAAGAAAAAAAGAAAGTAAGAAGTAAAGAAAGTGTAATAAGTTGTTATAATAAGTTAAATTTGTAACAGTAAAAAAGAAATAGAGACGCGAAACTCAATCGAAAAAAAGAATGAGAGAAAACGGAAGTATAAAACCGGAAGTATGAAAACTGCAGGCGGCTTCTTTCGAGTCTCCAACATTTATTCCTCCAATGTTAGTTTATCTTCATTTTTGTTTTCTTTCCCTTACTTCCGACTGTTCACACTATCGGATTCCTTCGTCTTTCATTCTCCATCCTTGTCTAGCTTTTAATGCCATAAAATTAGATAGAATATCCGAGATGGGCGTCTGTTTTTATTACCTCTACGTTGAAGAGTTCCATAACTGTGAGCTGGAAATTGCCAGTTTGAAATTACCAACTTTGTCATGTTTGATAATGTCTTTCATGTGTCACTGTCGGAATTCTAAATAATTGCGAATTTCTCTATCCTTGTAAGGGAAAAAAATCATTTTTTGTATCTTCCATAATCTGGCTATTTCGCTGGCCTTACTTCGTACGACGCTGAATGTGAGAATTTAATCGAATTTCTATCATTTTCTCTTCGGAAATTATTCCGCACTGGTCTTGAAACGTACTGATTGTATGATTTTGGCATGTGGAACTCCGCCATAGAGGAGTTCTAAAAACATTCAATGAAGTAAAAATTCCATTTCTAAGGCCGAAAATATGGTGCACCCAGTGAGGATCAAACTTACTACTCAATTGTAATTGATCTTGCGCGACAAGCTTGCTAACCATTACCCCACGTCGAAGTGCTCAAACATTGTCTATAATGATTTACAAGGCGTAGCTTAGATCTGCCAGACGGCCGAAAATATGAATCCCCGAATGCGAATCAAAGTCACTAGTCAGTCATAATAGGTTTAACGAGACAAACTTGCTAACCATTGCACTGTGTCGAAGTACCCTATTTTAAAGAATATATATTCAGGGTGCGGCTGGTATTTGAGGACATACAGATTTAAGATTAATACTGGTTCCTACTAATTTCTAATGCTTTTATTTTTGTGAAATCAAGAATGGCAAACCCTATGATAAGAAATTAAATGAAAAGGCATGCTGTGTTTGTGGCATTAAAGGCTGATCATAGCGATTTGGATATTGCACGTTTTCTCAGAATTGCAAGATCGTTTGTCCACAAGATACGAAAAGAGTTAGAAGACGCTGACAGTTCCCCATTATCTGTATCAAAACGTAAAAGACATTCTGCACGTTCTGATGAAGTGAGAACATCCGAATTTATTCAGGAAGTCAGGGAGACAATTGATGAAAACCGAGGTCAATCAATGAGGTCAATTGCCAAAAAGCTGCATGTGTCTGGAAAGAAAACACACTTTTTTCAACAAGGTCTTAGAGTAAATGCTGCGAATATATACACGCATATATATATTGGTTCTAGAAACAGTTGTCAAGGCCTGGATTGACAACATATGCAACAGCGGGCTTTACATATTTCAGCAAGACTCGGCTCCATCCCACAAGGCGCTACGAACACAAGAATGGATGGCTGATCATTTGTACGCACACATCACACCCAACATTTGGCCTCCTAACCTCCAGATATCAGCCCACTAGACTATTTTGTGTGGAACGTTGTTGAGGAGGAGGTTAATAAACAGCCTCATAACACCAAATACTCTCTTAAAGCTGCAATAGTCCGGGTAATGTCTGACCTAAATAAGAACCAATTAATCAGAGCTTGCAGCCTATTTCGACCTCGTGTAGAGGCAGTTATTGATGCTAGTGGTGGTTTTATTGAATAAAATTAAATAATACTTAGCTAAATTGCATGTTTACTTGTTTGTAATCAAATCTAATTATATTAAATTGTTCAGCAAGTTTTTACTAATCCATAAAATCTGTCCTCAGATACCAGCCGCACCCTGTATATATATATATATATATATATATATATATATATATATATATATATATATATGTTCAATATATATTCTATTCTCTCTCTATATATATATTCTATATATATTCTATTCTATATATATATATATATATTCTATTTATATATTCTATTCTATATATATATATATATATATATATATATATATATATATATATATATATATATATTCTATTCTATATATATATATATATATATACATATATACATATATATATATTCTATATATATTCTATTCTATTATGAAATGGACAAAGTTCGGCAAAAATGTCTTTAAATAATTCTATTCTTTATATATATATATTCTATATATTTTCTATTCTATATATATATACATTCTATATATATTCTATTCTATATATATATATATATATATTCTATTCTATATATATACTATATATATATATGTTCTATATATATATATATATTCTATATATATATATTCACATATATATATATTCTCATATATATTCTATTATATATGTATATATATATATATATATATATTCGATATATATATTCTATATATATCCTATTATATATATATATATATAGAATACGTTAAAATTACCCTTTTTCTAGCGTGCGCCATTAGCTTAGGGGTAGAATTTCTGACTGATGACAAATTTCAAGCCCGGCTTGAAGAAATTGAACGTCTATCCAAATGGGCTTGTAAAATTGTACATTCGAATCTCTTGCACTACAATTCAAGTTTGAAGCCACCAATGTCAATTTTTAAAATTGGCCCCCAAACTAGTTGCTTTTTATAAGAGAAAATTATGATACATGTTTAAAAACAGTGAGACATGATTTTTTTAATTTTTTTTTAATTTTATGACAAAAACACAAAAAAAATTATGATTGAATTATGCTCTCGTCAAAATATCCTCCTCTGGCACAAGTTTTGGGCATTCGTTGGAAAATTTTTATCAAAGTATAAGTTTGATAACTGATTCCAATTTTTTTTTTTTTTCAATGATTTTAAGTCATCTTTTCATTTTTTTTTTTCACTCTTCTGTCAAGTTCATCCTATGCTAATTTTGGGGGTGATTTCAAACTTTTGAACTGTAGTGTACATCGTGGGTGGCTAAAACAGATGTGAAAACTTCTGTCTTTGTTTCGTTTTATCAAAGGTGCCAAGTGAAGGCAAGAATTGTAACATTTTGGGGAACCACCCACGGGCAAATCGGGATAAACTGGGCCAAACAAACTCCAATAGTTCTGTTTTTAACTAACGAGTACAACTGGCGATCGAAAAAATAAGATTTTTTGGTGGCGGTGAAAGGAAGTAAGTAGAAACATAGAAGAAGCGGGAAACCAGAAAAGAAAAAGAGTCAAGGGACGGAAGACAAATTTGATACATAGTTAACAAAAGAGGCGAGAGGGGGGGGGCAAGAAGAGAAAGAATGAGAGAAAGAACTGAATATAACGATGACAGGAAAGAAAGAAGAACAAAAACTAAAGGATAATAAATAAAAAATACCAGAAGTAAATAAAGAATGAAAGAAAGCAAAAAAAGATATAAATTAAAGAATAAAGACAGAGAGAGAGAGAGAGAGAATTCAGAAGATAGAGAGAGAGAGAGAGCGAGAAATAGATAGGTTCATACAAAGATAAAGGATTATAGATAGATAGATAGATAGATAGATAGATAGATAGATAGATAGATAGATAGAAAAAAGCTAAGAGAGAGTGATGATTCGAAAAACAGACACACATACACTCACACAAACACACACGCACACACACACACACACACACATATATATATATATATAGAGAGAGAGAGAGAGAGAAATAGACAGGGTGATACAAAGATAAAGGGAGATAGATAGATAGATAGATAGATAGATAGATAGATAGATAGATAGATAGAAAAAAGACTAAGAGAGAGAGAGAGAGAATACATTCGAAATACAGACACACATACACACTCACGCACACAAACACACACACACACACATACACACACACACACGCATATATATATATATATAGGGAGAGAGAGAAAAATAGATAGGGTGATACAAAGATAAAGTGAGATAGATAGATAGATAGATAGATAGATAGATAGAGATAATTCGAAAGATAGATATTGAGAGAAATAGGTAGATGCAAGGTAAGATAGAGAGAAATAATTCGAAATATAGACAGATAGATATATAGATAGAAAAAGACTAATAGAGATAATTCGAAAGACATATATATATATATATATATATATATATATATATAGAGAGAGAGAGAGAGAGAGAGAGAGAGAGAGAGAAAGAAAGAAAGAAAGAAATAGCTAGGTAGATACAAAGTTAAAGGAGAATAGATAGATTGATAGATAGATAGATAGATAGATAGATAGATAGATAGATGAAAACAAACTAAAGAGTGACAATTAGAAAGATAGATAGTTAGAGAGAGAGAAAGGGAGAGAGATAGATAGATACAGAATAAGATACAAAGCAATAATTCGAAAGATAGATAATACAGTCTAACAAAGAGATCATTCAAAAGATAAATAGAGAGAGATATAGACTAATAGATAGGTAGATACAGACTAAGATAGACAGACAGACAGATAGATAGATAGATAGATAGATAGATAGATAGATAGATAGATAGATAGAAACAGACTAAGAGAGAAATAATTCGAAAGATAGATAGGTAGAAAGGAGGAGAGAAATAGATAGGCGGATACAGACTAAGATAGTGAGATAATTCGATATATATATATATATATATATATATATATATATATATATATATATTGAGAGAGCGAGAGAGAAAGAGAGAGAGATAGAGTGGGCGGTCGATGACTCTGAGGAGCTCATCTGCACTTGAAAACCTCATGTTTTGTGAGGTCCTAGTTAACTTCCCCAGAGGTTTAGTCGCCGACTACTGGACCACTCAGGTTTTGAATTCAGTTGTCCTTCTCCTAGACCGTTGGCCAACAAGGCTATATGAAACATATATTTAACGATAGCTGAAGAGAGAAGAAATGGATACTGTCAGTCGACATAAATTCGAACACGGCTCTCAGATTCGTCTAGCCGATATCCATTGCTACAATGTTCCTCCCTTCTTACACGATATAAGTGATACATAGGAAATAGTCGCTGTTCCGGGGTAAGACGATAAACTACATCCGACAGCAAGGCCTCTGATCAGAAGGTTTTCAGGAGCTTTGAACCACCTCTTAATTGGTGGTGTTCCCACGCCCACCCTGACCCGGGGTGGTAACACCTGTCAGGTTCCCAGCTTTAGGCAAATAGTTAGACCAAAAGGGGTGAAAACACTATGAAAGTATAAAAATACGTTTTAATACCAACAATACAATTTTGGAAATATTTTTACCAGCAATACGTTTTTGATAAAACATATTACCAGCAATAAAAATCTTGTCGGCATTAAATAACTCACTGGGGTTGATAACACGTAAAATAAAACAAAACAAAACAAAACAAAACAAACCTGTTATTGAAAAATTCCGATTACCAAAACAAAACAGATGATCCTTCAGTTTCGCATGGTTTCTGGGTACACGGCAATCTTCTACTGATTGCCTTAAAATAAAATTTATTTGATGTTTTTAACAGAAGACGGAAAATGTGGCACCGAAATCCAAAGAAGCATTTTAATAGATAGCTTCCAAAAACTAAGCAAAGCATTAAGAAACTAGAACATTTCGTTAGAAACAAATAAAAAGATTGGTGAATTGCTATGTCGTATATGTCCTTCTCTAGGGCAATGCACGCTCAACGATTTCCCCCAGAGAGGAGGAAGAGAACAGGCAACAGAAATATAGTTTCGTAGATAGATGCATAGAATAAAGTGAACTGGATGTGTTAATAAAGAGAAAACCCTAAGGAATATGGGAACACTTATACCTCGAATCCGAAAGAGCTAGTTGAAATGTGAGAGACAGTTAATGAGGAAAGAAGGCTTGGAGCATTCGAGACTCACAAGAATTACTGAAGGCAAGAGTAACAGAGGGAAACAACACGTAACCTACGTAACAATCATGTGTAAATGGATGAGAGAACAGCGACTGGGAGTGATGGCGAAAAGACAAACCTTACTAAAAGCTACCAAGCATATGAAGCTGTGGAGAGACATTATCGCCCACCTCCTGAAGGAACACGGAAAAAAACTATGAAGATTTGCAGATACAACACAGACACGTAACATGATAACACCATCGTGAAGTCAGCTTTAATGCAGAGAAATTTGTTTTTTTTTTTCTGTATTGAGAGTCATGGCAAAGGCGAGGCTCTCTGGGAACTGAAGGCGCTTAAGAGCGTTCCACAGGTAAGAAGTGCGAGATAATAAACACTCTGAATAGAACTTACGGTTGCATCAAGCTATTTCAACACCAAAACGACGAGATCTCTTTATCAATCTAGTAGTACGTTTGCATCCATGCAATCGTGTTCCCAAGGAGGAAGGCTCGCCAGAACAATGACCATTAAAATATTTATATAAAATACAGAGGGAAGCCTTATTTTTTTAACCGTTTCACCGCAAGCAAGGCGGGAAGACACTAGCACGCAAGGGGTTACAGAGAGTTGGTGCGAGAGCAAAGAAGAGTGATAAACGAAAGGATGAAGAGAAGGATAGGGAATAGATCAAGGAATCTGGAGACCTCGATTGACATTACATTAGAATAGTTGGACATTATAGCTATCAGGGAAACAGGAAGAGGGGAGGGAGTTCCACAGGCAAAAGCTGCGAGACATGAAGCTATTGGTGTAGAAGAGACGGCTACATTTAACAGTTTCGACAGTGAAAGGGTGAGAACGAGATGCCAGCCTAGTTGAACACTTAAATTCATGAAGTCTGGGAACCAGCGAAAGCAGCTCATCGGAGCAGTTACCGTGAAAGTATTTGTAAAAAAGCAGAGGGAGGCAACGGCACGACTGTGATATGTCAGCATTGAATATTGCTGCCGTATCTGGTCTGGCGATTCAGCTAAATACCTGGAAATTCTCAAAAAAAAAAATCTAAAGAAGGGTCTGTAATGTTATTGGGTTTGACCTGGCATCTTGACATCACTATATTTTCCACCGCCGTGACGTGGTTACACTTTGTCTTTTCAATAAATATTTTCATGGCAGTTATTCCAATGAGCTCCTCTCCTTGATACCTTGACCTCATGAATTTAAGCGTCCAGGTTGAGTAATAGGTGTAGATGCATTGGAAGGGATTATTCTAATATTTGCTTTTCACGCACATCGGCTGTTGAACTTTCTTCCAGTTTCTTGAAACTCTACAAATTACAATCTTCTAAGATTTTAATCCGACGTCATATCGCCATCTTCTGTCTTCATGAAACCTCTTCTTTTATTGTCCGTTCACCTCACTAAAGTTTTCTCATTCTCTTTCACTCCCAGTAAACCCATGCGTCCTAGTGGCATTATCGCCATCTTCTGTCTTCATGAAACCTGTTCTTTTATTGTCAATTTCTTCTCACTAAAGTCTTCTCATTCTCTTTCACTCCCAGTAACCCCTTGCGTCTTAGTGGCATTAACGCCATCTTCTGTCTTCATGAAACCTGTTCTTTTATTGTCAATTTCTTCTCACTAAAGTCTTCTCATTCTCTTTCACTCCCAGTAACCCCTTGCGTCTTAGTGGCATTATCGCCATCTTCAGTCTTTTTTAAACCTGTTCTTTTATTGTCCTTTCTCCTCACTAAAGTCTTTTCATTCGCATTCACTCCCAGTAACCCCTTGCGTCTTAGTGGCATTATCGCCATCTTCTTTCTTCCTGAAACCTATTCTTTTATTGTCCTTTCTCCTCACAAATGTCTTCTCATTCACTTTCACTCCCAGTAACCCTTTGCGTCTTAGTGGCATTATCGCCATCTTCTGTCTTCATGAAACCTGTTTTTTTATTGTCCTTTCTCCTCACTAAAGTCTTCTCATTCTCTTTCACTCCCAGTAACCCCTTGCGTCTTAGTGGCATTATCGCCATCTTCTGTCTTCCTGAAACCTGTTCTTTTATTGTCCTTTCTCCTCACTAAAGTCTTCTCATTCTCTTTCACTCCCAGTAACCTCTTGCGTCTTAGTGGCATTATCGCCATCTTCTGTCTTCCTGAAACCTATTCTTTTATTGTCCTTTCTCTTCACTAAAATATTCTCATTCTCTTTCACTCCCAGTAACCCCTTGCCTTTTAGTGGCATTATCGCCATCTTCAGTCTTCTTGAAACCTGTTCTTTTATTGTCCATTCTTCTCACTAAAGTCTCCTCATTTTCTTTCATTCCCAGTAACCCCTTGCATCTTAGTGGCATTATCGCTATCATCTATCTTCCTGAAACCTGTTCTTTTATTGTCTTTTCTCTTCACTAATATCTTCTCATTCTCTTTCACTCCCAGCAACCCCTTGTATCTTAGTGGCATTATCACCATCTTCTGTCTTCTTGAAGCTGTTCTTTTATTGTCTTTTCTTCTCACTAAAGTCTTCTGATTCTTTCACTCCCAGTAACCCCTTTTTACGCATATAAAATATTATATAACTTTGCCCATTTTTGAATGCATGTTGGATCATAAACGACAGTATCAGAAAATATGTGCGATGACTATAGTAACTTAAAAATTAACATACTTCAAATTACATCACGTAGAATATATTCCAGAACTTTTAGGATTACTGAATACTTAAAAATTATATAAAAATGGGGTCACCTGTAATTTTCCTTAATTATGTATTAACAGATAAAGTCTTCGTAGAACAACAACACAACTGTCAACACCCTTATCAAAATGTGCTATGTGATTGACAAGCAATGACAAGCACGTAATCGCCGCTACATTTCTGTTTTAATTTAAACTTAAAGTAAATAATACTTTTTTTTCAAATCAGATACATTATGCTTTAAATCAGCTAATATTCTTAAAAAAAAGTTTCAAAAACTATATTTTATTTTTGGAAGATTTTATTTTTTACACTTTTTTAGAAACAATATAAAAAATCGATTACAATCAATATAATTTCTATTTGAAATACACTAGAGCATTTTACTTACTGAAAATAGTAAATTTAATAATTTGGTTTTTGAAATGCCGTCCTGGGTATGACGATAAACTACGTCCAGCAGCCCGGCCTCTAATCAGAAGGTTTTGAGGAGAATGGAACCACCTCTTAATTGCTCGTGTTCCCAGGTCCACCCTGACCCGGGGTGGTAGCACCTGTTAGGGTCCCAGCTATGGGCAAATAGTTGACCCCACAACCTGACTATGAAAGTGTAAAAATAGATTTTAATACCAGAAATACTTTGTAAAAAAAAAAATTAGTATCAGCAATAAATTTTTGAAAAAAGAAATTATTACCAGAAATAAAAAATCTTGGCAGCATTAAATAACCCATTCAGGTTGATATGCCACAAAACAAAAAAAGCAAACTATACATTTTTGAAAAAAATTATTACCAGCTATACATTTCTTGGAATAAAATAATACCAGCTATACATTTTTGAAAAAATTACTCGCTATACATTTTTGAAGAAAAAAAGGAAAATTTGTCAGCATTAAATAAGCCATTGTGGTTGATATGCCGTAAAACAAAACAAACCAAACAAACTGATTTCTTACAAAGAATACATATTCTATTCATACGAACCTATCCTAAATATCTTGTCGGCATTAAATAACCCATTGAGGTTGATATGCCGTAAAACAAAATAAACCAACCCATACCTAATTTGAAAGGTTCAAGTAAGCCTTTTCATTTCTTAAAACCCATTTTAAACCAAGTTATTGAAAATTAGTGGAGATGGCGTATAGAAATGTCTTATAGAAATGTCGTATAGAAATGTTCAAATCTAAATTCGTCTGCAAACGTGATAGATTATGTAAACACTAAACAGAAAACAAGTAACATGTCTCGCGTGTGATTGTATTAACTCCTATCTTCATAACGTTCTCTTATAATGTTTCAAGACAGAAAATGATAAAGAAAAGAAATATTTTTTATCAGTGACAAGCAAACAGTATAACAATCTACACTATCCTTGTTGGACTGTTTCACGAGCCCTTGAATCAAGTGTCCCATGTAATGAAATGGAAAATCAAGATTAAAATTTAGATAACCGAACAGACGAACGCCGTCACCCCCCACTTCTGGACAAAGCTGTCCACAACTGCTCAAGTTAAACAAGTTATTTCACTGAAAATGTGTTACTTAATCCGCTGATAAAATCAGTTTCGAAAGATATAGGCTTCGCTGAAAAGCGCCAGGGGTCAGATTAAAGGGACCACAATCCAAATGGTTGTTAAAATAATCATTTTACCCTTGACGTGAACAACAACGTGAAATATAAATAAATAAAGAAATACTGGTTCGATTTCTGTCTTGAGGTACATTTTTTACACTAACATTCACCCTGTACAAGGCCCAAAAGCTACTCGAGGGAGAGTGTTACAGAGCAAATTGCGCAAGTTATGGGATATGTGGGGAGGCTAGCGGTTTATTCTAGACTTGAACACGTTATGATTGTTGTAATCAGGGAAGCATCCTCTTGGGAGTCGGTTTCATAAAACAGCAATTCGTGTTTAAGAAGCTGTTAGAGTAGAACTTACATCTTCCCCATGGAATACGAAGGGAATGAGGTTTTATTTTTCTGGGTTAAGATTTTCGATTTCTAGGCCGTTAGACATTGATTTTACTGTTTAAAAATACTTTGTTGACGTTTCAAATTCGAAATCAAAGCGATAAAAGGGTGTACGGCAACATCATGTTAAAACACCGGTTCCTATAAGAACACCGCAGTTAAGCAACATCAAGCCTGGTCACTATATAGATAGGTGACCGCTTGGGAATACCATATACTGTAAGCTTTTATTTGCGGATGACGTAATGGATAATGGCTTCTAGTGGTTAATCGTAGAATCGAGTTCTAATTCCCGTTCGGTTCGTAATATTCACTTACTACGGAAAAGGCATGAACCCAACTCTTCTCTAACCACCCCCTCAGTTATGAGTTAATCATTAATTTCCGGAGGGTTTGTTATATTCACTTGCGTGTATATACCATTGGGAAAGGCATAAATCCATATCTCCTCCCCAAGATATGGGTTAATTAGTAAGAATGGTATCACTAAGCCGTTATTATCTAAAAGAAAAAATCTAAAAATATTTTCTGGCTGTAAATAACCTGCCAAGGGTTGATATACTGTAAAAAACAAATCAATGAATCAATGAAACATTTTTTAGCAACACGGGCAGAGGGTCTTCTATAGATTCTCTGAAATATAAATCAACGGGGTGGTTCGAAAGTCTTGTCAAAACTACATAATATAATTTCCTATTTTAAATGATTCGGTTTGGTTTGTTTCACGGTATATCTTTTTTTTTTAAGCTTTTCACCCCAAGCAAGGCTGGAAGCCACTAGCACGCAAGGGGTTACAGAGGATTTGGAGCGAGAGCAGATAGGAGTGATAGAGGAAAGGATGTGGAGAAGGATAGTGGATAGATCAAGGCAAGGGGTTACAGAAGGTTTGGATTGAGAGCAGATAGGAGAGAAAGAGGAAAGGATATGGAGAAGGATAGTGGATCGATCAAGGCAAGGGGTTACAGAAGATTTGCAACGAAGCAGATAGGAGTGAAAGAGGAAAGGATGTGGAAAAGGATATTGGATAGATTAAGGCAACTGGAGATATCGATTGACATTACATTTGAATAGTTGGAGATTATAATTGTCAGGGAAACAGGAATAAGGAAGGGAGTTCCACAGGCGAGAGGTCCGAGATATGAAGCTATTGGAGTAGAAGAGACGTCTACATTTAACAATTTCAACTGTGAAAGTGTGGGAGCGGGATGCCAGCGTCGTAGACGCTTCAGTTCATGAAGCCTGGAAACTAGCGAAAGCAACTCATCGGAGCAACCTCAATGTGTTAATTAATGCTGACAAGATTTTTATTGCCGGTTAAATCTTTTCAAAAATGTATTGCTGGTAATAAATTTTTTCCTTCAAAAAAGTATTACTGGTATTTTTTCAAAAATTAAAACATATTTTTATACTTTCATAGTGTTTTGACCCCTTTTGGGGTTAACTATTTGCCCATAGCTGGGTCACTAACAGGTGTTACCACCCTGGGTTAGGGTGAACCTGGAAACACGAGCAATTAAGAGGTGGTTCCACATTCCTCAAAACATCCTGATCAGAGGCCTTATTGTATTTCAGATAGCTGTATTTTAGAGGGCACATTATGAGGAAAGAGGGCTTGGAAAATTTGATACTCACAAGACAAATTGAAGGCAAGAGGAACAGAAGAAAAATAACGCAAAACCTACGTAGAGAGCTACAAAGAACATCAAATTGCGGAGAGTCATGATCGCCAACGTCCTGAAGAGACACGTCACAGAGAAGAAAAAGAAGAAGAAGATGAAGAAGATGAAGAAGAAGAAGAAGAAGAACAACAACAACAGCAACAACAAGAGGAATAATCAGAATAATAATAATAATAATAATAATAATAATAATAATAATAAGAAGAAGAAGAAGAAGAAGAAGAAGAAGAAGAAGAAAAAGAGGAATAATAAGAAGCTGCAGGAGAAGGAAGAGGAGGAGGTGCTTGAGAAGAAGAAGAAGAAGAAGAAGAAGAAGAAGAAGAAGAAGAAGAAGAAGAAGAAGAAGAAGAAGAAGAAGAAGAAGAAGAGAAAAGTAGAAAAGCGGAATAACAATAATAATAATAAGAAGAAGAAGAAGAAGAAGAAGAAGAAGAAGAACAACAACAACAACAACAACAACAAGAGAAAGAAGAAGAAGAAGAAGAAGAAGAAGAAGAAGAAGAAGAAGAAGAAGAAGAAGAAGAAGAAGAAGAAGAAGAATGAGGAGGAGGAGGAGGAGCTTGAGTTAATGGATGGTGGAAGAAGGTTTAGGACAAAATAACAAAAAGAAAAACTTTATAAAGTGTTAGGAAGGACAGGAAGTTGTAGAGAGCCATGATTGCCTACAACGTGAAGGGACAAGGCACATAGAAGAAGACAAAAGCAGCATTAATATAAACATTTTTCTTCAATAATTTCCTCAAAGAAACATTTTTCAGAAGACAAATTCCGTTAGTTAATCGAATGTGCTTCCTTTTTTTCACCCTTTGCAGTTCTGTGTTAAATATTCACCGACATCTTTGACGCTTTCTTTATTCCCTTCGCTTGAAGCAAGAAACGTTTGTGCTGCCATTTTAGTGCGCACCGTTCTTTTATCTTCGGTGCATTTTCTCCATCACAGAACTTCGGTATGCAGCGTGCGTTGAGGAGATCTGCTCAAGAGAACCGATTGTTTATGGCTTGATTACACAGCAACTCTCTGGCACTTTTAATAGTAACAATTTCTTCTTCTGTGAAATCAAGCTGCGTTTTGTCCGGAGGGCGAAAAAGACGGGAAGGATAACAACATGTGGTGAAAACAAAGGTCATTATGACATGGTAATTAATAACAAAAGGTTGTAGATAGATAGATAGATAGATAGATAGATAGATAGATAGATAGATAGATAGAGAGATAGAGAGATAGATAGATGAACAAATAAAATGTTTGAATACATACATAGATAACTAAATAGAAAGATAGATATGAATAGACTGAGATAGATAGATAGATAGATAGATAGATAGATAGATAGATAGATAGATAGATAAATGAAATATATGAAAAGATAGATAGATAGATACATACATACATGCATACATACATACATATATAGAAAAACAAACCATATATTTGAATAGATATATAGATAAATAGATATGAATGTGATTGAGATAGATAGTTAGATAGATAGATAGATAGATAGATAGATAGATAGATAGATAGATAGAAAACTGGATGACCACAAACATCTGAGAATAACAGGGACTGAACAAGTGCGTAACGGGGAAGTTTTAACTAAACAGAACGAAAGGGACACTTATACTTAGAATCAGAAAATGACAGTTGGCATTAATTGGACACATAATCAGTAAAGATAACTCGAAGAATTTATAGGAAGTGTTTGGTATTTACTAATTCCACATCCTGTGTGTATTATCGTCTGACAAACTTTCTCGCCAGAATGTATTTTACATATTTATAACTCTACCATTTGTCCTTGTTTTGAATACGGCTGTCAGGTTTGGTCTGGTGCCCCTTGTATATATTTAGATATTCTTGATAAAATCCAAAGAAGAATATGCAATATTATTGGTCCTGACCTGGCATCTAGTCTTCAACCCCTTTCCCACCCCCGTAACGTAGCTTCCCTATGCATTTTCTATAAATATTTCAAGGCAATTGTTCCGATAAATTCTCCTCTATTCACTGTGGTTTCATTTTGAAATACTGTTATTTACAGTTTCGGAAAATAGATTGTTTAAGACAGCTGGATCGTAAAGGCATCATATATACTGTATGTATTGTGGGTTCTTCTGGGGCAATATGGCCTGTGGGAGCACATATCTCCTCTAGTTGACTTGAAGTTCAAATCTGTACTCGGAGGCTCATTACCCAACCAAGGCATTACAATTTAATCTATACCTGGGGGGGAGACGGATCTGCGAAAAGTGATTTCATTTTGCACGACAATACCATGATATATCCCATGCATTTAGTTAATTGTCTTCAGAATTGTTTTTGTATATATCCATTTTAAAGAGGAGGATCGCCGATAACCGTTACTTCACCAGTTCAATTGTCTTTCATTTTATTTTTCTAAATCATTGCGTACTTGAGATATTACATAGACTTATCGAATATTTCAGCCTATATTCCTGAGAAACTGATTTATGAAAATGACTGTTTAAATTTCAACTGGCGGTAACTTTTCGATTAATGAATGTTAAATGTTTCTTTTTTTTTTCTAATCGGTATCACCCTATGCAAGGTAGTAAAGCCACAAGGAGTTACTGGGTGTGGAAGAATTAGGAACAGAAACATTAATGGGGAGCAGAAAGAAAAGAGAGTAATCAGGTGGACAGTAGATAGCGATTGACATGGCATTTAACTTTTTAGTTGGTATCATCCAATAGTCTGTTTCCTGGTAAGATTGCGTTTAACATGAATCAAGCATTAGGTGTTTTTCGAATTTTATTATTATTTTTCTATACAGCAAGAGTTTGTACAGACCTTTCCCTTTCACACACATATATATATATATACATATATATACATATATATATATATATATATATATATATATATATATATATATATTCCCTTTCATTATATATATATATACATATATTCCCTTTCATTTTGTACCTATATATATATATATATATATATATATATATATATATATATATAAGATAATCCTATATATATATATATATATATATATATATATATATATATATATATATATATATATATATATATATATATATATATATATATTTGTTTCTTTGGACTTGGAGCTTGAACACTGGACGGTTGTTTTCGCCTTGCTTTTTCTTTCTTTTTTTATTTCCCATTTTAACTCGGGTATCGATTTGTCCTACTACAAGTTGTGCTATTCGAGTTTTATTCAAGCTAGTACCCCCATTTATATATATATATATATATATATATATATATATATATATATATATATATATATATATATATATATGATGGAATATATATACATTTTATATATATCAAGAACAATTTTAAGAAAATTTATGATGAAGAAAAACACGCTTCGTCATTGTTTCACTCAATGCAAGGCAGTAAAGTCACTAAGACGAAAGGAGGTTACAGGATGTGGAAGAATTAGGAACAGAAATATTAATAATGAGCGAGAATTGAAAAGAGTAATCAGGAGAACAGTAGATAGCGATTGACGTTGCATTTAAATTTTTGCAGATTAAAGTTGGCTGGAAAGCATGGAGCCGGAAAGTGGGTCCGCAAGCTAGAAGTGCGAGAAAAGAAACTGTTAGCATAGAACTTACGGTTACATCTACCCAGCTCAACTGTAAATTGATCTTCTTGCCAGTTTAGTACTGGGCTTAAATTCACAAACTCTAAGTACCTTAGCGAAGAGTTCCTCCGAACGATTACCATGAAACTATTTATAGAAAGGAAACAGCGAGGCAACCTTACGGTGGTGGGAAAGTGACTGACGCCAAACCGACACATCAGGACCAATAATATTGCTGATTCTTCTTTCGATTTTATCAAGGAGCTCAAGGTAAATATCAGGGGCACCGGACCATATGTGGCAGCAATATTCTAAGCATGGACGAATAGTAGACTTATATATATGTAAGATACATTCTGGCTGAGAAAAATTGTCTCACACGACGAATTGAACCGACTTTCTTAGCAGGTGACCTAGCAATAGATTCAATAGAGCCTTTCCACTTTAATGTCAGCCTAGAACCTTACCCCGAGAAGGCAGAACGAGCTACTTTCCTGGAGGTTAGCATCAGCCATGCTGATGGAAGGCAGAGCGGGGTTATCTCAGATGACTAATGAGGATAGTTTTGGAGGGCTTAAAATTAACAAGCGATCTTTAGCCCTGGTTAACGACGGACTTTTGATTTTGTCGGACTGATCAGCTTTAATATCGAGGCAGGAGTAAATGGCTGTGTTAATGGAATCGGTTAATCTCACCATTAATATGACTGTTTGTAATCGAAGGTGTTGTGCCAGAGAGAGAGTCTGGGAAACACACATACACACACACACACGTATATCTTTTTATTGAAATTGGAGTAGATTTGAATAACGAAATTAAATCAGGGCATTTTGTTTACTGATGGGGAAATCTGATCTAGGGCAGAAGTTGTACCCACTGAATCTGGGTCATCAGAAGACAATGAAAAATGGTCGAAATAATTTTTATCGATTAAAAATTGAAATAGAGCTGAGTAGGCTAGAAGGAACTTTGGAATTCACATGATTTTGGTTGAAGCAGCCAGAAAGCCGTTATAATCGCGTGCGAAGTAGTAGGCCCGAGGGTTAGTTATAATCAGCCGGTTTTATCTATATAAACGCGTAGTTATGCTGAAAAAGGCAGACTGGAGAAAATTCTTGAAGAGAGAAGAGAGAATTGGCCCGGGCAAGCGTTGGGAGAAGGAAGCCACTATAATTTTAAGCCCCGCACAGAAATCTTTATCACTCCATCGCAAGAGTCATATATCATTCTGAGACAATTTAACAACAAGTTAATCATATATACGCTCTCTGTGTGTCTAGAATCCAGTGTATGAGTTTTTACGTTAAATACTTTTCTTTTCTGTAACCCGTTTCTTTTCTCTACTATTCTTTTCTACTATATAAAAGACATTAAAAATTCAACCATTGAATAGTTGTTTGTTCGGCTTTCTGCAGATATTAATTTTTTTTTTGCTGCATTCTAAATTTCTTAGCGCGGACTCCCCAGCCGTGTCTACATCTTCAGTCAACCGTGAATAGACGGACATCACTTCTGCTTTCTGGATCAAACAAATCACAACGTTGGCAGGAAGCAGGATTAAACCAGCGGACTGGTCGAATGATCTACGGACGCTCAGGGAACCTATGGCCACTCCCTTAGGACCGAGTAGACACCTCAACCTAGAGAGTAAGACGCCGGAGGTTGAGGGGATGGGGCGAGGGTTAACTGGAATTGTCATAAACTAAGGATATTGTGTAGATGTATCAGACATCAATAGGTTCTTTCTCCGTTTTAATCGAAAAATAGATTCCGTAGAGAAAAATTGCCTCGCACGTCACAGTGAACCGACTTTCTAAGCAGCTGACCTAGCAATGGATTCAATATAGTATTTCTACTTCATGTTAGATGAGAGTGTCAGCACAAGAAGGCGCAACGAGTCTCTTTCCTTGATGCTGATGGAAGACAAAGCCGGGTCTCTCACATGATTACTGGAGAGAGGTTTAGTTTTGGAGGCTTTAAAATTAACAAGCCAACTTTTGACCCAGTTATCGACGGACTTGACATCGTTTTGAACATCTGCTGCCATTTTCATCTTGTCGGAATGATCAGCTTTAATATCGATGCAAACGTAAATGGTTGTATCAATGGAAACAGTTAATCTCACCATTAGTATTACCGTTTGATATCGAAGGTGTTAACTGGAATTGTCGTAAACTATAGACATTGTGTAGATGTATTAGACATCAATGGGTTCTTTCTCCGCTTCAAGCGAACGATATAAGCGGGTCGTTCTCTGTGCGAAAGAAAGCGAAAAACAATCAAGTATTGTTTTAATTTATTTTTGCTTTGTAATGGAAATTTTTTCTTTGTCTGATTTCTATTGTGTTTCGTGTTTTTCTTTTTAATTTGTCTTGTTTTTAGTGGACGTGTAACAACAAGAATTCTGTGTTTCGGATAAGTTTTTTTTTCTTTTATTTCATAGACATTGTCAAGCCCCAGTAGGTTTACGGCGACAAAAGACTTTGGTTTTATGCATAATTTTCCTGGGAAATTCGAACGTGTCTGGGAGAACGACAGTAACACACTTCATTGTTCAGTACGAACACGTACATGCGGATATGTGTAGGAAACAAGTTTCACCGATTTCCAACAGAACTCAGTGCCGAACACAGTTGGATAGTCTTGAAAAAAAAAATCTTTTTTCCCCTTTGATCGGCTTCAGCCAAGTTGAAAATTGCAAATCATCGCCGATAATTCATTCATTCATTCACTTTCTACGGCTTATCAACCCTTTGCAGGTTATTTAAAGTGAAAAAATATTTTTTTAGGTTTTAAGATATTCTTTTTTAGGTAATAATGGTTTAGTAATACAAATATTACTAATTAACCCATAGCTGTGAAAAGAAGTAGATACATACCTAATCAGAATTTGATAAACAAACAACAAATTACAATGTAGATATAAATTTGGGGGGGTCAATTCTACATTACAATTAGTATATAAAGTGACTCCTCACTTTGTTGCCACTGTAGTTTATATACATTTACCTTCAAGAGAATGTACATAATTCTAAAAACAACATGCCTCTGTAACTAATTATGTTTCGTTTGCTACAGATTAGCAAACCTTTGTAGGTTATTCAAAGCCGGAAAATGAGATGATTTTTTTTAAATAATAATCTTTTTTTTTTTTTTAGTGTTATGTTTGCGTGAGTTCTGAGGACCGAGCAATGCATTTGTTGATTGGAAATAATTACCAAGAACGTTTTAGGCTTACAGCATTTTATTAATCACTAGATAAACTGAGTTAATACTACTCTACAAAAGAATTAGTGAAATATGGAGAGACGTTTGCCACACGTGTCCTTGTGTAGTCCATCATCTTGGATCTCTCTCTCTCTGTATTGCAACACGTGACGTCTGACGTCACGATGTCCAAAGCAAGTGGGATAACTCTTACAATACTTTGGAGTTATCTCCATTTATGTTTCCTTCCAACATTTAGATAATAATGTTTTAACGATAGAAGTCTTATAACGGGAATTAATACATTGATGGGAAGAAAAGAAATGGAATCAAACTTCCCACCACCCCAAGATTATTGGCGAATAAGCGAATATAACGAATCCGAATTGGAACTCGGTTCTGTAATTAATAATTCCGAGCCATTATCCATTACACCACCTGCACATCCAACCTTACAGAACATGGTATCCCCAAACGACCACTCATCTAGGTATTGACCAGGCTCGACGTTGCTTAAATTTGGTGACCGTACGGGAACCTGTGTTTCAAGGTGATGTGGCCGTAAGAAAAAATAAATAAATCTCCTTGATTTACTTGGTTTTCAAGAGAATCAGAAATGAAAAAATAATTTAGTGTAATTTCTTAAAATTCTTCTTTCTGAAGTGGGATCCCTGAATAAGACTTGATATTGAAACCTTGACTCTTCCTTTCTGGCTACATGTCTTAACCATCGAAGACGGTGTTTAATTATTTTTGTTTTTAAGACCTTTACCCTAAGCTTATTTTGATTTGGTTCCAAGATCACCAGTTGCTATACTCATGTGCATGTGTTTCAAATGATTTAGGCTCAAGTTCAGTGGCTTTCAATGTTGTTTCGAGTTGGTCCTTGTATCTTCTGAAGAGGGCAACCTCGTGGTCTTTCTCTGAAGTTAGTTCACTAAATAAGATTTGATATTTGATTCTTTAATTCTTGCTACATGTCCTAATCATCAAAGACGGTGTTCAATTATTTTTGTTTTTAAGACCTTTACCCCCATCTAAAGACTGCTAATGATTCCATAGCCTTTCTATCTTGTCGTTAGAGTACTTCCTATTCTTCTCCGGTGGCTTCAAAGGTTTTGGTTGCGAAGGCGATGGAACATTTCCACTTGGTATGTTCTTGTGCATGTGATTTTGGATCATGTTCAGTGGCTCTTAGTGTTTTTGGTCCTTGTATCTTCGAAGAGAGCAACCCCGTTTTTTTTCTTTGAGGTGAGCTCATTGAATAAGACTTGATGTTGAAACCTTAACTCTTCCATTCTTGCTATATGTTCTAACCATCGAATACTGTGTTTAATTATTTTTGTTTTTAAGACCTTTACCCCATCTAAAGACTACTGATGCTTCCATAGCCTTTCTGTCTTGTTTGACTATTTCATATTCTCCTTTGTTGGATTCAAAGGTTTTGGTTCCGAAGGTGATGGAACATCACTAGTTTGTATGTTCTTGTGGTTGTGTTTCAGACGATTTAGGCTCAAGTCCAGTGGCTTCCAATGTTGTTTGTCCTTGTATCTTCGAAGTGAGAAACCCCGTGATCTTTTCCCTAACGTGAGCTCACTGAATAAGACTTGATGTTGAAACCTAGACTCTTCCATTCTTGATACATGTCCTAACCATCGAAGACGGTGTTTATTAATTTTTGTTTTTAAGACCTTTATCCCATCTAAAAACTACTAATGATTCCATTATTAATATTGTTATGTAGATTGCATCATTATGAAAGCATTATTCAGTGATGTTATAATTATGTCGTCTGCTTTATCTCGTAACCAATAATTTAATTTCTTCCTTTCTGTTCGCTTCCGTTACAATGGTGGCATTGATGACGAAGAAGACAAATTCTTGCAAGATTGACTGCATAGTAATGTTGGTGGAGCAACGATATTTGCTTTACTTGAGTCTTTCTATCTTGTCCTTTGAAATGACAAATAAACCAATAAATGCTTTTATTAATTTATGCAAACTAGAAAGACCCGTGAAAATTTCATGGTTTTCCTATTTCTGATTAATCTTCATTCTTCAGCTAATGATTGAATAAACTCATTGTGAGTTCTAAGACAATAGAATGTCTGTAGGAATTCTCTTATCGCATCGTTAAATATTTGAGCTTAACAACTTTAACAAAATATTGCAATAATAATCATAAATGGGAATGCTGGTCGTTATTTTAAGAAGTAATGAACGCGTCGATAGCATTGACTGCATAGTCATATTGGTGGAGGACGAGGTTTGTTTTTCTTGAGTCAATCTCTCTTGTTTGACTTCTTTCTTTCCTCTTCTGGCCACTTCGATGATGGGACACCGTCAGTTGGTAAGGTCTTGAGCACATATTTCAAACGATTTAGGCTCAAGTCCTGTTGGTCCTTGTATTTTCGAACAGAGCAACCCCGTGATTCTTGCTGAATGTCCTAACCATCGAAGTCGGTGTTTAATTATTTTTTAAAGACCTTTACCCCATCTAAAGACTACTGATGATTACGTTATTAATATTGTTATATATATTGTATCATTATGAATGCATTTTGCGACAGATGTTTTAATTATGTCGTCTGCTTTATCTCGTAACCAAGAATTTAATTTCTTCTTTTCTGATCGCTTTCGTTACAATGATGGAGCTGATGACTAAGCAGACCAATTCTTGCAAATTAGAGCCGATGGCATTGACTGCATAGTAATGTTGGTTGAGGACAAGGTTTATTTTTCTTGAGCCAATCTCTCTTGTTGTTTGACTTTTCTCTTCTGGCCACTTCGATGATGAGACACTGTTAGTTGATACGGTCTTGTCCATATGTTTCAACTGATTTAGGCTCAAGTCCAGTAGCTTGCAGTGTTGTTGGTCTTTGTGTCTTCAAACAGAGCAACCCCGTGATCTTTACTCTGAAATGAGTTCACTGTATAAGACTTGATATTGAAACCTTGACATTTCTATTCTTGCAACATATCCTAACCATCGAAGACGGTGATTAATTATTTAATTATTATTACTACTAATGATTCCATAGGCTTTCTATCTTGTCATTTGACTACTTACTATTCTTCTCTGGTGGTTTCAAAGTTTTTGGTTCCGTCGGTGATGGAACATCACTCGTTGTTATGTTCTTCTGCATGTGTTTCAAATGATTTAGGCTCAAGTCCAATGGCTTTCAATGCTGTTTTGAGCTGGTACTTGTATCTTCTGAAGATGGCAACTCCATGTTTTTTTCCCTGAAGTGAGCTCACAGAATAAGACTTGATATTGAAACCTTGACTCTTCCATTCTAGCTAAATGTCCTAACCATCGAAGACGGTGTTTAATGACCAGCGATTCATTGCTTTTCTGGTTACAATTTATTCCTATTTAATGTTCTAGATTGAACGAAGATTCTGCTGGTGAAAGCTTTCTAATTTTTGGATGTTGTTACGTAATTTCTTAATATAAGCGACAAATATTACCAGCTAAACTTTACAAGACATATTTGCTACATCAATGTAGGTATAGTCATAAATGTTTAACAATATTAGTTATTTAAAACGAACTATTCGTCTGCTTTATATCGTGTTCAAGAATTCAATTTCTTCTTCGTTGATAGGCTTCCTTTATGATGATGCCGTTGATGACTACATTTGCCGCCAACGCCCAAGTTTAAGACTAAAACATTCCAGTTTCACCAAAACCTGCTCCCGACCTTCATTTCCTACCGCAGTTTGGCTTTGCAAGAGTTGATTAAATGTGACAAATCAGAGTGTAAGAAACAACCGATGGCGTTAACTGAATAGCAAGAAACTTTCCCAGTACTTATCTGAATTTTTCCATTTGCGGCAAATCATATCAGCACCTGAAAAACTTTCGGATTTTCGAGGTTTCCGAATTTGGGAATTTCAGATAAAGGATACTCAATCTGTAATAGGAAAATATCCTTAAGTTTCCCATATATATATATATATATATATATATATATATATATATATATATATAGTCATTTTCTAAGCGTAGCTTAAATGTGGCACAAGGCCGAATGTAAGGGGCACCCAGTGAGGATCGCTCCTTACATTAGACCTTGTGCCACATCTAAGCTACGCTTGGAGAATCACTATATATATATATATATATATATATATATATATATATATATATATATATATATATATATATGTTTGCAACAGTACAAAAGCGTATTAAGGCATAAAAAACATTTTTTTTTTATTATAGGCCATGATAGATTTAAAATAAAAACACCAGTCGACCGGTTTCGTCTCCTCTCATCAGAACTGTTAACGGGGAATAGCAATTATGAAGAACAAGAAAGTCTGTCATGGATGACATGGATAAATGGGCAGGGGAGAGAATATATATATATATATATATATATATATATATATATATATATATATATATATATATATATATATATATATATATATATATATATATATATATGATAAAAGTATTACCAACAAAGATGCTAGAGACACAGCACAGCAAGCCCAAGCAAACAGTCTCTTTGTTTGCAAAGAGCCGGTCGCCTGGACCTGATGTACAGCGTCTCCAACACCTTAAGATGGAATACTGAGTGTGCCCTGGCCAAAACAGAAAACCAGGTCACACTGAAATCCAACGCACAAGTAGGATTATTTATAAAATGATCCGATATCGGCGACCCATATATATATCAGACGATATGAAAAGAACTTACATAAAATATATAGACAACACTTATCTATATTATTTAATGAAACATGTATGAATGAATATATATATATATATATATATATATATATATATATATATATATATATATATATATATATATATATATGTGTGTGTGTGTGTGTGTGTGTGTGTGTGTATAGCTGGCCACTCGTATTAGAGGATACCCATCTACTAGGGCTTCCCAGTGAGGATTGCTCCTTACATTCGTCCTTGTACCACATCTAAGTTGTTCTTTTTAGCTGGCCACTCGTATTAGAAGATACCCGTCTACTAGGGCGTCTCCAGTCCCTATAAAGGTCCAACTGCCTTTATTCAACACCCACAGAGCCCACCTGAGGTTTATACTGGAACTATGCTGAGTAGACCTTAGTTACAGTTTCTGGGTAAGAGCGTGCTATCTAGCGTGATCAACAATTTGAACAACACCAGCACGTTCAAGCCCTCCGCCACGATAACTTGTGACTTCGTGCTAACACAGCTATCGACGGCTCCCAAGAGTTCCGTCTAACAATTTCACACCTACGGCTTGGCTCAACACGCAGTATGGTTTTCAAGCACCTTCCAAAGGTGCTACACGCTGGGATCGACCCTTCAGGAAGTCGCGATCTTGAAGGATCGACCATGGTGAGATTCGAACCCGGGTCTTATGGGCAGAATTCGAACGTTTTAACCACTCGGCGACGTGGCCAATTATGATAATCTATTATATAAAATGTTTATTAGACGGAGATTAATGTAGAAAGAAAGAAATAAGGGAAGATGAAAGTGTTTAACGTCTCCTGCCAATACCTCAGAAATAATGGACTATTCCATTTTGCTCGCTTGGAAACAGGAGGAAAAGACACTACTTGGTTTCAGCGAGAAACAAAAAAGAAATAAAGAAGGAATATAAAAGTGTTTAAATGTCTGTTTCACTGAAATGGAAAAAAAGGTTTTTATTTGTACCCCTCTACTTCTTGAAATAACAACCTGTATTCGTATTTACGATTGTTATTGTAATACAGGTATACCTCACTCTACGTCGTTAATTGGTTCCAGAGGTTACGACTTACTTCGAAAAACGACTTATGTCGAAATAACCACACTATAAACCGCAATTAAGCACTCCCCATTACATATTACCATATTTATGATATGTAGGAGGGTCATTCAATACATAAGGGGAATTTTTCGATATAAGGACTTCTAATACTGATAGAAGCTTACTTTTTTTTCAACGGAGTCTCCCTGCATTGTCACACACTTTTCCCATCTGTGCACAAGCTTCCGTATTCCCTCAGCGTAGAAATCTTTGAACTGATGTCTCAGCTAGTCGCTCACAACACTTTTGACTTCATCGTCACTTTTAAACTTCGTGCCTCTCGTGAACGCCTTCAAGGGACCAAACAGGTGAAAGTCTGAAGGGGCAAGGTCTGGGCTCTAAGGGGGATGAGGGAGTATTTCCCACCCCAGCTCATTGGTGGTCTGCACTGTTTGGGCTGCTGTGTGAGGCCTTGCGTTATCCTGATGCAAGATGACTCCTTCTGACTGATGAACCCTGCGTTTGTCCCAACAGATAAGCTCAAAGACCTTGCAATGTCATCCACTGTCACCCTTCTGTCAGACTGAATGAGGTCATTGACTGATTCGATCACCTTAGGAGACCTCACTTCTGTAGGCTTCCCTGGCCTGTCTTCATCCTCAACACTGCTCCGTCCTTCTTTAAACAATTTAATCCACTTGTAGACATTTTTTGGCTGAAACATGTGGCACCATACACAGTTGACATTCTCCTATGAATTTCAACTGGTTTGCACCCTTCAACAACCAAAAACTTGATACTTGACCGCTGTTTAATCATGCTTCTTGGTCGGCCACCTTTTTTAATCGCCAAAACCCTCGAAGTTTTTTTTTTAATCTGCAAAAATTAAATCCATGTGAAAAAGAAGTAAAACAAAAAAAATTAAAAAGAGTAAGCTCTGTCTGTATTAGAAGACCTTATACCGAAAAATTCAACTTATTTATTGATTGACTCTCGTACATAAAGTATTCTGAATAAAATAATTTATCAGCAATATAGCCTTACGCTGAGTATTAGCAATGAAAGAACGGCCTGGCAATTTTTCCAATATAATCCAGTTATGGTTAAAAATCT
>OZ038500.1:14303219-14315719 GCA_964036315.1 Acanthosepion esculentum | reverse complement strand
TGCAGCTTCACAGAATATTTCAAGCCTCTGCTCCCTGGGGAGACAACGATGGACATTCTGTAAAGAAGGGCCACGTCACATATGCGCGCGCGTACATCTGTGTAGCTTCTGTGGAGCGAAGGGGTTTTTCTATTTTCTTCAAACAACATGAATATAAATTTTTTAAAAAACGGAAGAAAAAACTTTTTATACAGTCTATCTAAAAAAAAAATGTTTCCTTTTTTTTCTTTTCTTTTCTTAAACAAGAGGGACATTTTTTTCTTTTCCGTTTCCTCTTCGTTTCAAGGTTTTTGTTCAAGCTGTTAATTCATTCATATGACGCCATAATGTCATATGTCAAACAGTTTTCCTCCAGTATACAGTAATTCCTCGATTAACGCTCTAGGCACGCCCCACCAAAATATGTAACGCTAAAGTAAACATACATATGCGAAATTGATACGCTATTTTAAAACAGTGATTTGACCAAAAATAAATTGTCAGAGTTGATAGGTAAACATTGTGTCAATATGTGGAGTGATCGCAAATTGTACTGGAAATTTGGGAATATCTAAATCAGGGGTCGGCAACCACTGGCACGTGTGCCAAACATGGCACACCGATAACTTGCTTCTGGCACACGAAACTTATCCATTAGATTCCCTTTTTATTCTTCCTCCTCTTTTACGTATATCATTATCGCTTGTATTTTTATTTTCTTCCCTTTACAGATTGTGAAGACTGTCACGATCATTAGCTAAGAAATGATGTCATTCAAATGAAGAAGATATTAGAGAATTTAAAGAATACTGAACTGAAAAATTGAGTATTATTAATAAAGAAAATAAAGCCGTATGAATTTTCTGTTCTCGAACAATCGTTTGTAGGACTTCTTCAGATAAGAGACTGTTTAAAAGTGTTCAGAAGAACTTAAGCAATAAAACTGAAGAGGTGAAAAAACAAACGGATGAATTTCTCGTGAAATGAATAAGACAAAAAAACAGGCTGAAACTTTTAAGATCTTTATTTCAGATAGGCCCAATTCCAACTTAGTTACTGATAGTTTTGAGGTTTTTAAAATGGTGCGTCAGAGCTTTGGCCGGTTTTAGCATGCACTCTCAAAAACAATGACCATCGTTGTCTAAATGATGTTTAGAGTAAGAAAAAGTATCCCTTATTGTTTATGACAATTATTCTTTAAAAAAAAAGTACAATTACATTTTATTCAGTTATATACTAACCATTGACATTTTTCCACTGCTCAGGAAGCTCTTTGGTAACTTTTCAGTAGAATTCCGCGAAAAAAAAAAATTAAATATATATATATATATATATATATATATATATATATAACATAGCAAAACAACTAAAGAGTTGCAAATTTTAAAAAATTGAATGTTTTTTGTGAAAGTATTTATTTATATTTATATATATATATATATATATATTTGATATTTCAGATCGACCCCGATCTTTCATCAAAAATGACTGTTTTCAGAAGTTTGTTTATATTAATTAGCGTCCGTCGCGAGACGCGGGCGTCACGTGATATGGAATGCAACTGTGTTTGAATATTTCAAACGTAAATATAACTGTAGTAATACTTTAGATGTTGTTTAAAAATTTTTTTAACTATATCTAAAAAAGTTTTTTTGTGTAACTATTGAAATATTTATAAAGATTTAAAATACCCAAGTCTTTATTTAACCCTAGTTTATATGTATTTAATTTTAAAATCCAGTTTATATGTATTTAATTTTTTTAATTTTATATGTATTTAATTTTAAAATCCAGTATTTCTTTTTTTTCTGCAGAAAAAAAGAAAAATACTGGATTTTAAAATTAAATACATATTATTTACATTGAGCTCTCTGGATTTTATCCACCTTGGGTCTACCCATACGGATTACCTAGTTTTTCGTAAAGTAAATACATATATATATATATATATATATATATATATATATATATATATATATATATATATATATATATATATATATATATATAAATACTTTCACAAAAAAACATTCAATTTTTTTTAATTTGCAACTTTTCAGTTGTTTTTTCTATATTATATACATATTAAGAAAGTATACGTGGCTTCTCATTATGCTATATATATATATATATATATATATATATATATATATATATATATATATATATATATATATATATATATATATATATATATATATATATATATATATATATAAAAAAAATGAAATGTTTTAAGTCCGACAAGTATTTAATATATTTCTGTTCATACGTTATTTTACACATACAATTTATTTATGTAAATGCTCGGTTTTTAATTAAACAGTATTAATTACATTTACCGACTTGAACGTTTGAGAAATTTCGCAGAAAATATGCGTTCTTCGACAGGAATCGAACCTGTATTCCTATAAATAAAATAACTGATTGGTTAGCATAAATCTTGCTACCTCTCCAAGCACTTGATGTAGGCATCTGTGTTAAGACACTGCGAGAAATAAATCATTTTGCATAAAATATCTGATACAAAGATTTCGATATCGTACTTTTGTTTTCGTTTATGCATGATTTTTAACCTCTTCAGAAAAATTACCTGTGTATAGTGCGCCCCACCCCCGACACCATATTTTATGTAAAAATTAACTTATCATAAAACTAGACCTATACTCAAGTATACGCGATATTTAAGAGAAGAATTACCGTGAGCATATTTATAGAAAAGTCACAGGGAAGCTACGTAAAACTGATGTTATGGTTATTTTTTTTTTAATTATATTTTTTAGATGATTTTAATTTCTATTAGTAACTGGAATATAGTAAGTAAATCTGTACTTTGAAATAGTTTTTTTAAGTTCGATGTTTGGTATTATTTTAAGAAAGATTGAATTAAAATTGATGCAGCTTGTCACTAGATGTTTTATGGTGTGTGTTTCTTGGCATGTGATACATACCGATGGGGTTCTTCTTTTTTAAGAGATACGAATGACCTATGGTAGTATGTCCAATATGGAACCTGGACATAATCACTTACTCTCTTCTAGTTTGACGCTTCTGAAGAGTTTATTGTTTGGGCAGGAATTCCATAGATTCTGCCACTCCTCTCGAAACATTTTACTATAAATAGGTATTGTTGGTCATTTTACTATATAAATATATATTGCTGGTATGAAGTTTCGACATAATCACTTCTCTTCTAGTTTAGTGTTTCTGATGTCATTCTTCCACAGTAGGTGTAATTTTGTACAGTTTATTGTTTGGACAGGAGTGATTTTCGTATTTAAGCGTCGTGATGTATTTATAATAGCTGTTTTTCTGCTTCTAAATCCGCTCCGTCATTGCCTGTGATAGCAATATGGCTTGGTATCCAGCAGAAGACACACTGGAATCTATAAAGTGAATCTGTACTTTGCAAAAGTTCCTTTAAATTTGTTGTTCGGTAGTATTTTAAGCAGATTGAATTAAAATCGATGCAGCATGTCATTGGGTGTTTTATGGTGTGTGCTTCTTGGCATGTCAAACATAGCGGGATTCTTCCTATTTAAAGACATACGAATGGGTTGTGGTAGTACGTCCAATATGGAACCTGGACATAATCACATCTTCTCTTCTGGATTGAGTACCAGGAAAAACACAAAAATCGGAAGCGCTAAAAATGTGTGTCTTTGAATTACATCAAATTTTCACCTGAAAAGTTATTTAAAGGTAATTTGTTTGGGCAGGAATTCAATAGATGCTGCCACTCGTCACGAAACATTTTACTATAAATAGGTATTGTTGGTCATTTTACTATATAAAAATATATTGCTGGGATGAAGTCTGGACATAATCCCTTCTCTTCTAGTTTGGTGTATTTATAATAATTTATAGTTTGATGTATTTATAATAGCTGTTTTTCTTGCTTCTAAATCCGCTCCGTCATTGCATGTGATAGCAATATGGCTTGGTATCCAGCAGAAGACAAACTGGAATCTATAAAGTGAATGTGCACTTTGCAAGAATTCCTTTATATTCATTCCTTGGTAGTATTTTAAGCAGATTGAATCAAAATTGCTGCAGCTTGTCGCTAGGTGTGTTATGGGATGTGCTTCTTGGTGCATTTGGCGTTACAAGCAGTTTTGTTGGTCCCTCGCTCAATTGCACAGCAAACATAATACAAAAGTGGGCTGCAGTCTAGGGGGTTAGGTGGCCAGATATCAGGGGTGATGTGGTCGCAGAAATTGTTTGACAGACATGACTGGGTTCCTCTGTTTGCGTGGTACGATGTAGAGTCCAGTTGCCAGAAATAGGATCTTCCAGCAGCCACCTTCTTGGTCCGAGATCTTGCACGATTGCTTGCGATGATAATCCACCGCAGACAGTTTGCAGATGAGACACGGGGTAAAATCGTGCTTCCAGTTCATTTACAAGTCGATCATGACATTCGTAAAGATTTCTCTCTACTTCCTGTGCAAGTGATTGACACACATCATCTTCCTTTTCCCCAGGTACCTTTCTCTTTCTTCATTTCCGCTTTTCAACTGGAATTTCAGTTTCCTCGCATTTTGTTTTACTTAACTTTTACTGTCTATATTTCTGAGATGAGGTATTATGTACAGTATTTACATTAGTCGGACTATTGTCCTCATCTTTGTCGCCATATTTGTCACAACGTTTCGGCCGTTGTACGCTCCGGCCTTCTTCAGATGGTTGGAATTTCGAACTGAACCCTTTATTTCGATCACTGGGGTAGACTGTTCTAGTTCCACGAGCCATGTTTGATGGATGTCAGTTATCTCCTGCAACTTTTCCCTCTGCAAGTTCTCCACTGCCTTAACCGGGTATTGAACTCACACTCTTTGGGTCACTGAAGCGTTTGGTCCTTGAGGACACATGGCACAGTGGATAAAGGCGTTGGTTAGATCCAGTGACAGACCCAAAGAGAGAATCACTCAATGTTTCGTAGACGTTGAACACCACCATGAACTCCAACCATACTAGCCGCATTGCCAAATTCTGTCCCTGTACATTTTTTTGAAATCAAGTTTGTCTTTCTCCAGTCAATCCAAAATCATCTTCTTGATATCATAAGCTGTCTTCCCATACTCAGTAAGTAATGATTTCCGCACCCCCCTTCTTTTCCTTCAACAACGACATATCGACAAATGAAACTCATCTGATCAGTATAGAAAATGTCCGGCGTGCTGTCTAGTATGATCGCAAGATTAACTTTTCGAATTCCATCCAATATATTTTCCTTTTCGTCGTTTCCCAAGATATGAAGGAATTCATTTTGTTTTGTTTTTCTTTCGGTGATAAGTACCACTGGTTATCATTTACTTTCAAGTAAAACTTTCCAAGAACAGAGTTATATGTTCAACAAGTTCTACAAAGTTGCTTTTATTGGAACTATATACAGCTTCTCAATGAGATCTAAAAGGCAGATTCCGTTTCGTCAGAAACTTCATGGCATCAAATAACCGTGTTTAAAACCTGTCTCCAAATCTGTCTTTCTTTCATAGTTTTTTCTTGTAATTTACTGTCAAGGGTTTTACATTTATTAATGGTCATTTCCAACATCTTCCATTTTCTTGAAAGCTCTTTGGTGGTCAGACGAATTGTAATGTTCAGGCATGTTTGAATTAAGCTTTCATAACTTTTGAGATCCTAGATTTCTTGCCAGACTTGATTTGCTTTGCCCTGTCTTCAGGAAGAGGCGACAGCAGAAACAATAAAGAGATGTGTTAGTCTTTGAGTATAGCAACCATGATCTTAAAACAGTCTTTCCATTCTCCATTGTTTTGTAAAACCATTGTTGTAGCATTACGCTCGGATTATTTTTCACAGGTCTTACAGTCGGAGCAAACTGTTCATCTTTGTTTTGAAATTTTTTAGGTCCCAGTGTTACAAGATCAACAAGCAACTGAGCAAGTTCGTGGCCAAAATGCGATGTTTTCGTACACAGCAATCTCTGCGTTCGCCTGTTCTATTTCTTTATTTCCAGTAACTTCGTAAGTTCCTTCTTCATATTCATACCTGTCCTTACCGCATCCACTGAAGCTCTCTTCCTTTGGCACATCACCATTGTCACCTTCAATTTCTTTAACAAGAATTCCTGCAGAAAATTTCCTCTTTAACTTTTATTTCTATATTTGTGTCCACCATATTCGCATTTTCTCCATGTTCCTTCTCTTCAAGTTCTGATGTGCATTCTGCATCTTCGTCTTTGCATTTTTGCTTTAGCTATATATTTCTTCTGTGGGAAGACATGTAAAGATGCAACACATTTTCTTTCCTCGTGTTCTCTGGTAGCTTTCAACTTGCGATAAGCCTGTACCACTCAGTTGTTGCTGTTTACTCGTTCTAATCGATAAAAAAAAAATAGAAAAACAAAAACAAATAGCTAAAAACCATATTCAACGACATAGGGCATCTTTAGTTATTGTACTAAGATATAATTTGGCACAAGGCTGAAAGTGGAGTTGTAAAAAAAGGTTGATCATTTTTTAACCCCTCCCAAACTTAGCTAGACACATTCGTGACCCATTCGCATCTTATAATGGCATAGGGAAGAGTTGCTTAAAAATAGAAGTAAATAATTACTATACAGCCAATGATTGTTTAAATCTTTTCTTAAATTCAGCTTTTAAAATTCAGTATCAGTTTTTCTTATACATTTTTCTTATCACTTTTTATTTCATTCTTATATTCAATGTAATAATTTAAACCTTAACCCATAGTAATTGTCATAATTAAAATAATTGAACATTACTATTAAAAAATCATTATAATTTTATAAGAATTGTTCATCTTTCAGACTTGCATTAAATATTAACTTATTCCCAGACTGACAATAATTTTTTAGGCAAAGTAATTACTCCCTCATTATTTTGCCGGCGTATATTTTTTTAATACTTTCAGCGTTATGAAAAATGGTTATGAAACTAAATTAATAAGGGCAGAAATATTTAATAACAATTTATTTCCATCAGTTCAGCCGGTTATGGGTTAGTGTTATTCATTTTTTTTAAAATAAAGTTTTTATAACAATAAACATTAAAAGTCAATATTAAATAATTACACTTCAGACATTACATCGTTTTTATTTTTTTAAAGAAACAAATCTTTTTTGTGTTTCTACTACACGATGCAAAAAAAAAATAATTTGGATCAATTGAAGAATCTCTTTCTCCCAGACGTGCTTGGGGGAACGGGATTCTACAGTTGAGTGAGAATGGAGTTCTATAGTTGATCCTAAATAAATATTTTAAAAATCGTTCCAGAAAACTTTAAAGCTTAATACATTTAAAAAATTTATATCTAAATAATCTTAACTTATTTTTTTTATTAGTGTAAACCGGATATAAGAGACCCCGATATAAGAGAAACCCGGATATAAGATAGATTTTCTCTGGTCTCAAATTAGAGCCTGTGTTAATAAAACAAAATTGACCAAACCCGGATATAAGAGAAACCCGGATATAAGATACTTCTTCTCCGGTCCCGACAACTCTCTTATATCCGGGTTACATTGTATTACAAACTTAACATTCTTAGTTTTAAAAGTTTATCTTGTAATATGACTAGATTTGATTTTACTGAAAATGTTTAGTTTAAAAATCCCTAAAAAATTTTTAATTTAATGTCTAATGTTGTTATTTTCACATAATACTTCTAAAATAGTGATTTCATGGAAAATCTGTTGATATCTCCGAAAACAGTGATATTTATACAGTTTTGGAGCTTTAAAATTTGTAGGTTTAGTAAAAACTTCCGAAATGTAAATAAACTTTAAATCGCGTATATTTCTGGTTCTAATTTGCTACAAATGTTTTTCTTTATTTAAATAAATCTGCAACCGTTTTCTACCAAAACAACGAATTGAAAAGAAAAAAAGATAATTCATTTTAAATAAGTTTCAAAGATCTCCAATTGATCAGTATGGGACGAGATTCTGCAGTTGAGTTAAGTTGGGGGGTGGAGATTTTACAGTTGTTCAATCTGGGGTGGGGATTCTTCAACTGATCCAATGATTTGTATCAACGTTTTCCAATAAAAAAAAGCAAATAAATGATTATCTTTAAGATACGCACTTCCGAATTTTTCAGCCGCCTTGAAATTAGCAGCAGGTGTCAGCCTCGTACGCTCTTTTGATCTGCTTTTTCCGGGAAAATAAACTTGTTTTTCATCTGATTTCTTAAATAATTTTTTTTACAATAAATTAATTTGGGATTTTTCAATAAATATATATCAATGAACTTTCTTTTTATAATAAAATTTGAAAACTTTTTTTAACAAGTAATTGCAAACAAAACAAACATTATTTCAGAATTTCCCGAAAAAAAAGCACATCAAAAGAGCGTACGAGGCTGAATTCCTTAAAAAATAAGCTGAAAATTTTTACTATTGCGTATCTTGAAGATAACGAAATAAGTAAACTGTTGGTGTTGTTGTTTTTTTTTGTTTTGTTTTGTTTTTTTGTTTTTTTTTTTTCGTGTATAAATAGTTTAGACTTCTTTCATAACGTCATCGAGAGTTATGTCGAAAAAATAACGACGAGGTCGTTATTGTGAAATGGCGGTAAAGTAGTCTCTTCCTAATTTTTAAATTGAACTACAGGATGTTTTATTTTAAAATGTTTCAATTATTAAAATAAAAAGGTATTAAACTTGCGGTCATTTTTTTTTTTCACATGCAAAATGCCGCTCATATAAATCGCCGCCCGAGGCCTACCGTGCCAACGACTTGGTCCGTCACTGGGTGTTGATATGCCCCTAAACAAAATTTTTAAAAAATCATGATTAGGCACGGATACAGCTCTTCTGTCAATCCAGCTATGGGTTACTTAGTAAGACCCGGAGTGGTAGCACCTGTTAGGGTCCCAGTTATGGACAAATAGTGAACCCCCAAACACTATGAAAGTATAAAAATACATTTTTATAGCAAACATTACCAGCAATATATATTTATATAGTAAAATGACCAACAATACCTATTTATAGTAAAATGTTTCGAGAGGAGTGGCAGAATCTATGGAATTCCTGCCCAAACAATAAACTGTTCAGAAACATCAATCTAGAAGAGAAGATGTGATTATTTCCAGGTTCCATATTTGACATACTACCATAATCAATTCGTATATCGAAAAACAGAAAAAAAAACTCGAAATGTATGGCATACCAAAAAGCACACACCATAAATCCCCGAGTAACAAGTTGCATCAATTTTAATTCAATCTGCTTAAAATACTATCAAAGAGTGAACTTAAAAGAACTTTTTCCAAGTACAGATTCCCTTTATATTGCTATCACAGGCAATGACGGAGCAGATTTAGAAGCAATAAAAACAGCTATTATAAATACATCATGCCCCTTAAATACTCGTGTTTAAACAATAAACTGTACAAAATTACACCTACTATGGGAGAATGGCATGAGAAACACCAAACTAGAAGAAAGTAAGTGATTATGTCCAGGTTCCATATTGGACATACTACCATAGCCCATTCGTGTATCTTAAAACAGGAAGACCTCCTCGGTTTGTATCACATGCCAAGAAGCGCACACCAAAAAACACCTAGTGACAAGCTTCATCAATTTTAATTCAATCTACTTAAAATACTACCGAACAACGAATTTCCAAGAACTTTTGCAAAGTACACATTCACTTTATATATTTCAGTTTCTAATAGAAATTAAATTGATTTCAGAAATATAATTTTAAAAAATATAACCGTACCTAATAGCAGTGTTACTAGTTAACAAAAATGACTTTAAATACAAGTTTTTATTTCCGAAAAACATTACATTTCGACATTAAATGACCCAATGTCTTGGTAAGCCGTAAACCAACACAGATCAAATTACAGCAAAATGACCAACAATTCATTTTATCTGTAATTGAAGGCAGACAATTACGTTCAAAGTACATTTAGTCGAAGCCATAAAATTGTGTCCAAAATATTTAGATTTCAGCATTAAATAACCCATGAAGGTGTTGGTACGCCGGTAAACAAAATCAAACAAAATAAAAAAAATCAAATAATGATTAGGCATAGATCCACCTCTTCTTCCCCCAGATATGGGTTAATTAGTAAGACTTGTATCACTAAAGCATTATTATCTACAACACCCTCAAAAATATTCTTACAATCTAAAAATAGTTTCTGAATTTAAATAATCTGCAATGAGTTGATAAGCTGAAAAAAAAAACCGAAAAGACAAACGGATGAATGAATTATTTTCAATCGTGTCTGCAAAAATGGGAACAATAACAATACTCGTCTTAATTGAGAGCCACCTTGGGTAAGACGATAAACTACGTCCAACAGCAAGGATTTGATTTGCTGCTGCTCCCACGTTATCCTGAGCCGGGATGGTAGCATCTACTAGGGTCCCAACTATGGGCAAATAATTAACCCCAAAACTGCCGTCAAAATACTATGAAAGTGTAAAAATAGGTTTTAATAACAGCAATAGAAATGAAAAAATATTACCTGCAATAAATTTTGAAAGAAAAAAAATATTACCAACAATATATTTTGAAAGAAAAGAAATATTACAAGCTATACATTTTGAAAGGAAAAAAACATTACCAGTAATACATTTTGGTAGGAAAAAAAATATTACCCGTAATACATTTTGAAAGGAAAAAAAATATTACCAGCAATACATTTTGAAAGGAAAAAAATATTACCAGTAATACATTTTGAAAGGAAAAAAACATTACCAGTAATACATTTTGAAAGGAAAAGAATATTACCAGTAATACATTTTGAAAGGAAAAAAAATATTACCAGCAATACATTTTGAAAGGAAAAATATATTACCAGTAATACATTTTGAAAGGAAAAAAATATTACCAGTAATACATTTTGGAAGGAAAGAAAATATTACCAACAATACATTTTGGAAGGAAAGAAAATATTACCAGCAATACATTTTGAAAGGAAAAAAACATTACCAGTAATACATTTTGGTAGGAAAAAAAAATATTACCCGTAATACATTTTGAAAGGAAAAAAATATTACCAGCAATACATTTTGAAAGGAAAAAAATATTACCAGCAATACATTTTGAAAGGAAAAATATATTACCAGCAATACATTTTGAAAGGAAAAAAATATTACCAGCAATACATTTTGGAAGGAAAAAAATATTACCAGCAATACATTTTGAAAGGAAAAAAATATTACCAGCAATACATTTTGAAAGGAAAAAAATATTACCAGCAATACATTTTGAAAGGAAAAATATATTACCAGCAATACATTTTGAAAGGAAAAAAATATTACCAGCAATACATTTTGAAAGGAAAAAAATATTACCAGCAATACATTTTGAAAGGAAAAAAATATTACCAGCAATACATTTTGAAAGGAAAAATATATTACCAGCAATACATTTTGAAAGGAAAAAAATATTACCAGCAATACATTTTGAAAGGAAAAATATATTACCAGCAATACATTTTGAAAGGAAAAATATATTACCAGCAATACATTTTGAAAGGAAAAAAATATTACCAGCAATACATTTTGAAAGGAAAAAAATATTACCAGCAATACATTTTGAAAGGAAAAAAATATTACCAGCAATACATTTTGAAAGGAAAAAAATATTACCAGCAATACATTTTGAAAGGAAAAATATATTACCAGCAATACATTTTGAAAGGAAAAATATATTACCAGCAATACATTTTGAAAGGAAAAAAATATTACCAGCAATACATTTTGAAAGGAAAAATATATTACCAGCAATACATTTTGAAAGGAAAAATATATTACCAGCAATACATTTTGAAAGGAAAAATATATTACCAGCAATACATTTTGAAAGGAAAAAAATATTACCAGTAATACATTTTGGAAGGAAAGAAAATATTACCAACAATACATTTTTGTGGGTAAAAATATTACAAACAATAAAAATCTTGTCGACATTAAAAAAAACCATTGAGGTTGATATGACATAAAACAAACCAGACCAAACCAATGGAACTTAATTGAACGTCGGATTTTTCGGAAGGAAATTGCAAGACACAATATCTACAACAGTTGACATGCTTCGTCAAGAATCCGGCGTCATCAAAAAGGAAATTTTAATCAGCAAGGACAACATCTCCATTAGCAAGACGAAGCGAAAGTCAATCAAAACGTTTTATTTGGGCATTAGCTGTACCGTTATAGAAATTAGTTTTGATCTCGTTTCAATTCATTTAAAAATCCATTGAAGGTACAATAATCAACGAGTTATCTACGAGTAATATACAGGATGCGGCAGAAATACCTCCCATATTTTAAATGTTGAAAAAAACAAGGTAACTGTTACGAGAACATTTATGTCATTGTTGTTTAAAGGAAAGGCTATAGTTTTTATTCATCTTGTTTTAAAAATGACATCTGTTCGACATACACTGTTGTAGGAGATTTCTAAAGGTTTCCATCATCTGGAAGTTCGAGCGCTTCAAAGAACTCCAGGTGAGTTTCTTTTAAGCGCCAAACCTGTGTACCCTGAAATGTTCAGCCCCTAACCGTATCGAT
>OZ038500.1:14283219-14293219 GCA_964036315.1 Acanthosepion esculentum | reverse complement strand
ACCCAACTGAAATTGGAACTCGGTTATCCGATTAACAATTCCAAGCCATTATCCATTACACCAGCCACACACCCAAGCGTACAGCAATAAGTATTCCCAAGCGGCTACCCACATCGGTAGTGAACGTGTTCGACGTTGCTTAACTTCGATGACCATGTGGAAACCGATATATTTCAACGAGATGTGGACGTAAATGCACTAGTCGCCAAGTTTACAAAGTCTAGTCTGCATTTATATACAAAGCCCCTTCACAAGATAGGCAATAATGGCTCTCCACAATTTTCCTTTCTTTATTATCAGTGAACTGTCTTGCATCATGACGCAATTCACTCCGCCAGAAATTTGGAAACGGCATCCCGTACTGCTTGGCATTCACGCTGGAAGCTCCAATACGAACATTTCAGAGTGTTCGGCTGTCAATTTTAGGACAGTGCAGAGGATTCGGAAAGAGTTGGATGAGTCTAATGGTGATTACGAATGTGTTTGGCGAGATCACTAGTGATTGTTACGTTATGCTTCCATATATATATATATATATATATATATATATATAATTCTCAAAATGTGTGTGTATGTATGTGTGTGTGTACGTTGATCGGATGTTGTTTATGCATTTCCACAGTTTTCATCTGATTTCAATAAAATTTGTGGGGGGGGGTAGATAATTCATCAGTGCCGGTTTTGAGTCCAAATTGCCTGGAAAAAATTACAACTTTGAAGGTCAAAAATCGAAAAAACTGATTTTTTACACTTTGCGCAAAAATCAAAGGCAAAATTTAATGTGTGTAAAAAAAAAACACACAATCAATTTAGAGAGTTGAAATCTAACGCAAAAGATTTTTAGAATTGTATAAAAAAATATATTATGAATAAAAATTATCGTATATTATTATTATTATGACGGTCCATGGAAGAGGTTCCTTCCTTCCTTGCAAGATTGAGAACGCAAAAACGTCCCTTTTCAGGGTCACCCCCGATTCAAATGGTTACCCCCCCATTTGGCAATGTGTCTCAGTTGTACCCACTTGTTGTTACTAATACTGATTTTCGGGTGGGCTGACTTTAAACTTAAACTGCTCCAATTGAACGGCAAAAATTCCCAGTAATGAAACACCCGGTCAAAGACGGGTTATACTGCTAGTATATATATGTGAAACCTGCGAAACAGTCTGTCTGTGGATGACAAAAATATTGGCTCCTGAAAAATTAATTTCGGTTGAGCTCTCTGGTTTGAGGTGTGAATTTGTAAACAGTGACTATTTAAGCTAATATTGCACGACTCTTCGGCAGAATTCAGTCACTGTCAGTCACTGTGTGTTTATCTAAATCTAAAAATAAACACGCTAAAATTCACCTTCATCCAGTACCGTGCGCTGACGGCTTAGTGGGAGAAGCAAATTCAGTCGGGTTTCGATCCTAGCTAGAGGCAACCGGACGTCTAGCCACACTGATGAGCTGCGAAACAGTCTGTCTGTGGATTACAAAAAAATATATATATATTAATTAAAAACAGACCACTTTAAGGTTCCATATAATAAATTATTTCACCACAGCCCTTTTAAAGGACCGCGGATCATCAGATTTTACTTCCAAAGGTTGAAACGAAAAATGAATATATATATATATATATATATGTATGTATGTATTTCTCTTTTAATTTTAAATTAATAATTCATTCTTCATATGAGCCCAAATTAATGTCATAAGGTTAATATTCGGGTTTAATTTTATAAAACTTCTTCCCTTTCAAGCAAATATCTTCTACCCTTTCCTGGGTTGATAAGACAGACGACCGATATCTTCGTCTGCCGAAATAGACTATTCCCCATATGAGGTGATTTTGGATTTTATTGCTTATTAATTATTTGCTCTGTAATAATAAAAACATTGAGCTATTTTGTGTATCAGTTTTCAGATTGTATATTACAAGGATTCACTTGTATTATATACCAACAGATTGGTTACCTTCATTTCATATATATATATATATATATATATATATATATATATATATATATATATATATATACATATATATATATATATGTATATATATATATATATATATATATATATATATATATATATATATATATATACATATATATATATATATATATATATATATATATATATATATATATACCCAAGTATAGGATTGGTGTAAGCGGAATAAATTCCAATAACCAACAAATACTATTCTTAAAAGAGTGCTCAATACAGAGTAGAGCAAATATAATTATTTATTCTAAAATTATAATGTTATATGTTTCAACACTTCTGATGTCTTATCAAGTGATAATGTTGAATGTAGAATAACCCCATCACTTGATAAGATACCAGAAGTGTTGAAACAAAATGGCTATTTTTGTAGTGATTTTATAGCATATTTATGTTATAATTTTCGAATATATATATATATATATATATATATATATATAATCATTATTATTATTACTACTCCAACTGATATTTTAGTGGATACGCATGTTTGAGGAGACGCACCATTTTGTTTTTGTTTTTGTTGCTTTGTTTTTTTAAATGTGAATTAACTCTCCCGAAAGTCTTAATACAGAAAATATTGCTCTCCCGTAGAATTTGAACGTTCATCCTCCTTTGTAGGAGAAACTAGTCAGATGCGGCGGGCTAGACATCGCTCGGCCACAGAGAACGTTACAGCCCGGAAAAGTTCAGTTGCCCTTTTTGAAAAATACACATACCCCACTTCAGATCCCCTCGAAGGGCCAAACCATAGATACACGAGTATAGTGTTACTCCTTTATAATCAGATGTTTTACGTATATGATAGCCGGTCGTATTATACACAGGTACTTTTCGGTGAACATTTGCACTGTACACAGTTTAATTTCTTTCTGGAGTGATTAAAATTAATGCCAAAAAATCAGAAGTCACATTTTACATTAAGTCGTCTTATACACAAGTATACACGGGATCTGCTCGGGTTCGTAGACAAAACAAATTCTATGGAATGAATGGATTTAACTCTTAATCCAAGATTATTTCATATTTTTCTAAATAATTCTGTGTTTGAGCAGACTTCCCGTTTTTTAAAAAAGTATGAATTATATCTACCGGCTTGCGAATTTGAGAAATTTAATCGTAAAAGGCTTTTATCTATATTTATGTAAAGTTATTTGGCTTGGTTTGGTTTGTTTTACGGTATATCAACTTCAACAGGTTATTTAATGCCGACAACATTTTTATTGCTGGTAATATTTTTTTTTATCTATCTATCTATCTATCTATCTATCTATCTATCTATCTATCTATCTCAGTATATGTTGATTTGGTTTGTTTTGTTTAACGGCATATCAACCGCAATGGGTTATTTAATGCCGACAAAATTTTTATTGCTGGTAATATTTTTTATCTATCTATCTATCTCTACCTATCTCAGTATATATTGATTTGGTTTGTTTTGTTTTAAGGCATATCAACTTCAATGGGTTATTTAATGCCGACAAAATTTTTACTGCTGGTAATATTTTGTTTAGTGAAAAGTCCATTTCTTGTAATATTTTTCCTTCAAAAATGTATCGCTGCTAATAATTATTTCCTCAAAAATGTATAGCTGGTAATATTTCTTCCAAACATGTATTGCTAGTAATATTTTATTTTCTTCAAAGATTTATTGCTGGTAATAATTTTTTTACAAAGAATTTCTGGTATTAGAAACTATGTTTACACTTTCATAGTGATTTTACCCCAATTTCGGGGTTAACTATTTGCACATAACTGGGACCATAACAGGTGATACCAACCTGGATCAGGGTGGACCTGGGAACACCAGCAATTAAGAGGTGGTTCCACACTCTTCAAAACCTCTTGATCAGATGTTTTGCTGCTGGATGTAGTTTATCCTCTTACCCAGGACGCAGATGTAGTTTATCGTCTTACCCAGGACGGTGTAAAGTTATATTGATGACCGTGTTATAACCATGTTTTGTTTAGTCTTGAATTTTTAGGAAGACATTTTGAATGTTAACTGTTATGTACATGTCCATGCTTTAGTATAAACGAATTGCTTGTAAAAAGAAATACTAACATTCTTGCAATGATAGACATTTTAAGAGCTAATCCCACTGTTGATGATAAAATATCATATGATTCTGCTTGTCCGCACCTACTTTCCTTAGTTAGCACGTACCTACGTGACACCCTGTCAATACCTCATAAATAATGGACTAATCCGTTTGATTGCGTGGAAAGATGGAAAAGAAATATCAGATTTAGTTTGGTTTGGTTTGTTTTACGGTATATCGATCTCAATGGATGGGTTATTTAATGCCGACAAGATTTTGATTGCTGGTAATATTTTTTTCCAAAAATGTATTGCTGATAATATTTTTTCCTTCAAAGTTGTGTTGCTGTTAATATTTGTTTTCAAAAATCAATTGCTGGTAATATTTTTTTTTAAATGTATCGCTGGTAATATTTTTTATTTCAAAATTGTATTGCTGGTAATAATTTTTTTCAAAAATCTATTGCTAGTAATATTGTTTCCTTCAAAAATGTATTGCTGGTAATATTTTTGAAAAAAAAATATTACAGCGATAAAAATCTTATCGGCATTAAATAACCCATTCAGGTTGATATGCCGTAAAACAAAACGAAACAAACAAAAAAAAACGGAATGTTTATCGGAGTTACTTTATTCTGTTTCTATACTGAAGTTATCTAGGAATGAGTGGTTGAGTAGGTGGCAAATATGTGGTGACGTGAACTGCTCTGCTACATTTCATCCTGACTACTTGTAGATAACTGTATGTGCAGCTCTGGATAAATGACTTGCTCAACTGCTGACTACTGCCGCTGGGTCTCTAATATTTATGGAGGAGATATTTCTTTCAGGTGACAGTTTACTAGAAACAGGAAGTGTTCGTTTGTCTTCATCCTCTAGGATACATAGGGAATAGAAAGCCATCACTGAATTTAGAGCATGATCTGACATAGCATAGGCCAACACCCAACAGGTTTCCTTAAATTACTTTCAATTCTTGCAGTGACCGTTAATATAAGTTGGCAAACGGAAATTTCTAACATCCGGTGAAGTGCCATTTGTTCCCAAAAGTTTTCTTTTCTTTATTATTTTATTACTTTTTGGCTAAGTGGGTGGCCGCTTTGAATATATGTTGTGGTAAACCCTCCTACAGTAGAATGAACTCTTCCTCCTCTCATAAATACTAACTTAAAGAGTCATTTGGGGAGCGTAGACGCATTGCTACTTGGGTAGTCTTCTGTCCAGAAGGACCGTTTACTGACCAGTTTTTTGCCACGTCGTTTTTGCGATATTACTTGGATTAATTTGTGATCTCTATTTCGTTCTGTTAAGTCTGTTTTTATTTTAGTTTTTCTTACGTTTCCAATTTTGAACTGACTGATTTTTGAAGTTTTTGATTTTTTCTTTTTCAATTTCTTGCCCGCCTCATTTTTTATTTTTTATTTTTTCTCCTCTCATTCTTTTATTATTAGCCTTTTGATTTTATTTTATTTTTAAATATTTCCGTTTCCTTTTTAATTTCTGTAATCCCCTGCTAAATTTTATAATTTTCTATTAACGTCAGACTTTATTTTTTTCATTGTTTACGTTATTACGTGTTATATCATTCTTTGTTGTTCTTTGTTTTTCCCTTTTTAAATATCCGTTAAGTTTTCTGTGTTGTACTTGTGTAATATTTTCTGTACATATTTGTTTTAATAGTTTTGTATTTGTAATTTTTGTCTAATCCGTTCGTTTTTTTCCGTTTTTGTTTTTCTTCGTTAACGGCCAGACTTGTATTTTAGCGGCCATATTTGTTTTTGTGATTTGTTAGTTTCGTATTTTTTCTCGAACTTTCTTTGATTTTCTAGTTTTATTACTGTATTATTTTATTGCTGTTTGACTTTCTTTGTGTATTTTTTACCTTTTTGTACGTGTAACCTTTTTTGTGTCTAGTCCTTTTAAAGGCATTTTGTTATTTTTTTTTTGTATATTTTAATTTTTGTCCGCATTTTTAAGTTAAACGTTTTATTCTTGTCTGTATTTTGCGTCAGGTTTTGTCTTTAGCACGTCTAACTGTTTTATTATATTTGTTTTAGTGATTTACTTATCTTTTTATTTCTGTAATACTTTATTTTTGTAAAAAGGAAAACAAATTTTTAAAAAAGTGTTTAAATATAAAAAAAATGGGTGCCAAGAAGAACGTAAAAAAATTATTTGGGATTAGAAAAAAAAAAGACTGAGCACCCGATAAATCGGAATAAAATATAAATGTTGATATTTCTAATGATTCTACGACAAGTATGGTGGCCGATAATGGCCAAAAAATTCAAGAAACATGTTTAGCGGAAAAGAGTCAAAATTCTCCCACTTCTGCTGAAACTATGGAAGCCGAATCAGGCCAAAGTACACAAAATCAAGAAAATATTACGGAAACCGGAACAGGTCAAGACACTAATACAAGAAAACACCTGACAACAGACCTTATCAAGAAAGATGAGAATGTAGCGGTCGAGGAGACGTTATGTTGCTGGTCGTCCCCTCCTAAATGTAGTATCAACATCACGGAGTTCCTTGAGAAAGATAAAAGCTACGCCCATCTTGTTACAAAAGATGGGCTCTTGACAAATCTTGAGGAGCTACAGAAGGTTGAAAAAAGAATTGTGTCGGTCTTTGTGGAGGACAAGCGTTCGCGCAAATTTTGTCGCTCCAATAAAGACACCGTCATAAAGTCATTGACATCCCTGGGGATTAAACCACAGAGAATCATTAAAGACAAAGGCTTCTTCATGTAGGACATACTGTTACCCACCCCTGCCGACTGTGAAGCAGTGAGCACTCGGGACCTAATTACAAAAGATCTAATACTAAGGACCGAATATCAAGGCAGGCGTTTCAGTTTATGAGGTCCGTGCTCAGATTGTCGGCGAGCACTTGCCCGTCTATCTGTGCCAACTTGGCCAGATACTAAAATGCGTCCTCCGACGATCTGCCTGGGCGATGGTGCTTTGAATTGATGGTGGATCAAAACACCTTCGTCTCCATCCTTTCGTGACCTTCAGCGTCTCGGAGTGAATGATTGTTGTGTACAAGAGATTCGTTTTTCTACTCATGACTATGAGGGCATTCTATCTAAGGGGTTCTCCCTTTATTCAGCATGTTTTGATGGTCGTTCGAGAGGTGTTTCTTGGCTAGTGAGCAAGTCTTTGAATGCTGCGTGTACTCTTGTCTTCGCAGATCCGGCGGTCAGGCTTTGCATGCTGGATGTTACCATAAAGGATAAGGCTCTTTGTTTCATTGGGGTTTATGCGCCCAATGTCCATTCTGAGCGGCCTGCTTTGTTTCGGCAGATCGAGCCGTTTTTTATGACATTTCGTCGGGTAGTTTTAGCGGGTGATTGGAATGCCGTCCTTGACTCCGATATAGATCGTATAGGGCAAATTCGGGTACTAACATCCGGGATGTGAAACCGTTTCGGGACTTTATCCACCGGGTTAATCTTGTCGATAAGTATCGGAATGAGCACCCTCGGAAGGTAGTTTGGACTTGGACATATAGTGGCGGCTCGGATGCTGGGTCTATTTCTAGCTACCTCGACCGAGTCTTAGGAGAGTCGATGTAGGGCTCTTAGGGTGTCCAAGTTTTCATTATATAGTTTATACGGACCATAGGCTTGTCCAGTTCCGTGTAAACTTAGATAAGCCTAAGGTTAAGTTGGCTGGATACTGGGAATTAAACTGCTCACTATTTGGTGAGCAGGAGTTCCGGGACCAGCTGCTACTAATGATACAAAGGGAATTGACGGGAGCGGTTGTTGGGAATGCCTGGTGTGACAATTTAAAATTCAAAATTAGAACGTTTGCTGCTGATTTTAACCGTCGACTCAATCTAGATAGATTAGCGGCGCAAACGGCTTTAGAGCAAAAAGTAGATCGGGCTGTGAAATCCCGTGATAGTGGGGAAATAGCTTTAGCTAAGGCAGAGTTGGCCTCCTTGCTTATCAAGAAGGATCAAGCTCTGGTAGTTAGGGCTAGGTTAAAAAGAATGTCCTCTGAGGCGACGAATATGGCCGCAGAATTGCGTGCAGAGGAGTCTCGGAATGCATCTCGGCGGCATATCGCATGCGTCACATTGCCGGAAAAGCTGACCGTGACTTCAAACGCGGGCATATGTGAGGCTTTTCGTGATTACTTTCAGGAACTTTTCACCAGGGATCCCGGTCTGAGCCCTGCTCAGTTCGACGCCTATTTAGCCGACTTCCCCTGTCTTGAGGCAGCTGAAGCGGCTGGGTGCGAGGGTTCCATCACAGAGTCAGAAATCTGGGAAGCGTTGAAACAGGTTGGCCGGGATAAATCTCCGGGATTAGATGGTCTTCCCTACGAAGTTTAGTTGAGGCAGTTGCCCGTTTTTGTTCCTTTGCCGGAACTGATTTTCAACAACTGGATGAAGCAGGGGTCTATACCTCAGCGCTTCACCAGGGGTGTGATCAAGTTTCTACGCAAGGACAAGAACGGTGGGGATGGGATAGGTAATTTTAGCCCTTTAACTATGTTAAATACAGAGTTAAAGATTTTGGCGAAGATCTTAGCCAACCGTTTGCAGGCTGTCCTTTTTAGACTGATTGGCTCCGAACAGACTTGTGCTGTGAAGGGTAGGACTATTCAGGACAACCTTCATATGGTACGCCTGATCATTGAGAAAGTCGACAGTGAAGCCGCGCTGATCACTTTAGATCAGTCCAAGGTCTTCGATAGGGTTGACCATCGATTCCTGGAGGCTGTCCTTTCTAGGAATAACAGGAATCAAGAGGTGGTTCCACGCTATTCAACATTCCCAATCTCCCGATCAAAAACCTTGCTGCCAGATGTAGTTTATCGTCATACCAAGGACTATGTTATTGTTATACGGCCCACTTTACACAGGACAGAAAAGTATGCATCCCTCAATGAAAAATACCTAACAAAGATAGCATGATAAAGTCATTCTCTGAGTTTTGAATTCGGTTTTGCATTCCCCTAAATAGGGGGTTATCTGTTACCGTCATTTGTGCTCTTGAACTGTTAAAAATAGCTCATAATACTTGCAGTTCTACGCTAAATTACGATAACAAGTCTATCTGTTTTGCCCATCTAGAAAACTAAGTGTGGTGTCACTGTACACGTTTTTGTCGACAGAAAATACCTTCAAACAAGTGCTATAGGTCAAACATCCGTGCTACGGGTCCCATAACAGATAGTATCGTTTTCTATAAAGTATACATCATCTGTGTAAATTTAAATAAAACTTAATCATCAGACGTACCGTTTTGTTTCTCGGTTTGAGAACACCGATGTGATGTAATGGTTACCAAGTGTGTCTCGTCATATCAATTATTACTGAGTAGTGAATTCGATCCTCACTAAGTGCTCCACATTTTCGGGATAAGTTAAACTTATAAAATCACTATTTGGAGAATTAATTTAACGCGGTGTAATGGTTAACGAGCTTGTCTCGCCATATCAATTATTACTGAGGAGTGAATTCGATGCGGTACGTCGACGTGATGGTTAACAAGCTTGTCTAGCTAGAACTGTTTCGACTGAGTAGTGAGTTCGATCCTCACTGGGTGTCTTGTGCCACATCAAAGCAACGTTTAGAAAATCATCTTGTCACAATTGCTGTATAATATAAATCTTGAGTAGTGAGTTCGATCCTCACTAGGTGGTGCACACTTGGGGCCACAACTAAACTACCCTTAGGAATTTCAGTGCTCACTTCGACGAGGTGTAATGATTACTAAGATTGTCTCGTTAGATCAATTAGGATTGACTAGTGAGTTGGGTCCTCACTGGGTGCCCAATACTTTCGGCTTTGTTCCACAGCTATGCTTCGCTTAGATAATCACTATTTGGGCACTTCGGCGTGGTGCAATAATTAGCAAGCTTGTCTCGTTAGATCAATTACGACTGAGGAATCGGAGAGCCGAGTTCGAATTCCAGTCGAATCCGTTACATTCACTTA
>OZ038500.1:14250719-14273219 GCA_964036315.1 Acanthosepion esculentum | reverse complement strand
TTCTATAATGGAAACCTGTCTATGAGAAGGAGAATTCTGATTTCAAAAGTGTATGTAACCCTGGCAAAGAACATGCGACAAAGCGATCATTGAAATTAAACGATGATTCCGACTATTAGTCGACTGTTTTTAAATCTCATTTTACTATTGTTATATATTTCCCAACATTCTGAATCAATAAATTTCTTGATTATTACAATCATTTTATTAATCGTTCTCGGGAATCTTATTATTATCAATAATTTTATTATTAATAATTTTATTATTAATAATATTTACCCTAAAAACCTGGCTCTATACTATCTTCGTTATTACTAATATAACTAGTTTGATTCCATCTTATTATTGTTGCTTTTTATCCCAACACTTTGGCTCTATACAATTTTCATTATTACTAGTATTTTATTAATAGTTTGATTCCATCTTATTATTCTTGCTTTTTTACCCACCACTCTGGCTCTATACAATCTTCATTATTACTATTATTTTATTACTAGTTTTATTCCGTCTTATTATTGTTGCTTTTTATTCCAACACTCTGGCTCTATACACTCTTCATTATTACTATTATTTTATTGCTAGTTTGATTCCATCTTATTATTGTTGTTTTTTACCCAACACTGTGGCTCTATACAATCTTCATTATTACTATTATTTTATTACTAGTTTGATTCAAGCTTATTACTCTTACTTTTACTTCATCGCACTGACTCGAGGATCTATTAATCACTTCTGTTACATTAATTATCTCAATGCATTGTTTAATCGTTTGATCCCAAGAAAGGCAATAGTGCCCCTAAGACGCAAGGGGTTACTCAAGTTGTAAGAAAATGTGAAAACGTTATGTAGGAGAAAGAACAATGAAAGTACTATATTCAGGAAGACAGAAGATGGCAATTTGTGCTGCCTTGAAATATTAGAAAATCATATTTGACCAGAAAGAAAAAAAGGCCGAAGTTGGATTCATGGGCGGGAAATGCGAAAAAAGAAACACTTAGAAATGAAGTTAAGGTGGCATCGATCTATTTGAATAGTAGAACGATTAGAACTAGTTGACAATCTAGTACTTTGTTTTAATTCATACGGTCAAGTTTCAAATATATATATATATATATATAAGTACATATATATATATATAAGTACATATATATATATATAAGTACATATATATATAAGTACATATATATATATATATAAGTACATATATATATATATAAGTACATATATATATATATAAGTACATATATATATATATAAATATATATATAAGTACATATGTATATATAAATATATCTATAAATATATATATATTTATATAAATATATATATATAAATATATATAAATATATATTTATATAAATATATATATATATATTTATATAAATATATATATATATATAAAAAAATATATAAATATATAAATATATATATATATAAAAATATATAAATATATATATATATATAAAAATATATAAATATATATAAAAATATATAAATATATATATATATATATATATATAAAAATATATATATATATATATATATATATATATATATATATATATATATATGTAAGTTTCGACTGACGCAAATTCAGTCGGGTTTCGATCCTAGCTAGAGGCAACCGGACGTCTAGCCACACTGATGAGCTGTGAAACAGCGAAACAGTCTGTCTGTGGATGACAAAAATATTGACTCCTGAAAAAATTAATTTCGGTTGAGCTCTTTGGTTTGAGGTGTGAGTCTGTAAACAGTGACTATTTAAGCTAATATTGCACGACTCTTCGGCAGAATTGAGTCACTGTCAGTCACTGTGTGTTTATCTAAATCTAAAAATAAACACGCTAATATTCACATTCATCCCGTACCGTGCGCTGACGGCTTAGTGGGAGAAGTTCCGACTGACGCAAATTCAATCGGGTTTCGATCCTAGCTAGAGGCAACCGGACGTCTAGCCACACTGATGAGCTGTGAAACAGCGAAACAGTCTGTCTGTGGATGACAAAATATATATATATATATATATATATATATATATATATATATATATAGGAAAGACAGTTACAATAGTGGGAAAGTGACTGAAGTCGAAATAATTTACCGGGTCACAACCGTTTACATTACAGGTCCTACCCCCCCCCTCTCTCTCTCTCTCTCTCTCTCTCTCTCTCTCTCTCTCTGTGAACACCCTGTGTACTGTCTTCGTATCTCTCACCCTGACTCAACGTATCTCAACCTGCAGGTATTCTCTCTGTCTGTATAAGTATACTTTGGACCTTGTGTAAAAGGGGTCTGCCCCACAACAATTATCATGGAAGTATTTAGAGAAAATGCACAAGGGAGCTACATCATGGCTATGGGAAACAGACTGAAACCGAGGTGCCAGGTCAGCAACAATAATATTGCTGATTCTTCTTTGGATTTTATCAAGAATCTCTAGATGTAGAGCATGGACACCGGACCATGTATGGCAAAGATATTCAATACGCGGTCAAATGGTAGACTTATATATATGTAAGATTGATTTAGGAGAGAAAATGTCTCGAACGACACAATGAAGCGATTTTCTTCGTAGGAGACCTCGCAATGGATTCAATATAGACGTTCAACTTCATGTCAGCCGAGAATATTACCTCGAGATAGCGCAACGAGTCTCATAGGGGTTAGCAACAGCCATGCTGGTGGGAGGCAGGAAGGAATATTTCAGGTGATTGATAGAGAGAAGTTTCGTTTTGGGGTCGTTAAAATTAACAATCCATTCCTTGCCCCAGTTAACAACAAATGGTGGGTTATGTTTTTTTAGATTATTTGCCAGTTTGTCAATATCGGACCCATCAAACTTACTTTCGAGAAAATGGCTGTGCCATCAGCATAGATATCAATTTGAGAACTGATGTCATTAATAAGGTCTTTGATGAAGATTAAAAACAATGCAGGTCTAAGGACAGAGCCCTGGGGGGACACTTGAATTATCATAAAATGATTTAGAAATGTGGCCGTTCAGGACTACATTCATTTCGCGATTTCATAAAAAAGAGTTAATTAGTTCATAAATTAATCTGGAAATTCCATAGCTTTTCAACTGAGGAAGAAGACTGGTGTGCCAAACCCTGTCAAGCGCTTTCGAGATGTCCAAAGCAACAGCCGGAGCTTCGCCAGTCTTATCTAAAGCTTGATAGACATTATTACATCAGTGGTTGATCTAGAGAAGCGAAGGCCATATTGCTTGTCGGAATAAAGTCCCTGCGTTGTGAAATGCTTAACTAATTTAGAATTCATTTGGGTCTTTCGTAGTTTACTTAATTTTGTCATTTGTCTTTTATCACAATATTCTGGCGCTATACACTCTTTATTATTACTTCACCGTCGTATGGCTCTGTCTTTTTTTTTATCAAAACACACTAGATCGATTCATTGAGCGAAGTTGAAAATTACGAATAAGCTGACGAGACATTAGAGAATATTTTTCAAACCACCTGAAAACTTTGGCAAGTTATGAAAGACAAAATTATTTCAGGATTCTCGCCAAACCCGATTTGTTAAAAAATAAATGAAACTTGATTTGAACTGATTAATACGTACTTCTAAATTTGTAGTCGTTTATCTGATATCATACTAATCGTGACAATTACATTTCTTATTCCAGTGTCCTTGACAAAACCGCATGCTTCTTGTCTTATTTCTGGTTTAATTTTGCTTCGCACTTTATCCATCAGGATTCGCTTCATTAGTTTGATTATGTGGCTCATTAAACTGGTTGTGCAATGGGGTTCGCATTCATTTGCACATGGTCTCTTGGGTAACGTTACTGAGGTGGATTCAATGAGGTACACCGATATGCCGCCATTGTCGAAGGTTTCGTTTATGACTTCTGAGATCTTGTCGATGCCGAAGACGTTTAAGGCTGAGAGCATTTATGTCCTCCCCTAAAGGATTTTTTTTATTTATAAAAAAAAAACCTACGAAAATAAATACAGTTCAAACAAATGTCGGAGGTAACATTTAATTTCTAAAGCCAATGGCATAGAACAAAGAGACGACGATACAAGCCGAGTATGAAAAATGAAGGCGATAAATTTATTAACACAAAAAATGAAAGAATTACACAAATTAAGTACTTTCTGTGCCAAATGATGGCCGCTAACATATTAGATAGATAGATAGATAGGTAAATGAACAGACTGAGATAGATAGATAGATAGATAGATAGATAGATAGATAGATAGATGAACAGACTGAGATAGATAGATAGATAGATAGATAGATAGATGAACAGACTGAGATAGATAGATAGATAGATAGATGAACAGACTGAGATAGATAGATAGATAGATGAACAGACTGAGATAGATAGATAGATAGATAGATAGATAGATAGATAGATGAACAGACTGAGATAGATAGATAGATAGATAGATGAACAGACTGAGATAGATAGATAGATAGATGAACAGACTGAGATAGATAGATAGATAGATAGATAGATGAACAGACTGAGATAGATAGATAGATGAACAGACTGAGATAGATAGATAGATAGATAGATGAACAGACTGAGATAGATAGATAGATAGATGAACAGACTGAGATAGATAGATAGATAGATAGATAGATAGATAGATAGATGAACAGACTGAGATAGATAGATAGATAGATAGGTAGATGAACAGACTGAGATAGATAGATAGATAGATAGATTGATGAACAGACTGAGATAGATAGATAGATAGATAGATAGGTAGATGAACAGACTGAGATAGATAGATAGATAGATAGATAGATAGATGAACAGACTGAGATAGATAGATAGATAGATAGATAGATAGATAGATAGATAGATAATATATTGCAAACAGAATGTGTTCATTGTGATGAACAATATCTTATTCATAACGGAACTACAATGATTCCAAGTGTAATCGACTCCAATAATTTTAATCAGACCAAGAAATGTTTAAAGAGACACGCCTCTCTCTCCATATGCCAAGATGTCATTACTTCGATAACTACGTTTACTGCTATATCTGTGTTCCTTTCCTTACTTGTCTGGACACTATATTTCCATTGTATTAACTTTTTACATAGATAAATGAGTACTTGTAGATATTTATTGAAATAGTAAAACATATCTGAACCTATTATAATATATCAGATTATTGCAAGAATCTCTGCCCGATTAGAAAATTAAAAACAATATTTTACATAGTCAAAAACAATTGTCTTTGTCAAATATAGTCACCATTTTTTTTTTACAATTGTCTGTCATTGTTCTAGAAACTTTCTGGTGCCATTTGTGTATAAAATTCGTGTGTTTTGTTGGAAAGAGGCTGTGAGGTAATTTTCAACTGACTGGACGGTGTCCAATTTTTTGTGATTTAAATTGTTCTGTAGAGGCAAGAACGAATGAAAATCGGAAGGAGCCAAAACAGGGCTTGGACAAGACTTGACTTAGACACACACACACACACACACACACACACACACACACACACACATATATATATATATATATATATATATACACACATACACACATTTATATATATATATATATACGCATTTATATATATACATATATATATATATATATATATATATATATATAGATGTATGTATATATATATAGACAATATTAGTGGTAAATATACACTTACATATGCAATCATATATACACGTATATATATGTATAAAAATAAAATCCAGGTAGAACTCAATGTCCAGGATAGAGTAAGGATATAATAAAAAGGCTTAAACACTAATATTCCATGGTCATAATTTATTCCATTGGAATCGTAAAAACGATCCAATTCCTCAGACCTACAGATTCAAAAAGAAAGCAGAAAAACAACTTTAGACCTCCCTGCCCCTCTCTCGTCCCGTTACCCCTCTATATAGATCTCATGTCCTCCCACAGTCTCATACATATACTCTTACTAATTTTTCCCCGGAGTTGTTTTTTCTGTTTTCTTTTTGAATTTGTAGGTCTGATGAATTGGATCGTTTTTACGATTCCAATGGAATAAATTATGATACGAGTCCCTTCCCCAGCGAGGTGACGGGGCTGCCCTCTGTCTTTCCAATGGCACTTCATGGCACTTTTGGTAACGATTTCCCCTCCTTTGTACCTCGACCGTGATAGTTTTAGCGTACTTCAAGTTTGGTAGCTAGGTTTCATCATTTTACTGTTGAAATACCGAGCTGCAGCCGTTCAATTCTAATAGGTACTTTTGTTGCACTACTCGTCCGTGGATCTCTCGTACGGTTTCTTGCTACCCCTGACAGGTGTGATCTTCCGAAACTTAATTGTAACATCAATGGTCATCATCTGTCTTCCTGATACATGCCCTTTATTGTCCTTTCTTCTCACTAGCCTCATTTCGTTCAACACAGTAATCCCTTACGCTTTAGTAACATTATTGCCTTGCTTGGGGTGAAATGATTAAAAATGTTTTTTTTATCGGATTTTCTACAATATCTTTACTTATACTTCAGTAATTTGTCTTTCTTTCTAATGTTTTTGTTTTGAAAAAAAAAACAGCAAAAAAAACGTTAATTGTTTTTTGGAGTTTTTAAAACACGTAATGTATATAATGTTTATATACATACATTATATATGTTCATATCCCAGTGGGGACAAGTTCTCACTGTCTATATGTTGTGGGGCAGACCCTTTTTACACGAGATGAACTCGTCCAAAGTATACTTATACTGATAGAGAGAATACCTGCAGGTGGAGATACGTTGAGTCAGGGTGAGAAATACGGAGACAATACACAGGGTGTTCACAGAGAGTTATACGAGAGTCCAGAGAGAGAGAGAGAGAGAGAGAGATAATTACGCTTCACTTACAGAGACTTGTACATATACTTTCTACTAACCCGCATTCCTGGACTACTAATCTTCACTTCAAGTCTGTATTCTTACGTTTAATACACTTATTTTTCTATCTCAATTACTGGCGTTGTTTATTTATTTGTGCAGGATTCCATCCCCGGAATCCACAACACTATAAAGATGTTTACGTCTCAAATAGCCTCTGATAATTAAGTCCAGCTCCAAGCCGGAGAATGGGCGAAAGCGGGAAAATGGGGCCTTATAACCAGCTGTTTCTGGTAGATGGAGCCTGAAAACGCAGGAAGGCAGTCCATGTATCGGTAAGAAAAGCTTGATTTTAAACCCCGCTCTGAAAAGTGTATGGAAGAAGACGGTTGCCTGTCAAGACAGACAACTTTCCGGCAACTCCTGCAGTCAAGCTGACCCCAAGGGTAATGCTCTGTATTCCTTTGGATCTTGATGATACGGGTGGGAATGGGTTAGGCATGTTGTCTGGTCTACGCATACCCTCCATATAGCACTAACCAGGCCTGTCTATTAGTTGTTGAGTTTGTTTCTTCAAAGGTTACCAAAATTATATATATATTGTAATATATAATTGTAATATATATATATATATATATATATATATATATATATATATATATTACAATTATCTTTAAAAAATATGATTATTTCGCTACGTAAGAGTTCTCATGTTTCAAAAACAAGTGCCTAAAACCTCAATATAATTATTAAAATTGAATTGAATTAAAGTATCAAGCCCTGTTTCATCCTCAAGCGAAAATTTAGGAATAACCAATCTAGAAATTTACGCATCTTTATATGCATGTTCATTCGTAAAATGAATTACTATGGAAACGAATGGAGTGACTATTTTATTATATTGAGATTTTAGGCTCTTGTTTTTGAAAAATGAGAACTCTTATGTAGCGAAGGAATCATATATTTTTTTAAATAATTATAATTTAAGCTCTACTTCTGTATGGAGCACTGTTTTTTAAAAATAAAAACAAAAATACTAAAGAACTCCAGATTATTTACCTAACGTGTTCTTTCCTATTTTTCTACATATCTGCATATATATATATATATATATATATATATATATATATATATAGGGTGTCCATAAAGTTCGTGTGAACTTAAAAAATTCATAACTTTATTTGTATTTGCGATAGAAATAATATATATATATATATATATATATATATATATATATATATATAGCATAATGAGAGGCCACGTATACTTTCTTGATATGTATATAATATCTGGATAATAAATAATTAAATAATTAAATATATACAATATATACAAAAACACAGAAATAAATACTTTCATAAAAAAAAAAAAACACCCAATTTTGTTTTCATTTTATCCAGATATTATATATATATATATATATATATATGGGTAAATAGCAAGACAGACTGGGTTCTATAGCCTTGGATGGCAACTGGTCTAAGAGAAGGACAACTCTGAATTTAAAACTTGCGGAGGGTCGTTTGGGGACCTTGTGGCACTCAGTGCAACAGGTCTCTGATTCGTCCCTTCAAAAAGTGTGGATGGTCCTGCACGAAACTTTCACCACTATAATCAAATCTCATGTGTTGGCGTCGGGCTCTCATTTTCTAGGAACTGATCTGCTTGACCCTCATACGGCGAATTCGACGGGAGAGTCGATTATATATATATATATATATATATATATATATATATATATATATATATATATAATGAAATAGATTAAATTATTTAATATATTTTCTGCTTAGACGTTATTTTTATAGATATTTATTTAAGTAAATGCTCTCTTTTTTAATTAAACACTATTAATTTCATTTACCCGGTTTGAATGTTCGAGAAATTTCATAGATATTATGCATTCTCCGTCAGGAATCGAACCTGTAACCCATTATGGGAACTGTCATTTGATCGGACGTTCTGTTAAAAATTCAGCCACAGAGAAACGTCTGGTTTGCAAAGTCCGAATTTGTGTTTATAATTTCCAGTTTTCGGCGAATAAAAACCGTAAAAGAAATTCTCTTTTTCGGTGAAATCAAATATATCATAAATAAAGCCAACACACCAGACTGATTTTTCTTTCGTTGGGGCGGAGAGAAAAATAAATAAATAAAGAGGGCCGGAAAGCTGGGACGTTGGCGTTTGGATTTTTAACGTAAAGATGGTTTCGCTTTTTGCTTCTCAACAGTCGGCTGTCAGCGGGCGAAAGGCTTCGCCCAAATTTCGATAAACTAAAATCTGATCTGTCGTCCATTCTCTGCCAAAATAATTTATCTCACACTGATCATAACTGCGAAAAGACGATTTTGAATTCTGATCGTGTCTGATTATCAGACGCGTATAAATTTCCATGGCAAACGTTCAGATGATCTCTCCGTTCCTAAGTTCCTCAAGTTCATATAAAAAAAGACTGATAATCAGATTATTAGATTGATAGACAGATTGATATGATGAGATATCCAATGATACTCGCATAAAAGAATATATGATACCAAAACAGGTGTCCGCCAAGGCTCTACTGTCTGTTCTGCCCAATTAACGATGTACCAAGAAACATTCTGAGATAACGAATAAACGTTTATACAGATTAAAACCATCATGACCGAAGCTTGCAGTTTGGAAGACAGTGAGGGTGAAATTCAAAATGGAGGCACAACTGACCTAGAGAGACACGCTCGCTAACCATTACACTACGTCGAAAGGCGCGTGGCCTTTTTAAGCTTACTTTTAGAGGTAACATAAGTCCGAAAGTGAGGTGTACCCTGTGAGGATTGAACTCACAATTCTGTTTTAATTGGTCTACACAGATAAGCTTATTAACCATTACATCAGGTCGAAGCGCCCATTGATTTTCTAAAGGTAGCTTTAAACGTGGCAAGAAGTTGAAAGTATGAGGCACCTAGTGAGGATCCAGGTCACTATTTAGTCGTTACTATGATATTCAGTCGCTACTGTGATAGTCTAAGCGTAGTATTAGATGTGGCACCCAGTGAGAATCGAACTCACTATTCAGTCGTTACTATGATGTACAGACGAATCTAAATTTGAACTTTTTAGTTGTAAGAAGGGACGGAAGAAAGACTGAAAAATAAAAGCAAATATCCCTGTAGTTACTGAATTTTTTCTTTTATTTTAAATTATTGGGGAAAGATTCCTTGGGTCAACATTTGAAATTAAGAGAAAAGTTTGTTACGTGTTCAAATAAAATTATGATGTTTATTTAAATGAAGAATACACAAATTTTAAGTGTAATAACTTATCATGACATGCAATTTAGAAAGTTCTTCTCTTTGACTGTAAAGATACGAACACGAATAATCACTGAGGAAGAGAGAAATGTGAGAGACAAGATGAAAAGGCGTCTGCTGTTGTTTTGATGAAAAAGACAGGACGACGAGGTTGACTCGTGTCTCTTTATTGCTATCAATCCTTTTGCTGAGTTGAATGAATGTTTGTTTTATGGTCTTGTGTAGTCGTCTGAAGTATATAATTATTTACAGGCGGGAGGTTATTTAATTGGCGATTTATTTTTTTATTAAATTGAAATTTGAATTATGTTTGAAACCGGGAAGGCTGCGCGGAGCCCTTGCACGATGTGTTTAAATTTCTCATTTACTCCTTAGTTCACTTCCGCCTACCTGTAGAAAGTTTTCACAGAAGTCCAAGAAACCTATCGAATTGTTGATTGCTGCTTGTCATTCAATTGCGTCGCCATCGTCAGCAATGTCTGGATCATAACGGTCATCAACTTTAAGACATGCGATGACAAAATCTTAAGAGCAGGAATTTAATATTATACTACCTTTATATGCATTATTTAAATTAAATATAGCCGGTCCTAGTTGCTTGAATTATTTCTTGAGAAAGCTGCAAAATGTGCAAACGTTTTTGAGACAAGCCGAATGGATGGATGCTGGTTTCCTTAAAAATGGTTGAGAATAAGCATCTGTTAAGTTTGTTACTGTATTTTTATCGCCTGCAAACAGGAGATTTATGCAGAATGTGTTTTGCTAGATATAGCCAACAAATTATCTTTATTTTTATTGCATTTTATAAATCACTAATTAATACTTGATTGTAGAATCTTGTAAATAATAACTGATCTTTTTAATGGTATCCTGAATGACATTTTTATTTGTAAAAGTTATCCTGACGCGCAATGGTATTTACAAATGATATCCTGAAGGACAATAGTATTTATAAAGGGTATCCTGAAGGACAATGCTATTTACAAACGGTATCCTGGAGGACAATGCTATTTACAAACAGTATCCTGGAGGACAATGGTAGTTACAAACGGTATCCTGGAGGACAATGGTATTTACAAACGGTATCTTAAAGGAAAATGGTATTTACAAACGGTATCCTGGAGGACAATGGTAGTTACAAACGGTATCCTGGAGGACAATGGTATTTACAAACGGTATCTTAAAGGAAAATGGTATTTACAAACGGTATCTTGAAGGACAATGGTAGTTACAAACGGTATCCTGGAGGACAATGCTATTTACAAACAGTATCCTGGAGGAAAATGGTAGTTAAAAACGATATCCTGGAGGACAATGGTATTTACAAACGGTATCTTAAAGGAAAATGGTATTTACAAACGGTATCTTGAAGGACAATGGTAGTTACAAACGGTATCCTGGAGGACAATGCTATTTACAAACGGTATCTTGAAGGAAATGGTAGTTACAAACGGTAACCTGGAGGACAATGGTAGTTACAAACGGTATCCTGAAGGACAATGGTATTTACAAACGGTATCTTGAAGGACAATGGTATTTATAAATGTTTTACTGACACGAAATGGGATCGTACTTATAAAATATTTAAAACAAGATGTTGTTTGCATTTTCTGTCTTTCTGTCCAACTTGCGTTTTGATTGAAACAAATAAAATTTTATTTACAACTGAATAATTAAGATTTCTCCGTCACCAAAAGAAGACATTACATCGCCAGGAGTAATTTGCCCATCTTTATGTTGTAGACTCTTCTAATAATATAGAAAGTTTAAAATACCCACAATATATATGAGGTGTCTTGGAAAATTTATACACACTTTTATAAAGTATAGCTCAAGTGAACTTGCTTTCTTTTCAGATTTACACGTTAGTATTGTTAATTTCAGCCAGGCTTTTACCCCTGAACCAAAAAAGTTCATCCTGAAATTCTACGGGACGTAAGAAAATACAGTTGAACTTTGAAGGGCGATGATATGCAAGAGAATTCCATTTAGATCTACCCACGCGGCTTAAATCTTACGAATTAGAGATACGTTTGAAGCTGATGGTACTGTGACACGATGTGGATAAGAAACGTTCCTGAAGGCCTCTGAATCTTTTGAATATTGCTGCCACATCTGGTCTGGGTCTTCTGCTATATATTTAGAGATTCTTGATAAAATCCGAAGAAGAATCTATCTTGCATATTTATAAGTCTACCATTCATCCATGCATTGAATATTGCTGGAACATCTGGTCTGGTGCTTCTGCTATATATTTAGAGATTCTTGATAAAATCTAAAGAAGAATTTGCAATATTATTGGTCCTCACACGGTATATCGGCATAAGCCCTTTCCTACCTTCGGTCTTGTGCCCCTGCTCTGTAGATGGTATCCTGAAAGACAATAATTAGGATTTCTCCGTCACCAAAAGAAGACATAACATCGCCAGGAGTAATTTGCCCTTCTTTATGTAGTAGACTCTTCGAATAATACGGATAGTTTTAAATACCCACAATATATACGACGTGTCTTGGAAAATGTATACACACTTTTACAAAGTATAGCTCAAGTCAACCAAATTTCTTTCCAAATTGAGGAATCGGAGAGCCGTGTTCGAATTCTAGTTGAGTTCATTATATTCACTTACCTGCTGATACCCTTGGGAAAGGTATGAATTCATCTCTTCTTCTATATATGCGTTAAATATCAGGACAGTCTGGTTCCTATAGTCTTGAGTGGCATCCGATGTAGAAGAACTCTGAATTCAAGACGTGACCGAGCTCGACCCACACCATATTCCGTGGCCTTCGTCAGTCAAATTGGAGAGGAGATGGACGCCGCTAAGCTATCTAAAAGCCATGTCCAGTACATGTAAATAGTCTGAGAAAGTAATGAATAGTTCTCAGCCTTACCCATCTGACCAAACATCATAATTTTATTTTGGTCGAGATGATTTGATTTGATTTGTTTGTTTAATGGCATATCAACAACTTATGGGTCATTTAATGTTGAAATTTAATTTTCTTGGGTGCTTTGAATTAATAAAACCTATGTTATGTGTTATTCTGCTTTCACAATTGAATACATGGTAGATGATACTCCGCTTTTGTGCATATACGTGTTTGGGTGGACATAATTATTAGAGGCGGTAATATGCGTGTTTTAAGTACTTTATTACAAAGTCCCTTCCAGGTTCTGAGGAAAAGCGCACTGTTGGATTATTATTATTATTATTATTATTATTATTATTATTATTATTATTATGGTCTCTTAGTTACGTTTTTAATATCGATTAATTGATTTGTTTAACGGCATATCAACATCTTATGGATCATTTAATACCTAAATTTAGTTTTCTTGGGAGATTTGAAGTAATAAAAATAAGTTGTTCTGATTTCACAATTGAATGCATGGTAGATGATACTCCGCTTTTGTGCATATAAATGTTTGCGTGGACATAATTACTAGATTCGATTATGTGTTTTTTATGTTGTAGTTTTGTTGAAGTTATATTTTGGAATACAGTTTGATTGCTTTAAGAAATTATCGTATATTATATGGATCAATGTCATAAAAGTGTTCTTTCATGTTGGTTGTTTTCTTGATATTGTTTAGAAGCAGATCAACACCTCTGTGGGTTATTTAATACCAAAATCTAAATATGTTTAACACAATTTTATGGCTTCACCTAAATATATTGTATGCCTTCAACCGCATAAAAAATGTATTGCAGATAATTTTACTATAAATAGTTATTGTTGGTATTTTTTAATATAAAAATAAATAAGGTACGAGTATTTTTACTATAAAAAATATTTCTATATTTTATCGTTTTTTTTTGTTTTCTTTTGTTTTTTTGGCTGAAAGGTTAAATATATAATGGGACCCTAACAGATGCTACTACCACGGGTCATAAAGGACCTCGGAAGAAAAGCAATGAAGAGGTGCTTCCACGCTCCTAAAACGCCAATCAACCGATCAGAGGCTTTGCTGCCGTATGTAGTTTATCGTCATACCCAGGATGATGGTCGAGCTGATATTGTTAAATATAGTAATTCTTACATAATAACAAATGAAAACCAGAGGCCCAATTTATGGCTATTATAATCCTTTAAATACCCTCAGGAGATGTTGAATACTTCTCAGCTATAAGCATATACTTGGTTCGGGAATAGGGAAATATTGGTTGTTTATATTTGAATCTATAAGAATATCCTTCGTTTGTAGAAAGGTAAATACTGGTTGTTTATATTGAGTCTAAAGAATTTCCTGGGTTTGGAGATAGATAAATATTGGTTGATTATATTTGAGTCTATAATCATTTACTTGGTCCGGGCATTGGTAAATATTGGTTGATTATATTTGAGTCTATAATCATTTACTTGGTCCGGGCATTGGTAAATATTGGTTGTTTATATTTGAGTCAATAAGCATTTACTTGGTTCGGGGATAGGTAAATATTGGTTGTTTATATTGAGTCTATAAGCATTTACTTAGTTTGGGGATAGGTAAATATTGGTTGTTTATGTTTGAGTCTATAAGCATTTACTTGCTTTGGGGTTACGTAAGTATTGGTTGTTTATATTTGAGTCTATAAAGTTTTTCATGTTCCGTGAATAGTGAAAAATTGCTGTTTTATTTGAGTCTCTCTGGCTCTCCCATGATCTTATCCCACACTTTCGAATCTTTTTCTTTCCATCCATGTTTTTCTCTCTCCTTTTAAAATTTCTCTACACTGTTTCACTCTCTTTATTTGTTTCTTAGTCCTCGCAATATTTTCTTTTTTTCTCTCATTGTCCTTATCTGCATCTTGTTCCAAATGTCATGCAACAATTGTCAGAAATCATGCACTTGTGAAATAGCAACCGCGGAAATTTTGCAATCTTAATGATATATTGTCACATAAAGAATCAGGGTTCCTTTTTTTTTATAAATAAGTATACAATTTACAAGGGTATCAATGGTAATGCTACTTTTGGAACCCCCTTTATATTCTTTGCCGTCTTTTTTTCGCCACTTTTTTTTCTTTTCTCCGTCTCCATTCCTCCCCCAATCCTTCCATCGTCATTTCCTTTCCCTTTTTCAAATACTTCACTTTCTTTCATTCTTTCATTCTTTCTTTCTGTCTTTCTTTCTTTTGTCACTTTGCTCATCTTAAAAACTCTCCCTGCTTCTTTCGTCTCTTTCTACAACTTTTATTTCTCTCTTTACTGTTTTCCCCTTTTTCTCTATTTCCATTTAATTTTCCGCCTCCTCTAAATCTGTCCCTCTTCCCTTTGTCTGTGCTCATGTCAGTCCCCCATCATTTTTGCTTTCTCTCTGCTTATAAGGAGAAGGCCGATATTACCATTGCCTCCTCCATTCCGTTTATTTCATCATTGTTTTTACCCTTCTTTCATTCCGAACTTTCCATCTCCTCTTCCTTTCTTTCTCTCTTTCTGACCTTTCTATCTCCCTTTCTTTTTCTTCACTCTTATCTACCTTTCTCCCTTTCTTTTCCTTCACTCATTCCGAGCTTTCTATCTCCCTTTCTTTTCCTTCACTCTTATCTACCTTTCTATCTCCCTTTCTTTTCCTTCTTTCTTTCCGACCTTTCTATCTCCCTTTCTTTTCCTTCTCACCTTTCTATCTCCCTTTCTTTTCCTTCACTCTTATCTACCTGTCTATCTCTCTTTCTTTTCCTCCACTCTTATCTACCTTTCTATCTCCCTTTCTTTTTTTCTCTCTGATCATTATATCTCCCTTTCTTTTCTTTATCTCTTATCTATCTTATATCTCTCTTAGTTTTCCTTCTCTCTTTCCACCCTTTCTATCTCTCTTTCATTTCCAAACTTTCTACCTGAATTTCTACCCTTTCTATCTCTCTTTTCCTTCTCTCTTTTTTTCTTTCTCCCTTTTCAAACTTTCTACCTTTCTATCTCGTTTTCTTTTCCTTCTCTCTTTCTTTACCTTCTCTCTTTCCAACTTTTCTATCTCTCTCTCTTTTTCTTCTCTCTTTACAACCTTAATGTCTCTTTGTCTTTTCTTTCTCTTTTTACAACCTTTCTATCTCCCTTTTTCCCCTTCTCTCTTTACAACATTTTCCTTCTCTTTTTCTTTGATCCTTCCACTGATGTAGCTCTTATATCTAAACATGGCAAAAAATGGCTGACTGGTTACATTCAATCATCGCCGATTGGATTCTGAACTACAATTCAGGCCGGCAGGCGACAATAAACATACTGTTTAAAATATAAAAAAAAGATCGTCTACTCAAATATGGACATCCACTAAAAACAACGTTTAAATGAAATATATATATATATATATGGATTTTTTTAAACATTTAAATTACTATCAAACATTAAAATATGTTTTTTTACATAAATTGCTACAAATATACCACCACTCTTCTTCCTCCGTAAAACCTAATTACAGCTTATTTCTATTTACTTCCCCCTTCTTTAATTTTTTCTTCTTCTTTTTTTCTCTCTTCTCCCCCATCCCTTTCAATATATCACTTCCGTTAAGTTAACCGATTAAATAGGTCAATGTCTGGTCCTTCCTCTCCTAATACTAAGTATGATAGACAGAAATATTAAAATAAACCCTCTCTAAACACGATCATGTCTCTCACACCACTCCTCACTACCCTCTCTGTTAAATTACATAAACTTAATACTACCCGTCAAAAGTGTAAATTTTCATTTCATTTTTCCTTTCACCTTTTGGAAGTGATGTCTGATGATCCAGCGTCCATTAAAAGGGCTATGGTGAAATAAATTATTTCATGGAGCCTTAAAGTGGTCTGTTTTTCTTTAAATTATTAGCTCTGAATTTACATTGAGCTCTCAGGATTTCATCCTCCTTGTGACTATCCATACGGATTACCAAGTTTTTCGTATATATATAGCATAATGAGAAGCCACGTATACTTTCTTGATATGTATATAATATTGATAAAACAGCTGAAAAAAATTTGGGTGCTTTTTTTTGCGAAAGTATTTACTTATATGTTTTTTATATATATTTAATATTTCAGACCACCTCGGTCCTTCCTCAGAAATTGAATTGAATAACTGTATTCGAGGTGGTCTGAAATATTAAATATATATAAAAACATATAAATAAATACTTTCGCAAAAAAACACCCATTTTTTTTCAGTTGTTTTATCCTTATTATATATATATATATATATATATATATATATATAACGTCCGGTGTATTGTCTCCATTTACTAAGAGACTTAAGTCAGAAGAGTGAATATTTCGATGTTCACTAAATAAATTATAACCAAAATGAATATTTATTGTTTTATTCGTGATTATTATTATTATTATTATTATCCTTTCTAGTCTACATTGAGCTCTCGCTGAATTCACAAACTGGTAATACTTATATATATATATATATATATATATATATATATATATATATATATATATATATATATATATATATATATATATATATATATATATATATATATATATATATATATATATATATATATATGAGCATTGCCCTTCAAGTATGAGTTGAGTTTTCCGAGCCCTGCTCCCGTTTCGTATAGAGAAAAACTTTAAAATTATCTTCCTTGCTGCCGTGCGCCGATGGCCTAGGGTAAGATAGCTGACTGATGTCAAATCATGCGAGTTTCGATCCCGGCTTGAAGCAATTGGACCTTCTAGGCACACTGAGGGGCTGTGAAACAGTCTGTCTGTCGACGACTATATATATATGTGTGTGTGTGTTTCGTTGTACAGTTTACACATATTCTGTCTACTCATTTTCGATAAGACCCTTTCATACTCGCAGATAAGTTTTTTGATGTCATTATTGAAGGACGAGAGAAAATCGCCATGTTTATACATATTTGTTTTATCTAAAAGTAACATTTTTTACAAATGGAATGAGGAACGCTATGTCAGAGCGTGACTGCTAAAACCGTTGTAAGAAATTTAACTTTCAGATAACGAAACAATTTGTCTCAGACGATAATGGATACTATAATGTTTATTTTATTATAAACAATACACTGATGATGACATGGATATGTCGAAATACTTGGAAATAAAGCAAATATATATATATATAAACACGGCAATTCACTCTCGTCTTTCAGTAATGACAACAAAAACTATGAAAGGATCTTATCGAAAATGGATAGAATATGTCTAAACTGTACAACGAAACATTTCTTAATAAAACATGCTACTTAGATACACACACATACACACATACACACATACACACACACAAACACACAAACACATATATGTGAGCGAGCGGCGCTATATTGAGTCTGATTTGCTATCTCTTCGTCACCGAGGCCCGTTGGAGCAGTTGGTATGACGTTTGATTGATAGCGCAACTGTCAGGGTTTCAATTCTCGGTTATGGATGCTCACTGCTGAGGAGTCCCAAATGTAGGTCGTCCAGTGGTTTTTGCATTCTGTTGTGGTTTCTTTCAGATTCAATTTAATTATTTATATATATATATATATATAACTTCAAACTCTAATTATATTGGATGCCCCTATTTGAGTAGACGTTGCCTTTTATTTTTTATAAACAATCATTATTTCGTCTACCGGCATAAAGAAAATTTAATAAAGAAATTATATATATAGATATATATATATATGTAACTTGACCGCATGAATTAAAACAAAGTATTAGATTCGTTCTACTATTTAAATAGATCGATGCCACCTTAAGTTCAATTCTAGGAGTTTCTTTTCTCGCATTTCACGTCTGTGGAACTCTCTTCGGGCTTCTTCTTTCAGGTCAAATATGATCTTCAAATATTTCAAGGCAGCAAAAAATTACCATCTTCTGTCTTCATGAACACAGTACTTTTTTCCTACATAAAGTTTTCTCATTTTCTGACAGCTTCACTAATCCCATGCGTCTTAGGGGCACTATTGCCTTGCTTGGAATAAAGGATGAAAAAATGTATTGAGATAAATAATATAACAGAAGTGATTAATAGATCCTCAAGTCAGTGTCATGAAGTAAAAGTAAGAGTAATAAGTTTGACAAAAACTAGTAATAAAATAATAGTAATAATGAAGATTGTATAGAGCCAGAATGTTGGGATAAAAAGCAACAATAATAAGATGGAATAAAACTAGTAATAAAATAATAGTAATAATGAAGATTGTATAGAGCCAGAATGTTGGGATAAAAAGCAAGAAGAATAAGATGGAATAAAACTGGTAATAAAATAATAGTAATAATGAAGAATGTATAGAGCCAGAGTGTTTGGATAAAAAGCAACAATAATAAGATGGAATCAAACTAGTAATATATATATATATATATATATATATATATATATATATATATATATATATATATATATAGCCCTGAACCGGGACCCTAACAGGTGCTACCACCCCGGGTCAAGGTGAACCTGGGAACAACTGCAATTAAGAGGTGGTTCCACGCCCCTGAAAACCTTCCCATTAGAGGCTTTGCAACCGGAACCAATATCATATACCTGTAATATAAATGTAAACAGAAGGAAAACAGATAATTGCTGCATCAGTTTTTTTTTTGGGGGGGGGTATACTTTACTGGCAATGTTAAAAAGACATAAGGCAAAATGTTCCTTGAACCAATAAATGGACTAAGAAAATGTTACTTTCAGAGCCATTTGATAAAATTAAAACATGCTTCTCTAATGTGAAGGTTGTGCCTGTCTTTTGCTACACATACACTTAATTTGAGGTCGAACTTTAGATAAACACACAAACATTTCATTCTCAATTAAGAGGAGACGATTTATGTCTTTGCTCTTGATACTTGTTAAATAAAAAAAAGGCTTGCTCACACATGTAAGACATTGATAACTGCAACAATATATTAATTTAGGTAATTCCATGAGATCGCTAAAAAAGAGCATAGCATGATGAAAAAGACGCCAAACTTGACGAAAACAAAATTTTATCGTCTAAATGTTCATGTTATTATTAAGAGGAAAGTAGTTTTTACAATTCATTAATCCTACAGTCTAACTTAGCGTTTCTTAACTTTTTTACCCTTGCGTAACTCTTAAAATAAATTACATGTTTCAAGGAACCCCTTCGCAAAAACAAAATTATATACCATATCTATCTCATTTTATTTTCATCGTAATTCACGTGGTAAATATCATAGAATATATTTTTTTAATAACTGGTTTAAGGAAAACTTAATACTTCTTTGTCAATCTTTTCGGTAATGCTAAATAAAATGTAACTGCTCGTTTATAATACTACATCAGGGAGTTTTCATTCACACACAAAAAATATTCTAAACTCAAACGCAAAAAATAAACTTAAGTAACCAATATCATATACCTATAATATAATTGTATAACAGAACGGAAACAGATAATTGTTGCATCAGTTTTTATAAAAAGTTTTTTTATACTTTACTGGCAATGTTAAAAGGACAAGATAAATCAAGGCAAAATGTCCTGTGAACCAATAAATGGACAAAGAAAATGTTACTTTCAGAGCCATTTGATAAAATTAAAACATGCTTCTCTAATGTGAAGGCTGTGCCTGTCTTTTGCTACACAAATACTTAATTTGAGCTCGAACTTTAGATAAACAGACAGAAATTTCATTCTCAATTGAGAGGAGACGATTTCAGTCTTTGCTCTTGATACTTGCTAAATAAGAAAAGGCTTGCTCACACACGTAAGGCGTTGAAAACTGCAACAATATATTAATTGCTTTCCTATGAATATTACGAAACTCTTTCGAACCGGGACCCTAACAGGTGCTACCATACCAGGTCAGGGTGGACCTGGTAACCACAGCAATTAAGAGGTAATTCCACGCTCCTCAGAATTTCTTGATCAGAGGCCTTGCTGTCGGATGTAGTTTATCGTCTTACCCAGGACGCGGATGTAGTTTATCGTCATACCCAGGACAGGCTAATCGGAGAGTCTAGTTCCAATTCCAATTGGGTTCGTTATATTCAATTATGTAAAAATACCTTTGGGAAAGGTATGAATTAACTTATTATTATCCTCCAGACTATGGGTTAAATAGCAGGGCAGACTGGGTAACAACTTTGAATTCAAATCCGTTCGTGGGCCTGACGCTGTGATCGAGAGACTTTAAGCCAAATTCCTATGATGTTTCGACCAAAGTGCTTCATCAGAAACAACACGTTGAGCATATTTTACGCAAACCTAAATAGCAAAAGTAACAGATCAACATAGAGATTGGCGATATCAAAATGAAAGAAGTGCAAAAATATAGCTAGCTAGCAAGCATATTAAGAGAAGACAGACACTGTGACACAGAAATCCGAAGGCGCATTGAGATAGCGAAAGATGCCTTCCAAAAGTTAAGCAAAGCATTAAGAAACAGGAAAAATATCGTTAGAAACAAAGAAAAGAGTACTGGACTGTTCGTCTACTATCGGTTCTCTCATATGGCAGTGAATATTAGACAATCTCACAGATGAAGGAAAAAATTCAAGCAACAGATATGTGATTCAACAGGAGGATACTGAGAATACCATGGACCGACTGGGTAATGACCATGAACTACATCCGGTAGCAAGGCCTCTGATCGAGAGACTGAAGATTGTGAAGAGCCTGGAAAGCTTGTGAAGCTTTTGCCTGTCTTTTGCTACACAAATACTTAATTCGAGGTCGAACTTTAGATAAACACACAGAAATTTCATTCTCAATTTGAGACGAGACGATTTCTGTCTTTGCTCTTGATACTTGTTAAATAAGAAAAGGCTTGCTCACACATGTAAGACGTTGAAAACTGCAACAATATATTAATTGCTTTCCTATGAATATTACGAAACTCTTTCACAGAAAACCAGAACTTGTCCAGAGATAGGTCTGTAAATCTTATCTTGAGTGACTGCAGCTCACAAATGTCTTCCCCCTCTTTTAATGATTGTTATATTTGTTTAATAACCTAATAGGTTAGATAGGAGGATGTCTATATTACAATATTACAATAACCAAGAATATATTGTGTGTGTTTAGGAATATTACGTATATGCAATTAAATAAAAAGTTAAAAGTACATTAGCTTATCTCACCTGTTCTCGCGAAACCCTTGGGGGACTTTTGGCTGAACCTTAGGATTACGCAGAATACCGGTTGAGAAACGCTGGTCTAACTTATGGCGGATTCAGAGGGTGCGTATATCATTCATTTTATTTCAATTCCATTTTTTCTGCTGGATGTGGTTTATCGTCCGACCTAGGACGGCTCTCTCTATCTCTCTCCATCTCTCTCTACCTCTATCTATCTCTATCTCTCTATCTATCTATATATCTCTACCTCTTTCTATATCTATTATCTATCTCTATCTATCTATCTCTATCTGTCTACCTCCTTCTATCTCTCTCTATCTATCCCTCTCTTTCTCTCACTATCTATCTATCTATCTATCTATCTCTAT
>OZ038500.1:14188219-14248219 GCA_964036315.1 Acanthosepion esculentum | reverse complement strand
AATATCGTATTTATTGTCTGTGAAAATTATAGAATATAAAACAACTTTCATAAAAAATTATACCTACTTTTCTGACGAAAACAATGCCGTTCTGAACATTTTGGTCGCAACTGTATATTGGTTTGGTTTGTTTTGTTTTACGGCATATCAACCTCAATGGGTTATTTAATGCCGGCAAGATTTTTATTGCTGGTAATATTTTCTATCTATCTATCTATCTATCTATCTATCTATCTATCTATCTATCTATCTATCTCAGTATATATTGATTTGGCTTGTTTTGTTTTACGACATATCAAGGTCTCAATGGGTTATTTAACGCCGACAAGATTTTTATTGGTGTTTATATTTTTTCCAGGAAATATATTAATAGTAATATTTGTTTTCTTTAAAAATGTATTGCTGGTAAAAAAGTTTTTCCTTCAAAAATTTATTGCTGGTATAAAAACCCATTTTTAAACTTTCATGGTGTTTTGACCCCAGTTTGAAGGTTAACCAATTGTCCGTAGCTGTGACTACCCCGGGTCAGAGTGGAACTGGTAACAACAGCAACTAAAAGGTGGTTCCACACTTCCAAAAATTTCCTGATCAAAGGCCTTGCTTTTGGATGTAGTTTATCGTCTTACCCAGGACGCGGACGTAGTTTATCGTCTTACCCAGGATGCGGACGTAGTTTATCGTCTTACCCAGGACACGGACGTAGTTTATCGTCTTACCCAGGATGCGGATGCAGTTTATCGTCTTACCCAGGATGCGGATGCAGTTTATCGTCTTACCCAGGACGCGGACGTAGTTCATGGTCTTACCCAGGATTCGGGTGCAGTTTATCGTCTTACCCAGGACGCGGAGGTAGTTTATCGTCTTACCGTGGACGCGGACGTAGTTCATGGTCTTACCCAGGATGCGGATGTAGTTTGTCGTCTTACCCAGGACGCGGACGTAGTTTATCGTCTTACCCATGACGCGGATGCAGTTTATCAACAAACCCAGGAGCCTAAACATTAATATGGAGATGTCTCCAGTAGTTTCAGGAAGCTGGTTGATTGGTTGCTTTTGTTTAGTGGCACATCAACACATCTATGGGTTATTTAATGCCTAAATCTAAATAATGATGGTTTTAGTGATACAAGTTTTACTAATTAACCCAGAGTTGGGGATATAAGAGGTGGATTCATAGCTTTTTTTAAAGGTTATTTGCGCATAAGTGAATATAATGAACCCAATAGGAATTGGAACTCGGCTCTCCGATTAATAATTCCGTGCTATTATCCATTATCCCACCCGCACATCCAAGCTTATATCACCTGGTATTCCCAAGCGATCACCAATGTAGTTACTGACCTTCTTCGACGTTGCCTAACTTTGGTAATCATACAATAAAAATTGTGGAAACAATAGAATATAGAAATAGGCAAATTTTTGACCGGTCTAAATATTTAAGAAAACAAAAGTACGAGGAGCGAAGAGATCGCATATATCTTTCTCACTATTCCTCTATTTGAGAAAACATTTTAACCATGGATTAAGGAAGAAATTTCTAAGAATTTAATATCAATTTGAAAAAAAAAATCAACAGTAAATAAAAATTGTGGAAATAGGCCAAATTTTGACCGGTCTAAATATTTAAGAAAACACAACTACCGATAGGAATCGCATATAACTTTTTCACTATCCACCCAAACTAACAGCACCTGACATTCCTAAGCGGTCACCAATCTAGGTGTTGACCAGTCTTGATGTTGCTTAACTTCCGTGATCGTACGGGAACCGGTGTTTCAACGTGATATGGCCGTAAGCCTTTATAAAGTTATTCTTCGTTTGCTTTTATTTGGTATGTACCTTTAGTAGGCGGATGACCACGGCGCTCAACAACTTCCTATCCTTAGTAGCTCGAGATTTACTTGACCCCCAACATTGAGTCACGTTGTGACACAAGGTTGGTTTTTAACGTGGGGGCCCGAGCGTTTCCACTCGGGCCGCTGGTGTGTGCTAGTCAAAGCTTGTCTAATCTGATAGATAGATAGATAGATAGATAGATAGATAGATAGATAGGAAGGCATCTTGTATTGCGATTCTGTTTTTTACGGTTGAAAGTTTGAAATGAACCTGGATTCAGGTACTATGATTCTGGAAATAATTTCTACGACGAATTCTTAACAGACATTCTCTGTGTAGAGTGCTTGAATGACAATTGGTATCTGCCAGAGATTTACTTGACCCACCACTGAGTCAGGTTGTGATGACAAGATCGGTTTTTAACGTAGGGACACGAGTGTTTCCACTCAGGCTGCTGGTCTAAGCTGGTCTTTGCAATGTCTAACCTGGTAAAAAATTGTCTTAGCTATTCATAGCTCCTCTAATCTGGTCAGAGCTTGTCAAAGCTAGTCCATAGCCGGTACTACCACCGATGCTTAACAGATGTCGCGCAACAGTGGAAGGGGGGAGCAAGGGGGGAGAGAACGCTACATCTGCAGTATCCATCCCGACGGGAAAACCCCATCTCTCTGCCAATCCCTCCAGAAGAATCCGGGGAGAAAGCCCCCACTATCCTTAGTATCTCTTAGCAATGTCTGACCTGTTACTATTCTTCCCAGACTATAATGTCTGGGCGTGATAAATATAAAAAATCTTATAGATTCTATTACTGCACACCATTGCAAATGACCTCATTTGAGGAAAAAATAGAAACCAATTATACCCTGTCACTCCAGTGGGTCTAAAACTGAATGTATGGTGAAAGAAAGGCAACTAAATCGGTTGTTCAATTCATTTATACAAGGGTGTATTTAGAGATGCATGACTTCCAAATAAAAATCTGTAATTCAGTCCATTTCCCGCCGCCGTAACATAGATTCCCTGTGCGTTTTCTATAAATATTTTCAAGTTAATTCTTCTGATGAACTCTCACTTTTTTTAAGTTGTTATTTTATCCCCCGGTTCACCAGAGACAAATTGTACATATGAGGACTAGTTAGGTCTTCATAGAGACTCGAGGTATTGCGGTGACTGTAGTAAAAATGGTAAACAAGAATGTATTATTTTGGTGTCATGAATACTGAGGGATGTTTGGGTCAGTGATTGTGGCTAGATAAGTCTAAGTATAAGACAGATGAAGACCAGCCTTCTCCATCCCTCTTTTTTGGCCTTCTACCCGATTTTAGTATCTTTACAAAATAAATATTATTCTCCTTTATGGCAATGGTATCCAATCTTTTTTATACGATGCACAGGCTTCATGTCAGACAATCATTCCGCAGACTGCTAGTGGTAACATATGTGTAACTGAAGTGGATTTCGACAAAGACATTAATAATACAAAGAACAATTTATGAAAGGGAAGAGAAAGTGTATAATATTTTGACTCCCATGTCTGGAGTCCAACCTGACCACACCCTTGCGTGTCTCCTTTCCCTAAATCAATCCATGTATATATATATTATGAAATGGACAAAGTCCGACAATTATTTTAAGACATTTTTCTGTTTATACATTCTTTTTATAGATACAGATATTTAAGTAAATGCTCTGTTTATAATAAACAGTATTAAATTTCTCGGACATTCAGGCAGGTAAATGTTGTTTAATACTGTTTATTATAAACAGAGCATTTACTTAAATATTTGTATCTATAAAAAGAATGTATAAATATAAAAATGCTTAAAATATATATATATGTATATATATGTGTGTGTGCGTGTGTGTGTGTGTGTGTGTGTGTGTGTGTGTGCGAGTATATATATATCATTTTCTTTTCTTTTTTATCTATTGACAAATAAAAATGTCGTCTGCAGCATTGTCACCGTTGACAATGTTGCAGACGACATTTTATCAATACGTCAGCAAAAAGGGAAGGACTCTATAAATAAGAGTACAACGAAAATAATACAACGTCAAGTGTTCCATAAATAGAAAGTCTGTGAACATATTTGCTTCATGCGACATTATATTAATCAGAAGTTTCTCTTTTTCGTCTTGTTTTATTTTTGCAACAGGAAGAAGCAAATCGAAAACACCCACTTTTAAAATAGGAACGGAGAAAACAGGAGAACATATAATGACTTTCATCCCATTCCGTACGGCACACATCATCTTAAAGCTTGCCCACAAGCTAGCACAACGAGATTGGCCTCAATACATACACACAGCTGCATCTAGATATATGCAAAGATTACTTTCGTCTGTCCCAGGGTCATACACATTAAACGCAGCTATTTTGTGCCTGTTTGATGAATGAGCTACTCTTGTATTTCCGTCCGGTTCTGACAGCAAGGGTTCGAACCTCAGATGTCCTGTGTCTTCCCTTTAAAGTGGAAAACAAATAAATGGATGGTTCTAGAATCACTCAAGCTTACGGCCATATCACATTGACACACCGATCCTCGTATGATCAGCTAAGTTAAGCAACGTCGAGAATGGTCAGTTTTTTTTTTAAGCTTATCACCCCAAGCAAGGCACGCAAGGGGTTACAGAAGGTTTGGAGGAAGAGCAGATAGGAGTGGTAAAGGAGAGGATGTGGAGAAAGATAGTGGATCGATCAAGGCAAGGGGTTACAGAAGATTTGGAGCGAGAGCAGATAGGAATGAAAGGTGAAAGGATGTGGAGAAGGGAAGTGGATAGATCAAGGCAACTGGAGATGCCGATTGACGTTACACTTAAATAGTTGGAGATTGTATTTGTCAGGGAAACGGGAATAAGGAAGGGAGTTCCACAGGCGAGATGTGCGAGACATGAAGCTATTGGAGTTGAAGAGACGTCTACATCTAACAGTTTCAACGGTGAAGGGGTGGGAACGCGATGCCAGCCTCGTGGGGCGTTTAAATTCATGAGGCCTAGGAACCAGCGAAAGCAGCCCATCGGAGTAGGAAGCAGTCTAGGAGAAGGAAACTCTGAATCAACATCCGCCTTGAGAGATTTGGTAAAAGTGTGGATGACCTTCTTTAGGGGTCAACAACCAACATGCAACTAACTCCTATTAAAAAAAATGTGATTGTCACATCATCTGACAGTGCGCCTGGATATGACATTGTGCTATTGCAGAGAAAATGTATTGTAAGGCAAAAGCAGTTGACCACATTACACAATTCAGTTGCGCAGATTGTTCAGTAAAATCTTAGAAATTACTAAAGCCCCTCCCGTCGTTCTCGACGGGAGTATCCATCAATATATTTACAGGGTGCGTAAGGTATTTGAGGACGTATTGAAGATCGTAAGGAAAACAACCACATCTTACAAACAGATAAATTTATTGATACCCAGCTTGGTACACAGATACAATGATGTTTGGATAACCTTCGATGTAACCGCCTTCAGTCGCAGTGATGGCATCAGTCCTGGACAGAAATCTTTGACATGCACGCATACGCATTGAAATATGTAAAAAGAGAACGAGAAAGACTGACAAGAGGGTACTCGGACATTTGGCCGACGGAAAATTAACCGAAGGGACATTTAGCCGAGAGTCATTTCGCCGAACGGATATTTGGCCGACGGACATTTCGCAGAACGGATATTTGGCCGAACGGACATTTGGACGACGGACATTTCGCCGAACGGATATTTGGCCGAACGGATATTTGGACGACGGACATTTGACCGACGGACATTTTTCCGAACGGATATTTGGCCGAACGGGCATATGACCGACGGAAATTTCTCCGAAAGGATATTTGGCCGACGGACATTTCGCTGAACGGACATTTTGCCGACAGACATTTAACCGAATGAACATCTAACCGAACGGACATTTAGCCGAAAATGTAGAGGCGTACTTAAATGTATATCACACTCTTTATCGTAATGTGCTACATATATTTATATTTATTTATTGTATTATTTTATAATTTTTCGTTTTTATTTTTTGTTTTTTGTTTTTTTTGTTGTTTTTTTTTTACAGGTTTTTTTTTTTTAAATCTATTCCGTATATATTATATTTTACTTCTTGTAAGATGATAAGTATTTTGAGAAAAAGCACATTTTACTACAGCGGAAATCTTAAGCTTTTACGACATTAAAGATCTTTCAATTTCACTTTTAATGATCATTATCTTGAAGGGATGAACTAGATTTTATCTTACTGTTAAATACGAATTTACATAATTAGCTGCTACTTTTTACCTAAATGCACTCAAATATTTTTTTAAATACTAATTTCAATAAACAAATATTGAAATAAGAAAACTTTTAACTATAAATTTAGTAATTTAATCACTTGAAATTCAGTTGTAATTATTAGTCCTATTCTACCTTATAATACTACTAATTAAAATACTTTGCTTGTTACTATTTTTATTTGTATTTTTTCGGTGAAATGACCATCAGCCATATATCCGTCGGTGAAACGACTGTCGGCCAAATGTCTCTCGGCCACGGACAAGAGGAAAACGCCAGACATCTGACTGGCAAAAGTACAATGCTCGATACATGTAAGGCAAGTGGACGTATCTAGAAAGACTTCCCAGAAAATAATACTAGTGTCTGACAAGAGGCCATATTTTAAAAAACACTTGCATGAGTATAAAGCTAGAATTATGACTTGTAAGGAGAGATAGATATAAAACTGGCAAGAGGACAAAGATAGAAATATATCTGGCAAGTGGACATGAGATTGACAAAAATACAAAGATAGAATTATTACTAGTAAGTGAACACAACTAGAGAATTGGGAGGGAAGAAGACAAAATTAATTATATATCTGTCAAGATGACACATCTAGAAAAGCTGGACATCGGACAAAGCTAGAGAGATCACTGCTGAGCGGACGGAATAGAAAGATTATTTATTTAATATTAAAAGTATTACATTGTTAATTGCATGCCTGTTATACTGGGTGCGTAACGCATTTGACGACAAACTGAAGACCGTAAGAAAAACAACCACATCTTAACAACAACTAAATTTATTGATACACAGCTTTGTACACAGGAGGAGTAACGGTTAGATAACATTGTGGCCGACTTCACCACATTTATTTAACTTAGATTAGAAAACCAAACTGATGTGAAGAAAAAAGGATAAGCCAAAGACATCATTATACATAAAATTTGTATTTAACAAGATGTACAAAAAAGTATGTGAAAGAAAAGCATCCATTGAGTAAAACAAGAGTTGTCTCTCTTTAACTATTATTTGTATTCCAAAGTTCACTGAAAGAAATAAGGTTGTAATAGTTTGTGGTAATAAATGTTTTTTTAACAGTTTTACTATCTAAGAAAAAGATTATGTGAATGTAGGGAATATTCAGCAGGTGAGTGGTGGTGTGAGTGAGAAGATTGGCGCATGGTTTCAACTGACGTGGATACCTGTGGCAGCTGAGATCTCACTGATTTACTAAGAATATTCTTTGCTGATATAGGTGACCATCGGCTCCGAAAGCGCTGCGCGGGAAGAATCACTCTTCACGTGAAGACATTCCTGATTGGTTGGCATTGACCAATCAGCGAGCGAGCTTTGGGGAGACTGACGAAAAACTTCTGTGATCCGATTCTCCCAAAAGTGCACAAAATCGACTACATGAAAATATAGTGATTATAAAATTGTTGCATAGCTGCGATTTATAAATTGTCGCATTACCCAGTAGTGTTGATTTATTATCCAATGAATGGTTGTTGTTGTATAAGTTGAATTTACATAAGTATGTATGTGTGATGATGATGATCATCATCACAATATGTTTATTTGATGTAACCGTCTTCAGTCGCAATGAGGGATTCAATGCGGAGACGAATTCGTTGACATGCACGCGACATATGCTCTCTATTAATATTGGGCATTACTCGAGTAATAGCGGCTTTCAGAGCATCAGTCCTATTGTGGGAATATTGATTAGTCTCCTGTTCAACAACGCCCCACAGGTAATAGTCAAGTGGATTTAGTTGTGGAGAGTTAGGTGGCCTTACATTTGGTGTTATGTGTTCGTACTGATTGGTCGTCATCCAATCTTGGGTCACCACAGATTTAAAGTCCCGCTGAATGATAAACAGCCTTCCACCGCATACAATGTTTATCCAGGACTTCATCAGAGTATCCAGCAGCACCCAATCAGAGACCCTGTTGAAAGAAATAGGCTGGCATATTGGTTTCGGTTCGGCAAGGTCGAATTTACTGCTTATAAACTTCAATCTTCCATGAATCTCTCACGTACATTCATAACTGCCGATGGCGTATCAAAGGTAAACAAATGACCTCACACATTATGAAATGGACAAAGTCCGACAATTATTTAAAGACAGTATTAAAAACATAAGTAGTAAATTCGACATTGCCAACCGAATGATCCTTTGTGGCCGAAACGGTTAAGGCACGCCAGGCTATATGATGGTTCCGTATAGGATACAGGTTCGAATCCTGTCGAAGGACGAATATTTTCTATGAAAATTTCTCGGACATTCAGTCTGGTAAATGTTATTTGATACTGTTTATTTTAAACAGAGCATTTACGTAAATATTTGTATCTATAAAAAGAATGTTAAACATAAAAATGTCTTATATATATATATATGGTACACAATAAAATCCAAAATTACCTGATATGAACTTGAATAGGACTGACTGAATTTTGGTCGGTTGAAAGAAACCTATTCCCCATATAAGGTAAATTGGGATTTTATTTTGTACTAATTACTTGAATTACTTGATATATACATTGAGCTCTTTTTGTACTTTTTTTTTCAAAAATCTATTGCTGCTAATATTTTTTTTCCAAAATTCATTGCTTGTATTAAAACCTATTTTCACACGTACATAATGTTTTGACCCCAGTTTGGGAGTTAATTATATTCCCATAACTGGAACCCTAACAAGTGCTACCACACCGAGTCGGGGTGGACCTGGGAATACCAGCAATTAACGCTGCTCAAAACCTCCTGATCAGAGGCCTTGCTGTCTGATGTAGTTTATCGTCTTACCCGAGACGCGGATGTAGTTTATCGTCATACCCAGGACGCGGATGTAGTTTATCGTCTTACCCGGGACGCGGATGTAGTTTATCGTCATACCCAGGACGCGGATGTAGTTTATCGTCTTACCCGGGACGCGGATGTAGTTTATCGTCTTACCCGGGACGCGGATGTAGTTTATCGTCATACCCAGGACGCGGATGTAGTTTATCGTCTTACCCCGGACGCGCAGAAGGCTTTGTGACAAACTTGAAGATATATTATGATGAAAGTGATAATTTTTGCCTTACCCTCGTATATAAGAAACTACACACGCAATAGTACACTCCTCTCGGAGTTATCTACCTTCCATCTATTCATCAGCTCGTTGTTAGACAGTGTAAGATGGGTGTGGCGCCTCGTTACAGCAGTGGCCGAGGCGCAGGTATGCTTATAAAAAAGCTGATCCTTTTTTTAGGCACATCTTCCATCCGAATCCATGGAAGAATTCGGTGAGTGCTACTCCGTCTGCTCGATCTGCAACGCAGCCAAATCGGACTCGAGATTCCCTTGGCTAAATTCCTCCACCAACAATAAAACTCTCGCTACATTTCAATCAACCTATTTTTATTCCCCCCCAACAGACCCCCAACACTATAGTTGGGCTTATTATATTTTTTATCATTTATAAATTATAGGTTATTTCATATATAAGTGAACATAAAAATTATAAGATATTAATACCTTAACAACTAAAGTTTCACCCTTCTGCTCAGGGATTGTCGAGCTACGTTATATTTTTATGATAATTAATTTCTTGTATCACTTCCGCGATTAATATTTAACTATATATATATATATATATATATATATATATATATATATATATATATATATATATATATATATATATATATATATATATATGATTTTTTTTTTATTGCTGAGGATGAATGAGTAGAACATACCAGCCTAACCCAAAAATTCTTCTGATTAATTCCAACATTCTAGTTAAGAAAACTTAATACATTTCATTCGTCCCCAACAACGTCAGTTGTTTACATTTGGATACGCATGAAGCAGATATGAATGTACGTGAAAGATCCATGGAAGATTGAAGTTTAAAGGCAGTAAATTCGACCTTGCTAACCAAACGCTCCTCTGTGGCCAAAACGGTTAAAGGCACGTCAGGCTATATGACGGTTCCGTATAGGATACAGGTTCGAATCCTGTCGGAGGACGAAAATTTTCTATGAAAATTTCTCGGACATTCAGGCCGGTAAATGTTGTTTAATACTGTTTATTATAAAAACAGAGCATTTACTTACATATTTGTTACTATAAAAAGAATGTATAAACATAAAAATGTCTTTTATATATATATATATATGAAGGATTATAGTTTTAAGGTATGGTATATGTATTGGATAAAGTCCTCAAATCAGAGATAGAGCGTATGTAAGTATAAATATAAAAGTGAACATTGAAGTCAACACTCAGAAGCTACAGGCTGTTTCATGCTAGACGCAATCGTCAGGCCTAACGAAACCTGTCGCTTCTGAGTTTTGACTTCAATGTTCATTGTTGATATATATATATATATATATATATATATACATATATATATATACTAATATATATATATATATATATACTAATATATATATATACTAATATATATATATACTAATATATATATATACTAATATATATATATATATATACTAATATATATATATATACTAATATATATATATATATACTAATATATATATACTAATATATATATATATACTAATATATACATATATATATACTAATATATATATATATACTAATATATATATATATTAATATATATACATATATATATATACTAATATATATATACTAATATATATATATACTAATATATATATAAACTAATATATATATATATATACTAATATATATATATACTAATATATATATATATACTAATATATATATATACTAATATATATACATATATATACTAATATATATATATACTAATATATATATATATACTAATATATATATATACTAATATATATATATATACTAATATATATATATACTAATATATATACATATATATACTAATATATATATATATATACTAATATATATATACTAATATATATATATATACTAATGTATATATATATATACTAATATATATATATATATATATATATATACTAATATATATATATATATGTGTGTGTGTGTGTGTGTGTGTGTGTGTATTATATATATGTATTATATATATATATATATATATACTAAATAAACGAAGTGATCTTATGTCTGTTATGTCGTTTCTCTTAAGATTTTGTAATCCTAGATAACCCACTTTCCGTCTAAATTTAATTTCAAATTTTAATTTCCCCGCCCAATCTTACTTCGGGTCACACATCGGTTTACCTCCCTTTAACTAGTCAAACGTATTTTGCGAACAGCGTCCAGCGTTCAAATTTTAAATTTTGATCGTACTTCAGTTTCCCTTGTTTTCTCTTCTTTCTCTTATTGACTCATATGTATACCTCATTTCTTGCACTTGAACCCTGGTATTACTTTAGTACTATTTTTGTGCTATTTTACATTTTGAACTATGAATCAGCGTCCATTCCATGAGCATCTGTATACGTTTTTTTTTTTAAATCAATAACTAAGATTTGCAGGTCTGTTATGGGAACTTACCCATAATAGTAATGGACTATCCCGTACACCATAAATACTGCGCCTCAAGAGGAAGAAGTAGTGTAACGCAGAGTCACCGAGTCAGTCAGAGACAGAGTCGCGTCAGACGATTACTGTAAGCCATTGGTAATAGTGATACTGGTCGAGACAACATAGTTCTCTCTAACCTAACCAGATTGTTATTACTAACACTTCTACTTCTTTTGTACATATTCTGTTTGTAATATATCTGTGCTATTCCATACCTGTGTTCGAGTTATTCTTCATTTGTTCTACCTTGGACCATCACCGTGGTACAAGGAATTTGGACCATAACATGGTCCTAATAATTGGACAATTTTTGAAATTCTTTTGTTCAGAAACATTGGAATCTGATGAGCAAAGCCATATCAATTGGTTGACAGGTTCCCTTTTTGCAATCTTTTATGCCTGCTATATTTGCATCAATTTTCTGTTCTTGATGACTGGGAAATTAGTATTAATATTTCCTTTGAATCATCGACCTTTTTTTTTTAATAAAAAATAAAAATAAAACTAAGATCACAAACATTTTACATCACTAAACTCTTAGTAAGGTGTATGCTGTACTTGTAAGTACATTTTTTTTATTTCTTTAAGACATGGGCTAACAGCCATGCCTTCAATATGTCTATCGGACCCTTTTCCAACCAATCCGAGAGTTTCCAACTAGAATTATTATTATTATTAGTAGTAGTAGTTGTAGTAGTATGTTTTCCTTTGTTTTCTGTTGTATATACGATGAATTTATCTATAGTAAAATTACCAGAAATACATATTTTGAGTAGAATTACATTACAATATATTTTTTTTATCTTTAGTTGAAGGCAGACAATCGAAACATATTTAGTCGAAGCCATAAAATTGTGTTCAAGATATTTAGATTTCGGTATTAAATAACTCCTAGAGGTTGATATGCCGCCAAACGAAACCAACAATACACATTTATAGTAAAATAACCAACAATACATTTTATCTTTTATTGAAGGGATAAAATTGCTTTCAAAATATATTTACCTGAATCATTAAGAATGTGTTTAAAATATTTATATTTTGTCATTAAATAACCCATAGAGGTGTAGATATGCCGCTAAACAAAGTCAACCAACCAACAATACATATTTATAGTAAAATGACCAACAATAGATTTTATCTGTAGTTGAAGACATACAAATGCATTTAAAATATATTTAGTTGAAGCCATAAAATTTGTTTGCAAGATATTGATTTCTGCACTAAATAATAGAGGTGTTAATATGCCGTTAAACAAAGTCAACCAAGCAAACAACAATTAATGGTCTGGCAGCAAATTTTCAATTTTCCCAATAATAAAACATAATTTCATTTATTTATTTATGGCCTAGGGACAAATATTGTAAGCACGCAGCGAGGTCCGCACATTGACCAGGCATATCACCCCATGTTGCATCTGTATTCTTATTTGCATCGGTATGCACAAAACAAACTGTGAAATGCCCATTGTACGTTTACAAGATAAATAAAAGGGATTCTCTTGCCACGACCTGGGTGAGTAGGTAGGTAGGTGACACGTCGGACAACTTCTGTCACTTCTCAGATTAACACATCAGCTTTTCATGTTTTTTAATACTTCTTTTAGCTTACTTGCATTATTTACATTATTCAGACTGTTATCCTCATCTTCATTGCCATATTCACAACGTTTCGGCCTCTATATCTCTGAGATGAGGTATTATGATTACTTGCATTATTTACATTATTCGGACTGTTATCCTCATCTTCATTGCCATATTCACAACGTTTCGGCCTCTATATCTCTGAGATGAGGTATTATGATTACTTGCATTATTTACATTATTCGGACTGTTATCCTCATCTTCATTGCCATATTCACAACGTTTCGGCCACTATATCTCTGAGATGAGGTATTATGATTACTTGCATTATTTACATTATTTGGACTGTTATCCTCATCTTCATTGCCATATTCACAACGTTTCGGCCTCTAGATCTCTGAGATGGGGTATTATGATTACTTGCATTATTTACATTATTCGGACTGTTATCTTCATCTTCATTGCCATATTCACAACGTTTCGGCCTCTAGATCTCTCAGATGAGGTATTATGATTACTTGCATTATTTACATTATTTGGACTGTTATCCTCATCTTCATTGCCATATTCACAACGTTTCGGCCTCTAGATCTCTGAGATGAGGTATTATGATTACTTGCATTATTTACATTATTCGGACTGTTATCCTCATCTTCATTGCCATATTCACAACGTTTCGGCCTCTAGATCTCTGAGATGGGGTATTATGATTACTTGCATTATTTACATTATTCGTACTGTTATCCTCATCTTCACTGCTATATTTTCAACGTTTCGGCCGTTGTACGCCCCGAACTTCTTCAGAGGATTGGAAATTTTCTTCAATATCTGTCTGTATCTCCGGGATGAAATATTATGATTACTTGCATTATTTGTATTATTCGTACTGTTATCCTCATCTTCATTGCCATATTCACAACTTTTCGGCCGTTGTATTCTTCCGCCTTCTTCAGGTGAATGGAATTTCGAATCGAACCCATTTCGTTCACTGGGGTAGATTGTTCTAGTTCCACGTGCCATGCCTTCAATATCTGTCTATATATCTGAGTTGAGATATATTATGATAACTTGCATTATTTACATTATTCGGACTTTTATCCAGATCTTCATTGCCATATTCACAACGTTTCGGCCTCTAGATCTCTGAGATGAGGTATTATGATTACTTGCATTATTTACATTATTTGAACTGTTATCCTCATCTTCATTGCCATATTCACAACGTTTCGGCCTCTAGATCTCTCAGATGAGGTATTATGATTACTTGCATTATTTACATTATTCGGACTGTTATCCTCATCTTCATTGCCATATTCACAACGTTTCGGCCTCTAGATCTCTGAGATGAGGTATTATGATTACTTGCATTATTTACATTATTCGGACTGTTATCCTCATCTTCATTGCCATACTCACAACGTTTCGGCCTCTAGATCTCTCAGATGAGGTATTATGATTACTTGCATTATTTACATTATTCGGACTGTTATCCTCATCTTCATTGCCATATTCACAACGTTACGGCTTCTAGATCTCTGAGATGAGGTATTATGATTACTTGCATTATTTACATTATTCGGACTGTTATCCTCATCTTCATTGCCATATTCACAACGTTTCGGCCTCTAGATCTCTGAGATGGGGTATTATGATTACTTGCATTATTTACATTATTCGGACTGTTATCCTCATCTTCATTGCCATACTCACAACGTTTCGGCCTCTAGATCTCTCAGATGAGGTATTATGATTACTTGCATTATTTACATTATTTGGACTGTTATCCTCATCTTCATTGCCATATTCACAACGTTTCGGCCTCTAGATCTCTCAGATGAGGTATTATGATTACTTGCATTATTTACATTATTCGGACTGTTATCCTCATCTTCATTGCCATATTCACAACGTTTCGGCCTCTAGATCTCTGAGATGAGGTATTATTATTACTTGCATTATTTACATTATTCGGACTGTTATCCTCATCTTCATTGCCATATTCACAACGTTTCGGCCTCTAGATCTCTGAGATGGGGTATTATGATTACTTGCATTATTTACATTATTCGGACTGTTATCCTCATCTTCATTGCCATACTCACAACGTTTCGGCCTCTAGATCTCTCAGATGAGGTATTATGATTACTTGCATTATTTACATTATTTGGACTGTTATCCTCATCTTCATTGCCATATTCACAACGTTTCGGCCTCTAGATCTCTCAGATGAGGTATTATGATTACTTGCATTATTTACATTATTCGGACTGTTATCCTCATCTTCATTGCCATATTCACAACGTTTCGGCCTCTAGATCTCTGAGATGAGGTATTATGATTACTTGCATTATTTACATTATTCGGACTGTTATCCTCATCTTCATTGCCATACTCACAACGTTTCGGCCTCTAGATCTCTCAGATGAGGTATTATGATTACTTGCATTATTTACATTATTCGGACTGTTATCCTCATCTTCATTGCCATATTCACAACGTTTCGGCCTCTAGATCTCTGAGATGAGGTATTATGATTACTTGCATTATTTACATTATTCGGACTGTTATCCTCATCTTCATTGCCATACTCACAACGTTTCGGCCTCTAGATCTCTCAGATGAGGTATTATGATTACTTGCATTATTTACATTATTCGGACTGTTATCCTCATCTTCATTGCCATATTCACAACGTTTCGGCCTCTAGATCTCTGAGATGAGGTATTATGATTACTTGCATTATTTACATTATTCGGACTGTTATCCTCATCTTCATTGCCATACTCACAACGTTTCGGCCTCTAGATCTCTCAGATGAGGTATTATGATTACTTGCATTATTTACATTATTCGGACTGTTATCCTCATCTTCATTGCCATATTCACAACGTTACGGCTTCTAGATCTCTGAGATGAGGTATTATGATTACTTGCATTATTTACATTATTCGGACTGTTATCCTCATCTTCATTGCCATATTCACAACGTTTCGGCCTCTAGATCTCTGAGATGGGGTATTATGATTACTTGCATTATTTACATTATTCGGACTGTTATCCTCATCTTCATTGCCATACTCACAACGTTTCGGCCTCTAGATCTCTCAGATGAGGTATTATGATTACTTGCATTATTTACATTATTTGGACTGTTATCCTCATCTTCATTGCCATATTCACAACGTTTCGGCCTCTAGATCTCTCAGATGAGGTATTATGATTACTTGCATTATTTACATTATTCGGACTGTTATCCTCATCTTCATTGCCATATTCACAACGTTTCGGCCTCTAGATCTCTGAGATGAGGTATTATGATTACTTGCATTATTTACATTATTCGGACTGTTATCCTCATCTTCATTGCCATATTCACAACGTTTCGGCCTCTAGATCTCTGAGATGGGGTATTATGATTACTTGCATTATTTACATTATTCGGACTGTTATCCTCATCTTCATTGCCATACTCACAACGTTTCGGCCTCTAGATCTCTCAGATGAGGTATTATGATTACTTGCATTATTTACATTATTTGGACTGTTATCCTCATCTTCATTGCCATATTCACAACGTTTCGGCCTCTAGATCTCTCAGATGAGGTATTATGATTACTTGCATTATTTACATTATTCGGACTGTTATCCTCATCTTCATTGCCATACTCACAACGTTTCGGCCTCTAGATCTCTCAGATGAGGTATTATGATTACTTGCATTATTTACATTATTCGGACTGTTATCCTCATCTTCATTGCCATATTCACAACGTTTCGGCCTCTAGATCTCTGAGATGAGGTATTATGATTACTTGCATTATTTACATTATTCGGACTGTTATCCTCATCTTCATTGCCATACTCACAACGTTTCGGCCTCTAGATCTCTCAGATGAGGTATTATGATTACTTGCATTATTTACATTATTCGGACTGTTATCCTCATCTTCATTGCCATATTCACAACGTTTCGGCCTCTAGATCTCTGAGATGAGGTATTATGATTACTTGCATTATTTACATTATTCGGACTGTTATCCTCATCTTCATTGCCATACTCACAACGTTTCGGCCTCTAGATCTCTCAGATGAGGTATTATGATTACTTGCATTATTTACATTATTCGGACTGTTATCCTCATCTTCATTGCCATATTCACAACGTTACGGCTTCTAGATCTCTGAGATGAGGTATTATGATTACTTGCATTATTTACATTATTCGGACTGTTATCCTCATCTTCATTGCCATATTCACAACGTTTCGGCCTCTAGATCTCTCAGATGAGGTATTATGATTACTTGCATTATTTACATTATTTGGACTGTTATCCTCATCTTCATTGCCATATTCACAACGTTTCGGCCTCTAGATCTCTCAGATGAGGTATTATGATTACTTGCATTATTTACATTATTCGGACTGTTATCCTCATCTTCATTGCCATATTCACAACGTTTCGGCCTCTAGATCTCTGAGATGAGGTATTATGATTACTTGCATTATTTACATTATTCGGACTGTTATCCTCATCTTCATTGCCATATTCACAACGTTTCGGCCTCTAGATCTCTGAGATGGGGTATTATGATTACTTGCATTATTTACATTATTCGGACTGTTATCCTCATCTTCATTGCCATACTCACAACGTTTCGGCCTCTAGATCTCTCAGATGAGGTATTATGATTACTTGCATTATTTACATTATTTGGACTGTTATCCTCATCTTCATTGCCATATTCACAACGTTTCGGCCTCTAGATCTCTCAGATGAGGTATTATGATTACTTGCATTATTTACATTATTCGGACTGTTATCCTCATCTTCATTGCCATATTCACAACGTTTCGGCCTCTAGATCTCTGAGATGAGGTATTATGATTACTTGCATTATTTACATTATTCGGACTGTTATCCTCATCTTCATTGCCATACTCACAACGTTTCGGCCTCTAGATCTCTCAGATGAGGTATTATGATTACTTGCATTATTTACATTATTCGGACTGTTATCCTCATCTTCATTGCCATATTCACAACGTTTCGGCCTCTAGATCTCTGAGATGAGGTATTATGATTACTTGCATTATTTACATTATTCGGACTGTTATCCTCATCTTCATTGCCATACTCACAACGTTTCGGCCTCTAGATCTCTCAGATGAGGTATTATGATTACTTGCATTATTTACATTATTCGGACTGTTATCCTCATCTTCATTGCCATATTCACAACGTTTCGGCCTCTAGATCTCTGAGATGAGGTATTATGATTACTTGCATTATTTACATTATTCGGACTGTTATCCTCATCTTCATTGCCATACTCACAACGTTTCGGCCTCTAGATCTCTCAGATGAGGTATTATGATTACTTGCATTATTTACATTATTCGGACTGTTATCCTCATCTTCATTGCCATATTCACAACGTTTCGGCCTCTAGATCTCTGAGATGAGGTATTATGATTACTTGCATTATTTACATTATTCGGACTGTTATCCTCATCTTCATTGCCATACTCACAACGTTTCGGCCTCTAGATCTCTCAGATGAGGTATTATGATTACTTGCATTATTTACATTATTCGGACTGTTATCCTCATCTTCATTGCCATATTCACAACGTTTCGGCCTCTAGATCTCTGAGATGAGGTATTATGATTACTTGCATTATTTACATTATTCGGACTGTTATCCTCATCTTCATTGCCATACTCACAACGTTTCGGCCTCTAGATCTCTCAGATGAGGTATTATGATTACTTGCATTATTTACATTATTCGGACTGTTATCCTCATCTTCATTGCCATACTCACAACGTTTCGGCCTCTAGATCTCTCAGATGAGGTATTATGATTACTTGCATTATTTACATTATTCGGACTGTTATCCTCATCTTCATTGCCATACTCACAACGTTTCGGCCTCTAGATCTCTCAGATGAGGTATTATGATTACTTGCATTATTTACATTATTCGGACTGTTATCCTCATCTTCATTGCCATATTCACAACGTTTCGGCCTCTAGATCTCTGAGATGAGGTATTATGATTACTTGCATTATTTACATTATTCGGACTGTTATCCTCATCTTCATTGCCATACTCACAACGTTTCGGCCTCTAGATCTCTCAGATGAGGTATTATGATTACTTGCATTATTTACATTATTCGGACTGTTATCCTCATCTTCATTGCCATATTCACAACGTTTCGGCCTCTAGATCTCTGAGATGAGGTATTATGATTACTTGCATTATTTACATTATTTGGACTGTTATCCTCATCTTCATTGCCATATTCACAACGTTTCGGCCTCTAGATCTCTGAGATGAGGTATTATGATTACTTGCATTATTTACATTATTCGGACTGTTATCCTCATCTTCATTGCCATACTCACAACGTTTCGGCCTCTAGATCTCTGAGATGAGGTATTATGATTACTTGCATTATTTACATTATTCGGACTGTTATCCTCATCTTCATTGCCATATTCACAACGTTTCGGCCTCTAGATCTCTGAGATGAGGTATTATGATTACTTGCATTATTTACATTATTTGGACTGTTATCCTCATCTTCATTGCCATATTCACAACGTTTCGGCCTCTAGATCTCTGAGATGAGGTATTATGATTACTTGCATTATTTACATTATTCGGACTGTTATCCTCATCTTCATTGCCATATTCACAACGTTTCGGCCTCTAGATCTCTGAGATGAGGTATTATGATTACTTGCATTATTTACATTATTCGGACTGTTATCCTCATCTTCATTGCCATATTCACAACGTTTCGGCCTCTAGATCTCTGAGATGAGGTATTATGATTACTTGCATTATTTACATTATTCGGACTGTTATCCTCATCTTCATTGCCATATTCACAACGTTTCGGCCTCTAGATCTCTGAGATGAGGTATTATGATTACTTGCATTATTTACATTATTCGGACTGTTATCCTCATCTTCATTGCCATATTCACAACGTTTCGGCCTCTAGATCTCTGAGATGAGGTATTATGATTACTTGCATTATTTACATTATTTGGACTGTTATCCTCATCTTCATTGCCATATTCACAACGTTTCGGCCTCTAGATCTCTGAGATGAGGTATTATGATTACTTGCATTATTTACATTATTCGGACTGTTATCCTCATCTTCATTGCCATATTCACAACGTTTCGGCCTCTAGATCTCTGAGATGAGGTATTATGATTACTTGCATTATTTACATTATTCGGACTGTTATCCTCATCTTCATTGCCATACTCACAACGTTTCGGCCTCTAGATCTCTCAGATGAGGTATTATGATTACTTGCATTATTTACATTATTCGGACTGTTATCCTCATCTTCATTGCCATATTCACAACGTTTCGGCCTCTAGATCTCTGAGATGAGGTATTATGATTACTTGCATTATTTACATTATTCGGACTGTTATCCTCATCTTCATTGCCATACTCACAACGTTTCGGCCTCTAGATCTCTCAGATGAGGTATTATGATTACTTGCATTATTTACATTATTCGGACTGTTATCCTCATCTTCATTGCCATATTCACAACGTTTCGGCCTCTAGATCTCTGAGATGAGGTATTATGATTACTTGCATTATTTACATTATTCGGACTGTTATCCTCATCTTCATTGCCATACTCACAACGTTTCGGCCTCTAGATCTCTCAGATGAGGTATTATGATTACTTGCATTATTTACATTATTCGGACTGTTATCCTCATCTTCATTGCCATACTCACAACGTTTCGGCCTCTAGATCTCTCAGATGAGGTATTATGATTACTTGCATTATTTACATTATTCGGACTGTTATCCTCATCTTCATTGCCATACTCACAACGTTTCGGCCTCTAGATCTCTCAGATGAGGTATTATGATTACTTGCATTATTTACATTATTCGGACTGTTATCCTCATCTTCATTGCCATATTCACAACGTTTCGGCCTCTAGATCTCTGAGATGAGGTATTATGATTACTTGCATTATTTACATTATTCGGACTGTTATCCTCATCTTCATTGCCATACTCACAACGTTTCGGCCTCTAGATCTCTCAGATGAGGTATTATGATTACTTGCATTATTTACATTATTCGGACTGTTATCCTCATCTTCATTGCCATATTCACAACGTTTCGGCCTCTAGATCTCTGAGATGAGGTATTATGATTACTTGCATTATTTACATTATTTGGACTGTTATCCTCATCTTCATTGCCATATTCACAACGTTTCGGCCTCTAGATCTCTGAGATGAGGTATTATGATTACTTGCATTATTTACATTATTCGGACTGTTATCCTCATCTTCATTGCCATACTCACAACGTTTCGGCCTCTAGATCTCTGAGATGAGGTATTATGATTACTTGCATTATTTACATTATTCGGACTGTTATCCTCATCTTCATTGCCATATTCACAACGTTTCGGCCTCTAGATCTCTGAGATGAGGTATTATGATTACTTGCATTATTTACATTATTTGGACTGTTATCCTCATCTTCATTGCCATATTCACAACGTTTCGGCCTCTAGATCTCTGAGATGAGGTATTATGATTACTTGCATTATTTACATTATTCGGACTGTTATCCTCATCTTCATTGCCATATTCACAACGTTTCGGCCTCTAGATCTCTGAGATGAGGTATTATGATTACTTGCATTATTTACATTATTCGGACTGTTATCCTCATCTTCATTGCCATATTCACAACGTTTCGGCCTCTAGATCTCTGAGATGAGGTATTATGATTACTTGCATTATTTACATTATTCGGACTGTTATCCTCATCTTCATTGCCATATTCACAACGTTTCGGCCTCTAGATCTCTGAGATGAGGTATTATGATTACTTGCATTATTTACATTATTCGGACTGTTATCCTCATCTTCATTGCCATATTCACAACGTTTCGGCCTCTAGATCTCTGAGATGAGGTATTATGATTACTTGCATTATTTACATTATTTGGACTGTTATCCTCATCTTCATTGCCATATTCACAACGTTTCGGCCTCTAGATCTCTGAGATGAGGTATTATGATTACTTGCATTATTTACATTATTCGGACTGTTATCCTCATCTTCATTGCCATACTCACAACGTTTCGGCCTCTAGATCTCTCAGATGAGGTATTATGATTACTTGCATTATTTACATTATTCGGACTGTTATCCTCATCTTCATTGCCATATTCACAACGTTTCGGCCTCTAGATCTCTGAGATGAGGTATTATGATTACTTGCATTATTTACATTATTCGGACTGTTATCCTCATCTTCATTGCCATACTCACAACGTTTCGGCCTCTAGATCTCTCAGATGAGGTATTATGATTACTTGCATTATTTACATTATTCGGACTGTTATCCTCATCTTCATTGCCATATTCACAACGTTTCGGCCTCTAGATCTCTGAGATGAGGTATTATGATTACTTGCATTATTTACATTATTCGGACTGTTATCCTCATCTTCATTGCCATACTCACAACGTTTCGGCCTCTAGATCTCTCAGATGAGGTATTATGATTACTTGCATTATTTACATTATTCGGACTGTTATCCTCATCTTCATTGCCATATTCACAACGTTTCGGCCTCTAGATCTCTGAGATGAGGTATTATGATTACTTGCATTATTTACATTATTCGGACTGTTATCCTCATCTTCATTGCCATACTCACAACGTTTCGGCCTCTAGATCTCTCAGATGAGGTATTATGATTACTTGCATTATTTACATTATTCGGACTGTTATCCTCATCTTCATTGCCATATTCACAACGTTTCGGCCTCTAGATCTCTGAGATGAGGTATTATGATTACTTGCATTATTTACATTATTCGGACTGTTATCCTCATCTTCATTGCCATACTCACAACGTTTCGGCCTCTAGATCTCTCAGATGAGGTATTATGATTACTTGCATTATTTACATTATTCGGACTGTTATCCTCATCTTCATTGCCATATTCACAACGTTTCGGCCTCTAGATCTCTGAGATGAGGTATTATGATTACTTGCATTATTTACATTATTTGGACTGTTATCCTCATCTTCATTGCCATATTCACAACGTTTCGGCCTCTAGATCTCTGAGATGAGGTATTATGATTACTTGCATTATTTACATTATTCGGACTGTTATCCTCATCTTCATTGCCATACTCACAACGTTTCGGCCTCTAGATCTCTCAGATGAGGTATTATGATTACTTGCATTATTTACATTATTCGGACTGTTATCCTCATCTTCATTGCCATATTCACAACGTTTCGGCCTCTAGATCTCTGAGATGAGGTATTATGATTACTTGCATTATTTACATTATTTGGACTGTTATCCTCATCTTCATTGCCATATTCACAACGTTTCGGCCTCTAGATCTCTGAGATGGGGTATTATGATTACTTGCATTATTTACATTATTTGGACTGTTATCCTCATCTTCATTGCCATATTCACAACGTTTCGGCCTCTAGATCTCTGAGATGAGGTATTATGATTACTTGCATTATTTACATTATTCGGACTGTTATCCTCATCTTCATTGCCATATTCACAACGTTTCGGCCTCTAGATCTCTGAGATGAGGTATTATGATTACTTGCATTATTTACATTATTCGGACTGTTATCCTCATCTTCATTGCCATACTCACAACGTTTCGGCCTCTAGATCTCTGAGATGAGGTATTATGATTACTTGCATTATTTACATTATTCGGACTGTTATCCTCATCTTCATTGCCATATTCACAACGTTTCGGCCTCTAGATCTCTGAGATGGGGTATTATGATTACTTGCATTATTTACATTATTTGGACTGTTATCCTCATCTTCATTGCCATATTCACAACGTTTCGGCCTCTAGATCTCTGAGATGGGGTATTATGATTACTTGCATTATTTACATTATTCGGACTGTTATCCTCATCTTCATTGCCATACTCACAACGTTTCGGCCTCTAGATCTCTCAGATGAGGTATTATGATTACTTGCATTATTTACATTATTTGGACTGTTATCCTCATCTTCATTGCCATATTCACAACGTTTCGGCCTCTAGATCTCTCAGATGAGGTATTATGATTACTTGCATTATTTACATTATTCGGACTGTTATCCTCATCTTCATTGCCATATTCACAACGTTTCGGCCTCTAGATCTCTGAGATGAGGTATTATGATTACTTGCATTATTTACATTATTCGGACTGTTATCCTCATCTTCATTGCCATATTCACAACGTTTCGGCCTCTAGATCTCTCAGATGAGGTATTATGATTACTTGCATTATTTACATTATTCGTACTGTTATCCTCATCTTCATTGCTATATTTTCAACGTTTCGGCCGTTGTACGCTCCGAACTTCTTCAGAGGATTGGAAATTTTCTTCAATATCTGTCTGTATCTCCGGGATGAAATATTATGATTACTTGCATTATTTGTATTATTCGTACTGTTATCCTCATCTTCATTGCCATATTCACAACGTTTCGGCCGTTGTACTCTTCCGCCTTCTTCAGGTGAATGGAATTTCGAATCGAACCCATTTCGTTCACTGGGGTAGATTGTTCTAGTTCCACGTGCCATGCCTTCAATATCTGTCTATATATCTGAGTTGAGGTATATTATGATAACTTGCATTATTTACATTATTCGGACTTTTATCCAGATCTTCATTGCCATATTCACAACGTTTCGGCCGTTGTACGCTCTGGCCTTCTTTAGGTGATTGGAATTTCGATTCGAACCCTTTATTTCGTCCACTGGGGTAGCTTCTTTTAGTTCCACATGCCGTGGCTCTTCCGAATGTCTCAGTTATTTCCCTTTAACCCAAATCAACAAGTTTTCGTCCAACACTGCTGTGGCCTGGTATTGAACACACAACGTTTTGAATTTTTTTTTTTTTTTCCTTTTCGCATTGTCATTATTTTAATCTCTACTCAAATGAGTTATGGGCAAGTGGTTAGAACGTTCGCATTCTGACCATGAGGCCCAGGTTCCAATCTCGCCATGGTCGATTTGTCAGGAAGGAGACTTCCTGATGTTATCCGACAGGAGGGGTCGATCCCAGCGTGCGGCACCTCTGGAAATTGCCTGAAAACCACACCACGAGTTGACCCTAGCCTTGTGAGTAAACGGAACCGCCTATCGCGAAGTCACATGTCATCGTGGCTTGAGCGTGCTGGCCTTGTTGAAATTGCTTATCACACTAGATAACACGCTCTTTCCCAGAAACTGTAACTAAGGTCTGCTCGGCATAGTTGCAGTATAAACCACAGGTGGGCTCTGTGTGTGTTGAACAAACACAAAATGCAGCCAGCTATATATATATACTCTAATACGTGTTTGAATCTAACAACGCAAAAGGTTTTTTTTTTCTTTATTTTCATTGGCTTTATTATTTTGGTCAGTAGTGTATGTAAGCAAGCATATAGCTCCTGTCTCAATGGAAATTTCCTCACAGGTGAAGGCGGATAATAATTAGGCACGAGGTTTTGACAATGCTGGCGGTGTGGTTTTGGATTACAGATTCTTTTTTAAGCAGTTAATATTTGTAGGCTTTTCTGTTAACGCGATTTTGGCTACTGTTGCCGCGGATAGCTGGAATCGTTTAAGGCAAATATATATAATTAATATTGTGTTCATTTATTCTGACAAACGTGAGTGAAAAGAGTGGTTGCTACAGTGGGAATCAAACACCTACTCTCTCTCTCTCTCTCTCTCTCTCTCTCTCTCTCTCTCTCTCTCTCTCTCTCTCTCTCTTTCTCAATCTTGCCTCCTCGGTATTTCGTTCGCCCTTTCAATCTCTATCAATAATTCTCTATCTCGCTGGAGATCTCTTCCTCTCTGTCTCTCTTTAACTCTCTCCCTCACACTCTCTCTGGTTCTTTCTTTGTTCTTCCTTTACTGACCTTCTCTCCCGCTTGCCGCTGTGTTTCTCTTTACTTTCACTCTTTATATGAATATACCACCCCAGCTGCAGAGTTTCATAGACAAACCTATTTTTCTAATCGTTCGGTCCACTCTTCAGGGGATATTTGAAATTGCCTGCCGATTTTTCATTATTTTTATATTAAGTTACAAAAAATAATTTTATCCGCTTTGTAATGGTGTTAGCTTGATTTTTTTTCTGTGTGAGTGAGTGTGGGTGCATCTATGTGCGCGCGTATATATGTGTGTGTGCGCCCGCGCGCGCGTGTGTGTATGTGCGCACACGTGTATGTATGCGTGTGTATGTGTGTATGTGTGCGCACACGCTCATAAGCGTATGTGCGCGCACACACGCTTACGTGTACGCGTGTGTGTACATGTGCGTGTGTGCGTTTTTGCATGTGTGTGCGCCCACCGTGTGTGTGTGTGTGTGCTTGTGTCCAATGTTGTGGTTATTTCTCCTGTTCATCATTTTTGTCTCCTTAGACCCGCCCACACCATTACCCCTATTTCTTTTCCTACTTTTTTCTCTCATTCGGGTCTGGGTTTCAAAGACAATATAACAATGACATTTCCGGTGTCACAAACAAGGCTTTTATCATTAGTTTAGGATAACATTTTTTTTTCAAATATTCTGGGACTTTCTTAAGTATAGAAAATATAGGCGTATTCTGTTTTTATTCATTTATTTATTTATTTAAATATCTCTTATTAATGCTTAGATGGCAAAGTAAATATTTGTTTATAGAATAAGCAACTCTTGAGTTCGACAGAGATACAACGCCACCCACTAAGCCTCTACCTTGAGTGGCTCTTGACCATGTATTGGGTTAACATTAGTACGTATAAAAAAATGAAGAGAACAGATTTAAGAAATGGCAAAAGATCAAACTGGAATTAGTTGAATATAACAAAAAGAAAGAATAATAGACGGAGCCAGGGGTTGCTTGATTGGTGACTGACAAGTTGCAAACGGAGTAAGAAAATTTGTAAAATTTAAATAAATATCTGACCGTCGATGAATATAGCTTACCAAACTCTGTCCGAATATCTGAGCAAGGGTTTATTATTATTGACATCATATATATATATATATATATATATATATATATATATATATATATATATACGATGCGGTGGGAACGAAAGTAATCTATAAGTTATACAAATTCTAACGTTCGCAGCATTCATTCAAAAGAGTGCTCAATACATGTAGTAGAGCGATAATTATTTATTTATTATAATTTTATCATATAGACAAAACCATTTTACTCACGACAAAGATGGTGTTGGGTGGGTCGGGTGGCTAATGTTGGATGGAGTTAACCACCCGACCCACCCAACACCAAACTGCTGTCAGCAACAACTATCGTTTCCACTTAGATTTTTTGTTAAGTACATTTTTTCTTCTCTAAAAATGGAAAAAGGAAGTGACGTTTTACATCCGGGCTTGCCTAAAAACAGGATTGTTCATAACCATTTCCGACCCTCACCCGTAGATGTGCAGTTAAAATGCACTGAAACCAAGTTGCATCTTTGTCGTGAGTAAAATGGTTTTGTCTATATGATAAAATTATAATAAATAAATATATATATATATATATATATATATATATATATATATATATATATATATATATATATATATATTTGTGTATTTAGGCAGCAATCCTTCTTTAATGCACATTTCATTAAAAACGACTGACAAGGTGCTTTTATTTAGTTTTTTATATAATTTCTCGTGCGATCTAATAAAGTTTTTCTTTTCAGAGGATAAATTATATAAAAACTGTCCGAATGTTCTTTTTATCCGAGCGCTTTCGGCTATACATTTAGCCATTTTCAAGGATTATATTTCAACTGTTAGAATTAGAAATAGAAATAGTTTGTTATATGTATGTTTTATAAAGTGATTCATTTTTTTTTGTTTCAAAACACGGTCAAGATATTATGTCCATGTTCAAAGTTAATATTATTAAGTGTTGGTTCGTTTGTTTTTATTAGTAAGGCTTCCATTATTTTTAGCCTTTTTTTTTTTGCAAGTGGATGATGCTATTATATTAGTGTTGTCGACAAGTATATTCCGAATACATATAAGGAGATATACAAAAATAGAAAGAGGCGTGAGGCAAGGGTGTGTCTTCTCACCGGACTTATTCAACCTATACAGCGAGGCAATTCTGAAGGAACTGGAGATCCTACAAGGATTCATTATTACCGGCTACAAAAATACCAACATAAGATACGCAGATGCCACGGTACTGATAGCAGACATGGAAAAGAAACTACAAAACCTCCTACAGAAGGTAGCGGAGGAGAGCGAGAAGAAAGGACTAATCATAAACTACCAGAATCTATGATCATCAGTAAAACGATGAGCTCAAAATGCGATTTGCATGTCGGGGACACTAAAATCAAACATGTGAGGAAGTTTAATATCTGGGAAGTGTTATGACGGAGGACAGTAGGTGCGACGCTGAGATTCGAAGACGTATTGGGATGGCGAAGGGCGTATTCCAAAGGCTGGGCAGATTATTACGAGACAGGAGGATTTCATTGGTAACAAAGAAAAGAGAACTGAGCGGCTTCGGGATATCTGTCCTCCTTTACGGCAGCGAATGTCAGGCGGTCTCCTCAAAGACGAAGAAGAGATTCGAAGAAACGGAGCTATGGTTCTACAGAAGGATGCTAAGGATATCATGGTCCGAGCATGTGAGCAACGATGAAGTTTTGGAGAGGATACAAAAAGGAGGAAACTTATACTTAGCATCAGGAAGAGGTAGCTTAAATTGCTGGGACACGTAATGAGAAAGGAGGGTTTGGAGAATCTGATACTCACAGGTCGAATAGATGGAAAGTGAGACAAGGGAAAGCAACGAATGACATACCTGGCGGGCTTAAGAAAGTGGATGACAGAAGAGGGTGTGGGGGAAGTAGCAAAGGGATAAAACTTATTGAGATCTAGGGGAAGTGGAGAGCCATGATCGACCACGATCTGAAGGGACACGGTACATATAAAGAATATTCGGATTATTATGCTCATCTTTGTTATTATTACAGTGTTTTGCCCACAGTTTTTGCCCTTCATCTGTTGTATATGGATCCGGGTAACCTACTGAGTATATCGAACTTAACACTTTATTTAATCTACGGTGGCGAGGGTAGACTGTTCTCGTTACACCATCACAAGTCTAAGAAAATATATTTTTTTTTAGTACTGCACAGTTATCGCTTGCAACTGTTTCCATTGATTACAAGTACACACTACCCGGCCCAGTAATTGAACTCATAATTACCATGTCACTAATTCAGTTAGTCTGCACGGTGATTATCCAGTCATGTGACACATAACAGACAATCAGTAGAACTCTGGATTTTACAGAAAAAAAATTATCAAATACACCGCAGGAAAGAGGTGCTCATTGCTTCTGCGTTAAGACAGGCATGATCTAGCTCTTCCTTCAGATACTTTTTTGGGGAGAAAGCGAGCAGCAAATTGTCACACTTTGTTGGCATATTTTCTTGTTTGGAAAAATTAAAAAGTTTTTCGTTCTTTCGACTTACATCGAGGCAATTTTTTTTATATTTTTCTTCATTATAAATGATTAGGTAGTAAGTTACTCAGACTGCCAAGTATGAGGAAGGTCACTCAATCTTTATTAAGAAAGTGTTAGAGTAAAGGTGGCGGTTGCATCTAACTAGTTCAACAGTAAAAAAAAAAATGAGACCTAATTGCCAATCTAGTAGCACGTTTAATTTTATGCAATCGAGGAGCTAAGGAGAACACATCGTTAAAACAATTACCAGGAAAATATTTGTACAAAAAACAGATGGAAGCCACATCACGACGGTGGGAGATTGACTGAATTCGAGATGCTTGTTCAGTATCGATTACCTTACAGATCCGTCTTTAAATTTTGCCAAGAATTTTGAGATATATAGCAGAAGCTGACGAGCTTTTTTTTTATTGTTTCACCCTAAGCAAAGCGATAATGCCAATAAAAGGCGGGGGTGAATGTAAAGAGTGAAGGTAAACGAGCATAAGAAGACAGAAGATGGCGATTGACGTTGCATTGAAATTTTTGAAGGTTGTAATCCAGAAAGGAAGTAATCGGAAGGGAGTTCCACAGGAGGGAAGTGCGAAAAGTGAAACTTTTAGAGTGGAAGTGACGGTAACATCAAGCAAGTACAACAGTAAAACGGTGGGACCTAGTTGCCAATCTAGTAGCCAGCTTAAATTTATTCAGTCGAGACACTATGGAGAACCGCTCATCAGAACAATCGCCATGAAAATATTTGGAGAAAGGACAAAGAGAAGCCAAGTTACGTCGGTGGGAAAGTGACTGAAGTTGCAATGCCAGGCCAGGCAAGGATTGATTATATTACAGACTTTTATAAAAAAAAGACTAAACTACCCTTGACCCGTTGTGTCACTGACGGTTCCGGTTATAATATGTTGAAGTTGATTTCAACATACCATTGAAATGAAAGTTAATTTATTTATAATTCAATTAAATATTTCAATTCGATCGTGTCATCATTCGTTTGGTTTAGAAGTTCATGTTTAAAGTTTTACTGATTGTTTTACAGTACGAGTCGGCAACCTTTTGAAGAGGGCAGGCCAAACGGATACGCAGTCTCTCGGAGGAGGGATATGATATCAAATGTACAATAATAAACTGTCTCGACCTCACACCGCTCCGTCCAGAAGGCTGCCTTTATCTGGAGGTTTAAAGAAAAAACTTCCAAAAAATAACTTCATTTTCCCATTATTCAATAGGCTTTTCTATTTCCTGATTGCTGATCAAGCACTATATAAAGATAGAGTGGGCCAGAAAGCTATGCATTGTCTCGGAGGATGGCCATCATATCAAATGTACTATAATGAATTGTCTTGACCTCAGGCCAATCTGACCTTTGTCTAGAGGTTTAAAGAAAATACAACAAAGTCAATGTTATATTTAAACAAGTTTCCTTATTTTACTGCAGGAATAACAGAATAACCCAATCAACAAAAAAAATGCAAATTCCTTACCCCAGTTTGGCGGATTGGTCAGAAATCCTTCGCGAGCCTGGTGTAGCCCCAGGGCCGGGTGTGGTCCCAGGGCGGGGGTGGCCCCAGGGCCGGGTGTGGTCCAAGGGCCGGGGGTGGTGATCCCTGGTTTACACCATTTAATAGGAATAGAATGTCCTGGATAAATTTGAACTTAAAATTTGAACTTTAAATTTTGAATTAAATTAAAAATATTTTTTTAATATGCCAAAAATATTTTTGAATCATATTCACTTTAAAATATATTTTTTAAATATTTAAAATGTTGTTAGTCTAAAGAAAGCTGAAATATAAATAATTACTCTACAAATAATGGAACGAAACGGCAAAGCAGGATCTCTTTGTGTCTGTCTTTAATTTAAAAATATTTAAATTAAAAAATTGTCGCAGAAAGAAAAAAAAGAAAGTTTAAATAAAAATACTTACTGTATAAATAAGTTGCATTTTTAAATTTTATTCACTTAAAATATTTTAAAATCAGATTAACTTAAATCACCACACAAGCACACACGCAATCACAGGCTTTTAGTATTATAGATAGATAGATAAATAGATAGATAGATAGATAGATAGATAGATAGATAGATAGATAGATAGTGAACAAAATTAGATTATCTATCTAGATAATCTAGATAATTTAGATAGATAGATAGATAGATAGATAGATAGATAGTGAACAAAATTAGATAGATAGTGAACAAAATTAGATAGATAGATAGATAGATAGTGAACAAAATTAGATAGATAGTGAACAAAATTAGATAGATAGTAAACAAAATTAGATAGATAGATAGTAAACAAAATTAGATAGTAAACAAAATTAGATAGATAGATAGTAAACACAATGCGATAGACAGATAGATAGCAAACAAAATGAGATAGATAAATAGATAGATAGTAAACAAAATGAGATAATAGATAGATAGGTAGTAAACAAAATTAGATAGATAGATAGTAAACAAAATGAGATATACAGATAGATAGATAGATAGATAGATAGATAGTAAACAAAATGAGATAGATAGATAGATAGATAGTAAACAAAATGAGATAAATAGACAGATAGATAGTAAACAAAATGAGATAGATAGACAGATAGATAGATAGTAAACAAAATGAGATAGATAGATAGATAGATAGATAGATAGATAGATAGATGTCATAGAACATTCTAAAAACCTAGATGGGAAACGAAGTTTTCTGTAAAAACATTTACCTCTAAGAAGAGGGTCAATGATGTCTCATATTTGAAATATCATCTCTCAGTCAGTAGAACGAGAAGAAAAGACTTGTCAAAGATATTAAGACAGATCTAATATTCGAAGATTAATTGCCCGCCCCAGAAATGATCCAACATCTTTGCTATTAATAAATTCGAGATTTTTGTCAGTCGACCTCCTTTGTTGGGCGTTGCTATGATAGAGTATCTATATTGAAAGATATACAAGGTTTATGTTACACAACACGCTACTATTGCAGCAGAGACCGACAAATTGTTTGGTTTTGAATTAACTGGTCCCTTACAAGTATTCCGATCTAATAAAGATGGTACAAAAATATTTTGACACTATTTATTCACGTACGCGCCTTATTTTTTTTTATCAAAAAATCTTTGCTTGTAAATGACATTGAAATAACACAGACGCCATAAGCGATCTCTGATCGTTATCTATTCATAGAGAGACAGATTTTTATACTAAGATTTCAGCCAATAAAACGCCTGAGAGCCACTCAAGGTAGAGTGTTACAAGAAAAACAAATTCTAATGTTGAATGCCGTCTGTGGTATGATTGGAAGAGCTGATGATGAGAAGTATGAGGAAACAGATAATAAATAAAGATTGACCCTTGGCACGATTGATTGATTGATCGTGTTTAAATGCCCCTCAACGTCTTCGGGGACATTTAAAGCAGTGGTCGCCAATTTTTGATGGTCCGCAGAAAAATTCGGCCATTATTTCAATATTTATGAAGCTTCATATTCAAAAATGACAAATAACAAAACGTATTCTGGTTGGTATATTTGTTCAAGAGCTTATGTTTAATCTCGAAATAAACACGAGTACACAAGTACAAAATTTGACATCATCCAGCCATAGTATAACCTAACATGACTTGCAAAATACTTGGGACTGAATTGTTTCTTACCATTACTTACTATTAACTAGTTACTGAATGACTTAATAGTATAATTTTCTACCAACATGGCATAGCAACCGAGTAATGGCGGGATCTTCAAGAATCGGCTTATGCACCAGATACAAATTTATAAACATTCGTACTTGAAAACTATTTTTGCTAAATATTTTTGAAAAAAATAATACTTTTAGTGGACGTTGAAAATGTCAAATCGCCTTACGGATGACATTTTCGCATGACATTGAAAACGCGTAATCAGAAATCTACTCAATAAAAAAAATAATTTTAGTGGACGTTGAAAATGTCAAATCGCCTTACGGATGACATTTTCGCATGACATTGTAAACGCGTAATCAGTAATAGACTCAGTGTTAATGACTGAAAATACTATCTTATTATTTTTTACGGAGCCTAACATTAAAATTCTGTAATACTTGAATAAACTTCAACTTTTCAATTTGTTTTATTTAAATAATTGCACTATAAGTTTTGTTACCTTTAATGAGAACTTTTAATATTAATAAAAATAAAAGTTTTTCAATTATTATTATTATATAAATGTATTTACGTTTTTGTTTTTGTTTTCTAAATTCATATTAGTAGCCCGCCAAATTTAAAATTATTCATTTAGTGGTCCATGAAGTTCAAATGGTGGGCGAGCACTGATTTAGAGGCAAATTGATTGTGTTCTAAACATATTTTATTGTTTGTCATGTATGGATGAGATAAATAGTACTTCGGATATGTTTGAAAGCCAATTTCATAGATCGTTTGGTATGGTTGAAGGAAAATTTTATAGATTTTTCTGTATACTTGAAGGGAAAATTTTCCAAAGTTGAATTTTTATTGTTCGTCAGTTATGTTTTAAAACAAGTTTTATTGTTTGTCAAGAATGATTTTTATTTGTGTAAACACACGTAAACACTTTTTATACATTATGAAATGGACAAAGTCCGACAATTATTTAAGACATCTTTTATGTTTATACGTTCTTTTTATAAATACAAATATTTAAGTAAATGCTCTGTTTTATAATAAACAGTATTAACAGCATTTACCGGCCTGAATGTCCGAGAAATTGTCATAGAAAATATGCATCCTCTGAAATGAATCGAACCTGTATCCTATACGGAACCATCATATAGCCTGACGTGCCTTAACCGATTGGGCCATAGAGGAGCGTTCGGTTAGGAAGGTCGATTTTACTATTTTACAAGGTCGGAGGACGCATATTTTCTATAAAAACTTCTCGGGCATTCAGGCCGGTAAATGTTATTTAATACTGTTTATTATAAACAGATCAGTTACTTAAATATTTGTATCTATAAAAAGAATGTTAAACATAAAAATGTCTTTATATATATATATATATATATATTATGAAGTGGACAAAGTCCTACAATTATTTAAGATACTTTTTTATGTTTATATGTTCTTTTTATAGATATAAATATTGAAATAAATGCTCTGTTTATAATAAACAGTATTAACAACATTTATCGGCCTGAATGTCCGAGAAATTGTCATAGAAAATATGCATCCTTCGACAGGAATCGAACCTGTATCTTATACGGAACCGTCATATATCCTGACGTGCCTTAACCGATTGGGCTACAGAGGAACGTTTCGGTTAGCAAGGCCGATTTTACTGTTTTTAAACACAATTCTCCATGATTTTCTCTTGTACATTCATATCTGCTCGATGCGTATCCAAATGTAAACAAATGACGTCATACATTTTTTTTTTACAAATTGCTGCATGTTTTATGGTTTAATATTTTCAAAATTTCTTTAAGATTGTTCGTTCTTTAATACTTGTTCCTAATTTCCTGAAACTGCAACATTTTATCATGATGTGCCTGATTCTATATGACTCCTGACATGGTACACATATTGATGGGATTTTATTTCTCAATAAATGTCTGTGAGTAACATGTGTATCTCCAATAAGGAGTCTAGCGAGAACCACCTCCTCTCCTCTTATCTTTTGTTAGCCAGCGAACTATTCACAAATGAATATTGCGGAAGTTATTCTTTTGGCAATATTCCATAACTGTTACCATTTCCTTTAAAAAGTAATGGAGAAAGCTATTGAAGAAATGTTATTCTCCCATTTATTTTCCCCATTATTGGCAGTATCATATCCGTAAGGAAAATGAATGACAAACATGTGTTGTTCTCAGAAAGACTTTTATACCAGTAAGTCATACACGAAACTATATATATATATATATATGTTATATATATATATATATTATATATATATATATATATATATATATATATATATTATATATATATATATATATATAAATATATATATATATATATTATATAATATATATATATCTATTATATATATATGTATTATATATATATATATGTATATATATATATATTTATATGTATATATATATATGTATATATATATATATATATATATATATATATATAAATATATATATATATTCATATATACATATATATATATATATATATATATATATATATATATATATATATATATATATATATATACATACATATATATAATTACGTGTGTCCAACGTGGGAAACAATATATCATATATCTACACAGCGTACAGAGTGTAAGGAGAAACAAAAAGGAAGTTTCTTACATATAATATAGAGATACTTCTGTGTTTCTGAGAAAATATGTTTAGGACTCCAGTGTAGTCGATTACTGTCTCTACTGTCATTAGAGCTTTTCTTCAACTGGCTTGCGGCGATCGACACTGACCTTCCTTGCCAACAGTAGAATTCGTCTCTGTGGCTGATATCAGTCATCCATTGATCTGGTCCGGAGAGCGACCGTTGCTCGAAGGAGTGATCAGCTCAACGGTGGTAGACAAATGAGTGCTTCGCTTCAATTGTGGTGCAGTGATCATCACTGAACATTCCTTACTACCTTCAGATATGGTTGAAGGAAAATGTTCCCCTAGTAGAGAAGAAGTTCTATTGTTTGTGTAAACACTTATTAACATTTTTTTTAATATTTTATTGTAAAGTCCAATCTTTCTGACAAATTGCAGTATCTTATCTGGTTTAATATTTTGAAAAAGTTCTCTAAGATTGTTACTTCTGTAATACTTGTTCCGGATTTTCCGAAAGTTGCAATATTCCAACACGATATGCCTGGCCGTGTACAATTCCTGACATGCTACACAAAGGTTATTTCCTTCTAATTTTCAGAACTGTTCCTATGGGACGCTCTCCAAATGTTTAAATAGACTGCGATAATTTTTTTTTATCATTCTCTTCTAACTTTTCCGCTTATACGACAACATGTAAATCTCTCGCGGAAGATTGCATTTTTTCCCTATTTGGGAAACGCATGAACAATACATACACACAGGTACGTACGCACATTCACTCATTCAAATACTTCGGACCAAAAAGTTACCATATTTATTTGTTACACATCGTTTTTGTCACTTGTAAACCTTTGTTGTTAATACATTTATCATTTGTTTGTATATATATATATATCGGCTCTTGTTGTTTCTTTTTTTTTTCATTTAGGTAGTCTCATACTCCGCGTTCGACATGTTTGGTGTCGGCATTTCAGGAGACACACATGTTTATCTCTTAACGCGTACAGCGACCCGTAACAAGCATATTGGTGGAATTTCATTTCTCAATAAATATCTGTGAGTAACCTGTGTATGTCAAATATAGAGTCTGGATAGAAGCACAATTCCTCTATTATTTTCTTTCTGTAACCAGAGAAACATTCGTCGATAATTAGCTGAATATTGTGGAGTTAATTATTATGACAGTTATTGTATTTTTTTATCACTCTCTTCAGATCTTATCTGTCAACATGTAAGTCTCTCACGGAAAAACGCATTCCCCTTTGGGAAACTCATGAACAATACATACACACACCCGTACGTAGACACTTTCACTCACTTCACATACTTTGGACCAAAAAGGTTACACATTCATTTGTTAGTTACATTGTTGTCTACGTCACATGTAAAACTTTGTTTTTAATACATTTATCATTTGTTTGTATATATCGGTTCTTGTTTCTTTACATTTCTTTTAGGTGGACTCATGCTCTGAGTTCGCCATGTTTGTTGTGGGCATTTCAGGAGGCACACGTGTTTATCTCTTAACGGATATAGCGACCGGCAACACACATACTGGTGGGGTTTCATTTCTCAATAAATATAACATGTGTATGTCCAATAAGGAGTCTTCCTCTATTATTATCCGTCAACATGTAAGTCTCTCACGGAAAAACGCGTTCCATTTTGGGAAACGCATGAACAATACCTACACACACACACGTACGTACACACATTCACTCACTTCACATACTTTGGACCAAAAAGATTCTACATGCATTTGTTACACACATTATTGTCTTTGTTAATTGTAACTCTTTTTGTTGTTAATACATTATCATTTGTCTGTACACACACACACACACACACACACACACACACACACATACACACACACACATATATATATATATATATATATATATAATATTAGTAGTAGTAGTAATCTTATAAGTATAAGTAACTACACTCGTTTCGGAAAACCTTCGGTTTCTTGATTTGCAAAAAATCAAATCAATATCGAAAGAAAAAAAAGGTATAAAAATAAAGAAAAAGCCGAAAACATCAACGCCTGTCGAAAACAATCGTTCAGCATGCAGGTCCAAAGCCCAAAGAAAAAATAACCGATACAAGTACGCAACTAACTAAATAAAGTACTCAATACAATAAGTAGAGCAGACCTAGTTAAACCTAGAGAGCCAGACAAACCTAGCAAGGCTTCACCTAAACGGATCGTCAGAGAAGGCTGATATATATGTCGGTTCTTGTGGTTTCTTTAGATTTCTTTATGTGGACTCATATCCCGAGTCTGCCATGTTTGTTGTGGGAATTTCAGGAGACACACGTGTTTATCTCTCAACGCGTACAGCGGCCCGCAGCACACATATTGGTGGAATTTCATTTCTCAATAAATGTAACCCGTGTATGTCCAATAAGGATTTTGGCTAGAACCACTTCCTATTATTATCTTTTGGTAACCAGAGAAACATTCACCGATAATTGGTTGAATATTGTGGAGTTTATTATTATGATAATTATTCCATTTTCCTTTACAGATCACGACAGCTATTAGGGAGATGTGATTAAATATACTTTAATGTTTAAAAAAATATTCAGTATTATTATTGTTTAAGTAATAAGCATTAAAAAAGGAATTTTCGACAATATACGCATTTTTTACATATTTATGGTTATTTTTTTTTAACTTTTATTAAAAGCGAAATTTTTGTACATGTAGCTTTTTGGTTTTTGGGGTTTTTTTAAGCTTTTCACCCCAAGCAAGCCTGGAAGCCACTAGCACGTAAGGAGTTAAAGAAGATTTGGAGCGAAAGAAGATAGCAGTGTTAGAGGAAAGGATGTGGAGAAGGATAGTGGATAGATCAAGGCAAGGGGTTACAGAAGATTTGGAGCGAGAGCAGGTAGGAGTGTTAGAGGAAAGGATGTGGAGAAGGATAGTGGATAGATCAAGCAAAGGGGTTACAGAAGATTTGGAGCGAGAGCAGGTAGGAGTGTTAGAGGAAAGGATGTGGAGAAGGATAGTGGATAGATCAAGGCAATGGGTTACAGAAGATTTGGAGCGAGAGCAGGTAGGAGTGTTAGAGGAAAGGATGTGGAGAAGGATAGTGGATAGATCAAGGCAAGGGGTTACAGAAGATTTGGAGCGAGAGCAGATAGGAGTGTTAGAGGAAAGGATGTGGAGAAGGATAGTGGATAGATCAAGACAAGGGGTTACAGAAGATTTGGAGCGAGAGCAGATAGGAGTGTTAGAGGAAAGGATGTGGAGAAGGATAGTGGATAGATCAAGGCAAGAGGTTACAGAAGGTTTGGAGCGATAGCAGATAGGAGTGTTAGAGGGAAGGATGTGGAGAAGGATAGTGGATAGATCAAGGCAAGAGGTTACAGAAGGTTTGGAGCGAGAGCAGATAGGAGTGTTAGAGGAAAGGATGTGGAGAAGGATAGTGGATAGATCAAGGCAAGAGGTTACAGAAGGTTTGGAGCGATAGCAGATAGGAGTGTTAGAGGGAAGGATGTGGAGAAGGATAGTGGATAGATCAAGGCCAGGGGTTACAGAAGATTTGGAGCGAGAGCAGATAGGAGTGTTAGAGGAAAGGATGTGGAGAAGGATAGTGGATAGATCAAGGCAATGGGTTACAGAAGATTTGGAGCGAGAGCAGGTAGGAGTGTTAGAGGAAAGGATGTGGAGAAGGATAGTGGATAGATCAAGGCAAGGGGTTACAGAAGATTTGGAGCGAGAGCAGGTAGGAGTGTTAGAGGAAAGGATGTGGAGAAGGATAGTGGATAGATCAAGGCAAGGGGTTACAGAAGATTTGGAGCGAGAGCAGATAGGAGTGTTAGAGGGAAGGATGTGGAGAAGGATAGTGGATAGATCAAGGCAAGAGGTTACAGAAGGTTTGGAGCGATAGCAGATAGGAGTGTTAGAGGAAAGGATGTGGAGAAGGATAGTGGATAGATCAAGGCAAGGGGTTACAGAAGATTTGGAGCGAGAGCAGATAGGAGTGTTAGAGGAAAGGATGTGGAGAAGGATAGTGGATAGATCAAGGCAAGGGGTTACAGAAGATTTGGAGCGAGAGCAGGTAGGAGTGTTAGAGGAAAGGATGTGGAGAAGGATAGTGGATAGATCAAGGCAAGGGGTTACAGAAGATTTGGAGCGAGAGCAGGTAGGAGTGTTAGAGGAAAGGATGTAGAGAAGGATAGTGGATAGATCAAGGCAAGGGGTTACAGAAGATTTGGAGCGAGAGCAGAGAGGAGTGTTAGAGGAAAGGATGTAGAGAAGGATAGTGGATAGATCAAGGCAAGGGGTTACAGAAGATTTGGAGCGAGAGCAGGTAGGAGTGTTAGAGGAAAGGATGTGGAGAAGGATAGTGGATAGATCAAGGCAAGGGGTTACAGAAGATTTGGAGCGAGAGCAGGTAGGAGTGTTAGAGGAAAGGATGTAGAGAAGGATAGTGGATAGATCAAGGCAAGGGGTTACAGAAGATTTGGAGCGAGAGCAGGTAGGAGTGTTAGAGGAAAGGATGTGGAGAAGGATAGTGGATAGATCAAGGCAAGGGGTTACAGAAGATTTGGAGCGAGAGCAGATAGGAGTGTTAGAGGAAAGGATGTGGAGAAGTATAGTGGATAGATCAAGGCAAGGGGTTACAGAAGATTTGGAGCGAGAGCAGGTAGGAGTGTTAGAGGAAAGGATGTAGAGAAGGATAGTGGATAGATCAAGGCAAGGGGTTACAGAAGATTTGGAGCGAGAGCAGGTAGGAGTGTTAGAGGAAAGGATGTAGAGAAGGATAGTGGATAGATCAAGGCAAGGGGTTACAGAAGATTTGGAGCGAGAGCAGGTAGGAGTGTTAGAGGAAAGGATGTGGAGAAGGATAGTGGATAGATCAAGGCAAGGGGTTACAGAAGATTTGGAGCGAGAGCAGGTAGGAGTGTTAGAGGAAAGGATGTAGAGAAGGATAGTGGATAGATCAAGGCAAGGGGTTACAGAAGATTTGGAGCGAGAGCAGGTAGGAGTGTTAGAGGAAAGGATGTGGAGAAGGATAGTGGATAGATCAAGGCAAGGGGTTACAGAAGATTTGGAGCGAGAGCAGATAGGAGTGTTAGAGGAAAGGATGTGGAGAAGTATAGTGGATAGATCAAGGCAAGGGGTTACAGAAGATTTGGAGCGAGAGCAGGTAGGAGTGTTAGAGGAAAGGATGTGGAGAAGTATAGTGGATAGATCAAGGCAAGGGGTTACAGAAGATTTGGAGCGAGAGCAGGTAGGAGTGTTAGAGGAAAGGATGTGGAGAAGTATAGTGGATAGATCAAGGCAAGGGGTTACAGAAGATTTGGAGCGAGAGCAGGTAGGAGTGTTAGAGGAAAGGATGTAGAGAAGGATAGTGGATAGATCAAGGCAAGGGGTTACAGAAGATTTGGAGCGAGAGCAGGTAGGAGTGTTAGAGGAAAGGATGTAGAGAAGGATAGTGGATAGATCAAGGCAAGGGGTTACAGAAGATTTGGAGCGAGAGCAGGTAGGAGTGTTAGAGGAAAGGATGTGGAGAAGGATAGTGGATAGATCAAGGCAAGGGGTTACAGAAGATTTGGAGCGAGAGCAGATAGGAGTGTTAGAGGAAAGGATGTGGAGAAGTATAGTGGATAGATCAAGGCAAGGGGTTACAGAAGATTTGGAGCGAGAGCAGGTAGGAGTGTTAGAGGAAAGGATGTGGAGAAGTATAGTGGATAGATCAAGGCAAGGGGTTACAGAAGATTTGGAGCGAGAGCAGGTAGGAGTGTTAGAGGAAAGGATGTAGAGAAGGATAGTGGATAGATCAAGGCAAGGGGTTACAGAAGATTTGGAGCGAGAGCAGATAGGAGTGTTAGAGGAAAGGATGTGGAGAAGTATAGTGGATAGATCAAGGCAAGGGGTTACAGAAGATTTGGAGCGAGAGCAGGTAGGAGTGTTAGAGGAAAGGATGTGGAGAAGGATAGTGGATAGATCAAGGCAAGGGGTTACAGAAGATTTGGAGCGAGAGCAGGTAGGAGTGTTAGAGGAAAGGATGTAGAGAAGGATAGTGGATAGATCAAGGCAAGGGGTTACAGAAGATTTGGAGCGAGAGCAGGTAGGAGTGTTAGAGGAAAGGATGTAGAGAAGGATAGTGGATAGATCAAGGCAAGGGGTTACAGAAGATTTGGAGCGAGAGCAGGTAGGAGTGTTAGAGGAAAGGATGTGGAGAAGGATAGTGGATAGATCAAGGCAAGGGGTTACAGAAGATTTGGAGCGAGAGCAGATAGGAGTGTTAGAGGAAAGGATGTGGAGAAGTATAGTGGATAGATCAAGGCAAGGGGTTACAGAAGATTTGGAGCGAGAGCAGGTAGGAGTGTTAGAGGAAAGGATGTGGAGAAGGATAGTGGATAGATCAAGGCAAGGGGTTACAGAAGATTTGGAGCGAGAGCAGATAGGAGTGTTAGAGGAAAGGATGTGGAGAAGGATAGTGGATAGACCAAGGCAAGGGTTTACAGAAGATTTGGAGCGAGAGCAGGTAGGAGTGTTAGAGGAAAGGATGTGGAAAAGGATAGTGGATAGATCAAGGCACGGGGTTACAGAAGATTTGGAGCGAGAGCAGATAGGAGTGTTAGAGGAAAGGATGTGGAGAAGGATAGTGGATAGATCAAGGCAAGGGGTTACAGAAGATTTGGAGCGAGAGCAAGTAGGAGTGTTAGAGGAAAGGATGTGGAGAAGGATAGTGGATAGATCAAGGCAAGGGGTTACAAAAAGATTTGGAGCGAGAGCAGGTAGGAGTGTTAGAGGAAAGGATGTGGAGAAGGATAGTGGATAGATCAAGGCAAGGGGTTACAGAAGATTTGGAGCGAGAGCAGATAGGAGTGTTAGAGGAAAGGATGTGGAGAAGTATAGTGGATAGATCAAGGCAATGGGTTACAGAAGATTTGGAGCGAGACCAGGTAGGAGTGTTAGAGGAAAGGATGTGGAGAAGGATAGTGGATAGATCAAGGCAAGGGGTTACAGAAGATTTGGAGCGAGAGCAGATAGGAGTGTTAGAGGAAAGGATGTGGAGAAGGATAGTGGATAGATCAAGGCAAGGGGTTACAGAAGATTTGGAGCGAGAGCAGGTAGGAGTGTTAGGGGAAAGGATGTGGAGAAGGATAGTGGATAGATCAAGGCAAGGGGTTACAGAAGATTTGGAGCGAGAGCAGGTAGGAGTGTTAGAGGAAAGGATGTGGAGAAGGATAGTGGATAGATCAAGGCAATGGGTTACAGAAGATTTGGAGCGAGAGCAGATAGGAGTGTTAGAGGAAAGGATGTGGAGAAGGATAGTGGATAGATCAAGGCAAGGGGTTACAGAAGATTTGGAGCGAGAGCAGATAGGAGTGTTAGAGGAAAGGATGTGGAGAAGGATAGTGGATAGATCAAGGCAAGGGGTTACAGAAGATTTGGAGCGAGAGCAGATAGGAGTGTTAGAGGAAAGGATGTGGAGAAGTATAGTGGATAGATCAAGGCCAGGGGTTACAGAAGATTTGGAGCGAGAGCAGGTAGGAGTGTTAGAGGAAAGGATGTGGAGAAGGATAGTGGATAGATCAAGGCCAGGGGTTACAGAAGATTTGGAGCGAGAGCAGATAGGAGTGTTAGAGGAAAGGATGTGGAGAAGGATAGTGGATAGATCAAGGCAAGGGGTTACAGAAGATTTGGAGCGAGAGCAGGTAGGAGTGTTAGAGGAAAGGATGTGGAGAAGGATAGTGGATAGATCAAGGCAAGGGGTTACAGAAGATTTGGAGCGAGAGCAGGTAGGAGTGTTAGAGGAAAGGATGTGGAGAAGGATAGTGGATAGATCAAGGCAAGGGGTTACAGAAGATTTGGAGCGAGAGCAGATAGGAGTGTTAGAGGAAAGGATGTGGAGAAGTATAGTGGATAGATCAAGGCAAGGGGTTACAGAAGATTTGGAGCGAGAGCAGGTAGGAGTGTTAGAGGAAAGGATGTGGAGAAGTATAGTGGATAGATCAAGGCAAGGGGTTACAGAAGATTTGGAGCGAGAGCAGGTAGGAGTGTTAGAGGAAAGGATGTGGAGAAGTATAGTGGATAGATCAAGGCAAGGGGTTACAGAAGATTTGGAGCGAGAGCAGGTAGGAGTGTTAGAGGAAAGGATGTAGAGAAGGATAGTGGATAGATCAAGGCAAGGGGTTACAGAAGATTTGGAGCGAGAGCAGGTAGGAGTGTTAGAGGAAAGGATGTAGAGAAGGATAGTGGATAGATCAAGGCAAGGGGTTACAGAAGATTTGGAGCGAGAGCAGGTAGGAGTGTTAGAGGAAAGGATGTGGAGAAGGATAGTGGATAGATCAAGGCAAGGGGTTACAGAAGATTTGGAGCGAGAGCAGATAGGAGTGTTAGAGGAAAGGATGTGGAGAAGCATAGTGGATAGATCAAGGCAAGGGGTTACAGAAGATTTGGAGCGAGAGCAGGTAGGAGTGTTAGAGGAAAGGATGTAGAGAAGGATAGTGGATAGATCAAGGCAAGGGGTTACAGAAGATTTGGAGCGAGAGCAGATAGGAGTGTTAGAGGAAAGGATGTGGAGAAGGATAGTGGATAGACCAAGGCAAGGGTTTACAGAAGATTTGGAGCGAGAGCAGGTAGGAGTGTTAGAGGAAAGGATGTGGAAAAGGATAGTGGATAGATCAAGGCAAGGGGTTACAGAAGATTTGGAGCGAGAGCAGATAGGAGTGTTAGAGGAAAGGATGTGGAGAAGGATAGTGGATAGATCAAGGCAAGGGGTTACAGAAGATTTGGAGCGAGAGCAGGTAGGAGTGTTAGAGGAAAGGATGTGGAGAAGGATAGTGGATAGATCAAGGCAAGGGGTTACAAAAAGATTTGGAGCGAGAGCAGGTAGGAGTGTTAGAGGAAAGGATGTGGAGAAGGATAGTGGATAGATCAAGGCAAGGGGTTACAGAAGATTTGGAGCGAGAGCAGATAGGAGTGTTAGAGGAAAGGATGTGGAGAAGGATAGTGGATAGATCAAGGCAATGGGTTACAGAAGATTTGGAGCGAGAGCAGGTAGGAGTGTTAGAGGAAAGGATGTGGAGAAGGATAGTGGATAGATCAAGGCAAGGGGTTACAGAAGATTTGGAGCGAGAGCAGATAGGAGTGTTAGAGGAAAGGATGTGGAGAAGGATAGTGGATAGATCAAGGCAAGGGGTTACAGAAGATTTGGAGCGAGAGCAGGTAGGAGTGTTAGAGGAAAGGATGTGGAGAAGGATAGTGGATAGATCAAGGCAATGGGTTACAGAAGATTTGGAGCGAGAGCAGATAGGAGTGTTAGAGGAAAGGATGTGGAGAAGGATAGTGGATAGATCAAGGCAAGGGGTTACAGAAGATTTGGAGCGAGAGCAGATAGGAGTGTTAGAGGAAAGGATGTGGAGAAGGATAGTGGATAGATCAAGGCAAGGGGTTACAGAAGATTTGGAGCGAGAGCAGATAGGAGTGTTAGAGGAAAGGATGTGGAGAAGTATAGTGGATAGATCAAGGCCAGGGGTTACAGAAGATTTGGAGCGAGAGCAGGTAGGAGTGTTAGAGGAAAGGATGTGGAGAAGGATAGTGGATAGATCAAGGCCAGGGGTTACAGAAGATTTGGAGCGAGAGCAGATAGGAGTGTTAGAGGAAAGGATGTGGAGAAGGATAGTGGATAGATCAAGGCAAGGGGTTACAGAAGATTTGGAGCGAGAGCAGGTAGGAGTGTTAGAGGAAAGGATGTGGAGAAGGATAGTGGATAGATCAAGGCAAGGGGTTACAGAAGATTTGGAGCGAGAGCAGGTAGGAGTGTTAGAGGAAAGGATGTGGAGAAGGATAGTGGATAGATCAAGGCAATGGGTTACAGAAGATTTGGAGCGAGAGCAGATAGGAGTGTTAGAGGAAAGGATGTGGAGAAGGATAGTGGATAGATCAAGGCAAGGGGTTACAGAAGATTTGGAGCGAGAGCAGATAGGAGTGTTAGAGGAAAGGATGTGGAGAAGGATAGTGGATAGATCAAGGCAAGGGGTTACAGAAGATTTGGAGCGAGAGCAGATAGGAGTGTTAGAGGAAAGGATGTGGAGAAGTATAGTGGATAGATCAAGGCCAGGGGTTACAGAAGATTTGGAGCGAGAGCAGGTAGGAGTGTTAGAGGAAAGGATGTGGAGAAGGATAGTGGATAGATCAAGGCCAGGGGTTACAGAAGATTTGGAGCGAGAGCAGATAGGAGTGTTAGAGGAAAGGATGTGGAGAAGGATAGTGGATAGATCAAGGCAAGGGGTTACAGAAGATTTGGAGCGAGAGCAGGTAGGAGTGTTAGAGGAAAGGATGTAGAGAAGGATAGTGGATAGATCAAGGCAAGGGGTTACAGAAGATTTGGAGCGAGAGCAGGTAGGAGTGTTAGAGGAAAGGATGTGGAGAAGGATAGTGGATAGATCAAGGCAAGGGGTTACAGAAGATTTGGAGCGAGAGCAGATAGGAGTGTTAGAGGAAAGGATGTGGAGAAGTATAGTGGATAGATCAAGGCAAGGGGTTACAGAAGATTTGGAGCGAGAGCAGGTAGGAGTGTTAGAGAAAAGGATGTGGAGAAGTATAGTGGATAGATCAAGGCAAGGGGTTACAGAAGATTTGGAGCGAGAGCAGGTAGGAGTGTTAGAGGAAAGGATGTGGAGAAGTATAGTGGATAGATCAAGGCAAGGGGTTACAGAAGATTTGGAGCGAGAGCAGGTAGGAGTGTTAGAGGAAAGGATGTAGAGAAGGATAGTGGATAGATCAAGGCAAGGGGTTACAGAAGATTTGGAGCGAGAGCAGGTAGGAGTGTTAGAGGAAAGGATGTAGAGAAGGATAGTGGATAGATCAAGGCAAGGGGTTACAGAAGATTTGGAGCGAGAGCAGGTAGGAGTGTTAGAGGAAAGAATGTGGAGAAGGATAGTGGATAGATCAAGGCAAGGGGTTAGAGAAGATTTGGAGCGAGAGCAGATAGGAGTGTTAGAGGAAAGGATGTGGAGAAGTATAGTGGATAGATCAAGGCAAGGGGTTACAGAAGATTTGGAGCGAGAGCAGGTAGGAGTGTTAGAGGAAAGGATGTGGAGAAGTATAGTGGATAGATCAAGGCAAGGGGTTACAGAAGATTTGGAGCGAGAGCAGGTAGGAGTGTTAGAGGAAAGGATGTAGAGAAGGATATTGGATAGATCAAGGCAAGGGGTTACAGAAGATTTGGAGCGAGAGCAGGTAGGAGTGTTAGAGGAAAGGATGTGGAGAAGGATAGTGGATAGATCAAGGCAAGGGGTTACAGAAGATTTGGAGCGAGAGCAGGTAGGAGTGTTAGAGGAAAGGATGTAGAGAAGGATAGTGGATAGATCAAGGCAAGGGGTTACAGAAGATTTGGAGCGAGAGCAGGTAGGAGTGTTAGAGGAAAGGATGTGGAGAAGGATAGTGGATAGATCAAGGCAAGGGGTTACAGAAGATTTGGAGCGAGAGCAGATAGGAGTGTTAGAGGAAAGGATGTGGAGAAGTATAGTGGATAGATCAAGGCAAGGGGTTACAGAAGATTTGGAGCGAGAGCAGGTAGGAGTGTTAGAGGAAAGGATGTAGAGAAGGATAGTGGATAGATCAAGGCAAGGGGTTACAGAAGATTTGGAGCGAGAGCAGATAGGAGTGTTAGAGGAAAGGATGTGGAGAAGGATAGTGGATAGACCAAGGCAAGGGTTTACAGAAGATTTGGAGCGAGAGCAGGTAGGAGTGTTAGAGGAAAGGATGTGGAAAAGGATAGTGGATAGATCAAGGCAAGGGGTTACAGAAGATTTGGAGCGAGAGCAGATAGGAGTGTTAGAGGAAAGGATGTGGAGAAGGATAGTGGATAGATCAAGGCAAGGGGTTACAGAAGATTTGGAGCGAGAGCAGGTAGGAGTGTTAGAGGAAAGGATGTGGAGAAGGATAGTGGATAGATCAAGGCAAGGGGTTACAAAAAGATTTGGAGCGAGAGCAGGTAGGAGTGTTAGAGGAAAGGATGTGGAGAAGGATAGTGGATAGATCAAGGCAAGGGGTTACAGAAGATTTGGAGCGAGAGCAGATAGGAGTGTTAGAGGAAAGGATGTGGAGAAGGATAGTGGATAGATCAAGGCAATGGGTTACAGAAGATTTGGAGCGAGAGCAGGTAGGAGTGTTAGAGGAAAGGATGTGGAGAAGGATAGTGGATAGATCAAGGCAAGGGGTTACAGAAGATTTGGAGCGAGAGCAGATAGGAGTGTTAGAGGAAAGGATGTGGAGAAGGATAGTGGATAGATCAAGGCAAGGGGTTACAGAAGATTTGGAGCGAGAGCAGGTAGGAGTGTTAGAGGAAAGGATGTGGAGAAGGATAGTGGATAGATCAAGGCAAGGGGTTACAGAAGATTTGGAGCGAGAGCAGGTAGGAGTGTTAGAGGAAAGGATGTGGAGAAGGATAGTGGATAGATCAAGGCAATGGGTTACAGAAGATTTGGAGCGAGAGCAGATAGGAGTGTTAGAGGAAAGGATGTGGAGAAGGATAGTGGATAGATCAAGGCAAGGGGTTACAGAAGATTTGGAGCGAGAGCAGATAGGAGTGTTAGAGGAAAGGATGTGGAGAAGGATAGTGGATAGATCAAGGCAAGGGGTTACAGAAGATTTGGAGCGAGAGCAGATAGGAGTGTTAGAGGAAAGGATGTGGAGAAGTATAGTGGATAGATCAAGGCCAGGGGTTACAGAAGATTTGGAGCGAGAGCAGGTAGGAGTGTTAGAGGAAAGGATGTGGAGAAGGATAGTGGATAGATCAAGGCCAGGGGTTACAGAAGATTTGGAGCGAGAGCAGATAGGAGTGTTAGAGGAAAGGATGTGGAGAAGGATAGTGGATAGATCAAGGCAAGGGGTTACAGAAGATTTGGAGCGAGAGCAGATAGGAGTGTTAGAGGAAAGGATGTGGAGAAGGATAGTGGATAGATCAAGGCAAGGGGTTACAGAAGATTTGGAGCGAGAGCAGATAGGAGTGTTAGAGGAAAGGATGTGGAGAAGTATAGTGGATAGATCAAGGCAAGGGGTTACAGAAGATTTGGAGCGAGAGCAGGTAGGAGTGTTAGAGGAAAGGATGTGGAGAAGGATAGTGGATAGATCAAGGCAAGGGGTTACAGAAGATTTGGAGCGAGAGCAGATAGGAGTGTTAGAGGAAAGGATGTGGAGAAGGATAGTGGATAGATCAAGGCAAGGGGTTACAGAAGATTTGGAGCGAGAGCAGGTAGGAGTGTTAGAGGAAAGGATGTGGAGAAGGATAGTGGATAGATCAAGGCAAGGGGTTACAGAAGATTTGGAGCGAGAGCAGGTAGGAGTGTTAGAGGAAAGGATGTGGAGAAGGATAGTGGATAGATCAAGGCAAGGGGTTACAGAAGATTTGGAGCGAGAGCAGGTAGGAGTGTTAGAGGAAAGGATGTGGAGAAGGATAGTGGATAGATCAAGGCAAGGGGTTACAGAAGATTTGGAGCGAGAGCAGGTAGGAGTGTTAGAGGAAAGGATGTGGAGAAGGATAGTGGATAGATCAAGGCAAGGGGTTACAGAAGATTTGGAGCGAGAGCAGGTAGGAGTGTTAGAGGAACGGATGTGGAGAAGGATAGTGGATAGATCAAGGCAATGGGTTACAGAAGATTTGGAGCGAGAGCAGGTAGGAGTGTTAGAGGAAAGGATGTGGAGAAGGATAGTGGATAGATCAAGGCAAGGGGTTACAGAAGATTTGGAGCGAGAGCAGATAGGAGTGTTAGAGGAAAGGATGTGGAGAAGGATAGTGGATAGATCAAGGCAAGGGGTTACAGAAGATTTGGAGCGAGAGCAGATAGGAGTGTTAGAGGAAAGGATGTGGAGAAGTATAGTGGATAGATCAAGGCAAGGGGTTACAGAAGATTTGGAGCGAGAGCAGATAGGAGTGTTAGAGGAAAGGATGTGGAGAAGGATAGTGGATAGATCAAGGCAAGGGGTTACAGAAGATTTGGAGCGAGAGCAGGTAGGAGTGTTAGAGGAAAGGATGTGGAGAAGGATAGTGGATAGATCAAGGCCACGGGTTACAGAAGATTTGGAGCGAGAGCAGGTAGGAGTGTTAGAGGAAAGGATGTGGAGAAGGATAGTGGATAGATCAAGGCAAGGGGTTACAGAAGATTTGGAGTGAGAGCAGATAGGAGTGTTAGAGGAAAGGATGTGGAGAAGTATAGTGGATAGATCAAGGCAAGGGGTTACAGAAGATTTGGAGCGAGAGCAGATAGGAGTGATAGACGAAAGGATGAGGAGAAGGATAGTGGATATGTCGATTGACGTTACATTTGAATAGTTGGAGATTATAGTTGACAGAGAAAAAGGAATGAGGGAGAGAGTTCCAGAAGCGAGAGGTTCGAGACATGAAGCTATTGGAGTAGAAGAGACGTCTACATCTAACAGTTTCACCAGTGAAAAGGTGGGAGCGGGACGCCAGCCTCGTAGGACGCTTGAATTCGTGAAGCCTGAGAACCAGCGAAAGCAGCTCATCGGAGCAATTACTGTGAAAGTATTTGTAAAAAAGGCAGAGCGAGGCGACGGCGCGTCTGTGAGAGAGCGACTTCAGACGAGATCACAGATCAGGGCCAATTACGTTGCATTCCCGTTTCTGGATCTTATCAAGAACCCCGAGGCAAACAGAAGGTGCTCCAGACCATATATGGCAGCAATACTCCATGCAAGGGCGAATGGTTGATTTGTAGATTTGAAGGATCGATTCCGGGGTACAAAATTTCCTGGCCCGGCAGAGGGAGCCAACTTTGTAAATTGATGGTGGATGAAGCAATTGACTCAATGGTCATAGATAATATACACTAATTACTAATTTTTTTAATTAATAACTATTTGTGCTCAGTTGTTGGTATTAATAGCTATCTGCTGATGTGTTAAACGTTTGGAATAATGCAATAATAAAAATTTAAATTTCATCTCTCTGATAGATGTCACGATCTGGAAATTAAAGTCCAATGTTCAATTTATCTGTTATGCAATTTTAAACAAGTTAATTATTTTTTGCGGACCCGATGGTCGGGGATCTCTGCTCTATGGTACCTACACTTTATGAATTTAAGCGTAGTACTAGATCGGCGTCAAGGTCTCAACATTTTATAGTTGAAATGGCTAGATGTAACCGTAAGTCCTATGCTAACAGTTTCTTCTTTCACACTTCTTGCTTGTGGAAGTCTCTCCCGAATTCTTGCTTCTCAGTCAAATTTGATCTTCAAAAATTCAAATGCAATGTCAATGGTTATCTTGTGTCTTCTTGTTCTTTCATTGCTTTTACCCCTTAATAATTTTCGACAATATCTGCATTTTTTACGTATTTATAGTTATTTTCTTAAACTGTTATCAAAAAAGACATTACATGTAGTTATGGATAATATTATTGTTATGTTCCAAGGTTAGGACCAAGGAAGAACAACACGAACACAAGAGTAGAAATAACGAAGATATATTACACAGAATAATAATACAAGATGTGGAAGGTGTTAGTATGACTGTCAGTCTGGTTTGGAGTGAACTACTATCGGCTCGACTCGATTCCGTCTCGATATTTAACAACCCTCCCACGTGGGTCGAATGTGGAACAAGGCCAGTTTAATGTGGGCTCCCCGAGCCCGTAGGCCTGGCCAAAAATATGCCCATTTAGAACCCGTATAAACGGGTTCAGGCACTGTCTACCTCCCCGGATGAAACTTTGCCCTTCGGCAAAGCCTCGTCCGGGTTCCTCTCTGCCAAAGCAGAGAGTTCGACAGAAGTCGCAAACAGTCAGAGACTGCTCATGACACGATTGCGCTTCGATATTTAGCTCCCCCCCCCACACACACACACACGGGTTGAATGTGGCACAAGGCCGGTTTAATGTGGACTTACCGAGCCCGTAGGCTCGGCCAAAAATATGCCCATTAGAACCCGTATAAACGGTTTCAGGCACTGTCTACCTCCCTGGACGAAACATTGCCCTGCGGCAAAGTCTCGTCCGGGTTCCTCTCTGCCAAAGCAGAGAGTTCGACAAGAATCGCGCACAGTCAGAGACTGCTCACGACTCGATTCGTCTCATCCCTCTCTCTTGAGAGGCGCAGTATACATAGAGTCAGGAAGCGTTCATTCTGTAGTTATAGGTAAGGTCCCATAACAATTATACACATATTACTATTTTTTTTTAATTAATAGTTATTTGTGCTCAGTTGTTGGACATTAATAGCTATCTGCTTATGTGCTAAAATTTTGGAATAGTGCAATAATAATAATTTAAATTTCATCTCTCTTATAGATGTCGCGATTTAACAAATTACTTAAACCAAAGGCAGATAACTCGTAGATAATTTCATCTCTGATAGATGTCGCGATCTGTTAACAATCTGATTAATGGTTAGTCGGAGATGATTGACTGGAAGTGGTGAAGTTTGTTGTGTAGAGGATTACTGTTAAAATGGTTACGATGATTAAAGTGTGTGATATTTGCATGGCGGGCAAACCTTTGAACTGGAGGACATTTCCTGCCGCAGTTAACTACCAGTTGTTAACTGGGGCAAGAAATGGCTTATTAATTTTAATAACTCCAAAACGAAACTACTTTCTTTTAACTGTCTTAGAGAACCTTTTTTTTTTTGCCTTCCATCAGCATGGCTGATGCTAACCTCCAGTAGGGCGACTCATTACTCCTTCTCGAAGTTAAAGTTTTCCGCTAACAGGAAATGGAAAGATTATGTAGAATCAATTTCTGTCAGGTGCTAGACAATATTTTCGCTAGAATCTATCTTGCATATTTAAAGGGTTCAGTTCGACATTCCAACCACCTGAAGAAGGTCGGAGCGTACAACAGCCGAAACGTTGTAATAAATATGTCGACAAAGATGAGGACAATAATCCGAATAATGTAAATAGTGTTCTTAATTCCTCTTCTTTTATTGTTCTCTTTCCTTAATAATGGTTTTCTTTTTCTCATATTCTTTCACACTCGTTAACGCCCTTGCGTCTTAGTGGCTTTATTATCTTGTTTGGGAGAAAACGATTAAAAAAAGCTAAGGAATGTAGCTCATCTGAACATTTACCATGGCAATAGTGACAGAGTAGCAATAGGCTTCCGACGTTGCGTTTGTGAGAACGAGGGGGTAGAATAAAGAATACGTTTTCCTCTACAAGAAATCAAGGGCGAATTTTGAAGACTATTAAGCCAGAAAAGTGACGACCGAGTAAGTACGGCCCAGGTATAACAGCAATACTACATTTCTGGCCTAATCTAGCTCTTGTTACGATAAAATATGCCAGGAGGTCTCAGATACTTCTTTGAGCGATAGAATGGGCCGAATTTTTTTCATAGTATCTTTAGAGTCTATACATGGATTTCACTAGAGGGTTTTCGCGTGAACCTGGCGTACTGCGAGTCATCTATCTTTCCTCAGATTGAAACCTTTACAGACCCCACATGTACAAGACTCGTCTCAAAACGTAATGTCTGTTCGAATTTCATTTAGACTATTAATCGAAACTGGAGCACTCTTTTAAGAATAGTATTTTTTGGTTATTGGAATTTATTCCGTATACACCAATCCTATACTTGTATATATATATATATATATATATATATATATATATATATATATATATATATATATATATACTAGCAGCATGGCCCGGCGTTGCCCGTGCTTGATTCAAAAATCGTATGACTCATACAGCAATCGCTATCACTTGACTTAAAATATTTTTGCCCTTCCTTGCCTTTAAATGAGTGCCCTTTGCCGTGCTGATGTTGCTACATGCCTTACTTCTTGCCTATCTCACACTGCGAATTTTTTCTAAGCTCTATACTAAACATTAAATCTGTTACGAAAAAAGAACTAAACAAAATGAACACAAAATGATCAGCTTTAAAAAAAAGGTCTCGTAACTGGAAAAACCGAATGAAAAAAGAATGTTAACAACAAATACTTTTTCACACTAACACAATTCTGCGGAATCAGAATCAACGTTGAGTTTAAGCGAGCGAATGAGCCAATTGGAGTAAAGTGACATGCAGATTTAAAATTTTCCCACTTGTGACGAATGCAGCTATCGATTTTTTTTTGCAAGCTAGTTAACATTCGTGTCAGTCAGCTGTTGGCTCTCACGCTGGCCAATAGAATCTTCCTGTCTATTCGTGGCAGCCAGCTAGAGGCTCTCACTCTGGCCAGTAGAAAATGGTCGCAAACTACATGAAAACTGCCGTAGAAGCATGAAAAAATCGATTATTTCCACTATCAATGGGAGTTGGGAAATGCAAAGTCGGTCTTGGCCTTTTCACTAACTTGGAGCATGTGCATGTACATTTTGGTGCAAATCCGTCGAAAATTGCGGCCGTGCATTCGTTACACACACACACGCACACACACACACACACACACACACACACATCCTGCCTTTTATAGATAGATATATATGTGGGGGTCTGTCTGTTTGTCTGTGTTTGCGTGTGTGTATGTGTGGGTTTGCGTGTCTGTGAGTGTAATCCAAAATGTAATATATTTACCTAACACACACACACACACACACACACACAACACACGAGCGCACTCACACACACTCATGTGTCTGCGCGTTTATGTATGTGTGTCTGTTTTGTGTGTGTGTGTAATTGCTTTTTATATCTTTGATTATTAGTTGGTCTCATTTTGATAAAAACATTTTGTCCCATTTTCTCTCTCCCTCTTTCTCTTTCTCTCTCTCTCTCTCTCTTCCTCTCTCTATTTCTCTCTTTCTTTCTCTTTCTCTCCCTCTCCCCCTCTTTCTTTATATCCCTCAAAATAAAATAATTGTTTTGTTTGCGGTTTCAATTACAAGTCAAACCCCTAAATCATAAACAGGTGGGAATTGATAAATGGAGCTTTGACTACTCCCAGCTTTTCTTCTCTTTTGGTGAATTAGCATCGGACAATGGATTGTGTCTTCGGTGACCGAAATTTACAAAACGCCTCGTGTGGATCGCAGTGACACAAAAGGAAAGAGACCGAAAAACTTTACACGTTAGATTTTCACACATATTCCAGAATCTCACTTTTGAAATAGTCAGACAAACAAACAGATAAATACAGTTTGAAATAATATGAATAGATAGATAGATAAATAGATAAATAGATATGAACAGACTGAGATAGATAGATAGATAGATAGATAGATAGATAGATAGATAGATAGATAGATAGATAGATAGATAGATATGAAGAGACGGATCCCACTCCCACCCTTTCACTGTTGAAACTGTTAAATGTGGCCTGTCTCTTCTACTCCAATAGCTTCATATCTCGCACCCCTCGCCTGTGGAACTCCCTTCCTTATTCCTGTTTCCCTGACAACTATAATCTCCAACTATTCAAATGTAACGTCAATCGACATCTCCAGTTGCCTTGATCTATCCACTATCCTTCTCCACATCCTTTCCTCTAACACTCCTATCTGCTCTCACTCCAAATCTTGTGTAACCCCTTGCCTTGATCTATCCACTATCCTTCTCCACATCCTTTCCTCTAACACTCCTATCTGCTCCCGCTCCAAATCTTCTGTAACCCCTTGCGTGCTAGTGACTCCCGGCCTTGCTTGGGGTGAAAAGCTTTTAAAAAAAGTATATATGGAGAGAGAGAGAGAAAAAGAGAGAGAGAGAGAGTCCGCCAAAATGTGTATACAGACTTCAAGAAAGGAAAAACTTGTCTTTCGTAGTTTTAGCAAATTGCGATAACACAGTTTATTGCAGTACGATATTCTCTCGACAGATGGCATTACCCTCATTTATGTAACATCAGCAAGTCCTAAAGGATGCTGTTTATCCCAGAAAACTGTCTACATTAGCGGCCCTTAGACAAGAAATTGAAAATACATGTGCAGCAACCCCATGAACACTTCGGCCAATGTCGTCCAAGCAGCAGTTTGCCATACTAATAAATGCCGAGAAGCTAGAGGCCACCATTTTTTAGCGTCTCTTGTGGTTCTCAAGTTCAAAGCTAACTTGGTATTAACCTGGTGATGTCTGAATAAATTTAGTATTTCGATATCTATACAAGTTTTCCCTTCCTGGTGTGTGTATGCATTTTTTCGGCGCAGTGTGTGTGTGTGTGTGTGTGTGTTCGTGCGTGCGTGTGCGCGCGTGTGTGTTTCTGTCAGGCGGGTTGCATATAAAAGGAAATAACTGGATTAAAAAATTGGTTTAATAATTAAATAAAAAGACGAATCTCAAGACACCAGTTAAAAAAAACTTCTGGATTAAGTGGATAAAAAGGAAAAGATTGAAATGAACAGATTAAACAATGAAAGAAAGGGTCAAATAATAAAGAAAAGAAAAGAAAAGCATCAGAGAAAGGAATATAAATGGATGGCTTGAGAAGAAATCTGTCTTTTATTGTTAAATGTAAAACAGTGCGCATGCGCACACTTCTGTCATATCAATGACCCATTTTTGTACATAAAATTGTCCAGAACAGAATACGAAGTATTCAGGTAAAACGAGCTAATAAAAAAAAAAAAAAAAAAGAATAAAGTTAAGAGGAACAAAATAGAGATAAAAAAATATAAGCGAATGAAAAAAAACCTGTTTTGGTCAGTTTTTATTTTGTGGGGAGGGCATTATGTGAGACGTATATATTGTCAAAAAAGGATTCCCTAGAAAATATCAAAACGTATTGAAACCATTTACTTTGTCATCTAGGCCTTTTTCCGACATAATCCGTTTTCAGTATCTATACCTGTACACCGCAAAGGGTAAGTGAATGAGAATCTAAGTTGATACTATGAAGATATGCAGGATATATAATGGTTGGCCTTTGGACTTGAAGGGGTTAAGATTATAGTGATCGAGGAAACATCATCTCCTGAGTCTGTTCCACAAAGTATAAGTTCTATTGTAGAATCTGTCCGAGTTGGACTTCCTCCTTACTAATGGAATACGAAGGAAATGTGGATGCGTTGAATGTGCCAGTCTGTGGAGGTCTGAAGAATGTTGCGCGTCTGAACAACATTGGGATATTTTCCGTTAATTCACCCCAAATAAGTTCAGTCAGTTATGTGCCTTGTGTGATACACGATTAGGCGATCATGTGTCTTTCAATACATGACTGACGAGGCAGATATTTTCCCGCAGTAGGTTGTCATTTCTTTCTGCGGTAGACCAGTTGCCATCCAAAGCTATAGTATCCGGTCTATCCTGCTATTTTAGAACGATTACGACTGAAAAGTGAGTTCGATCCTCATTTGGTGCCCCTTACTTTTGGCCTTGTGCCACATCTAAGCGACGCTTTGAAAATCACTATATATATTAGGATAATTAATATTATTGTTGCTTTTTTTTCCCAAGTAAATATAAAAGAAAAAGACTTGCCATAACATTGACGCATGTGCAGAAGAGGCAAAACTAGGAAGCGTGCCCATGTCGCGTCTTTGTTCTTATACCTCTAGACAGCAGACAAGTAAATTCTGATTGGCTAAGTCTCGTTGCCATTACAAAAGAAATCTCTAGCTCCTGATTGTTAATACATTTCCTGTTATTAAAATCACATCGTGGAGCGAATTATGCGGAGAGGCGGCCTGTTAACAGGTCGGGGTACCCGGTAGAATGGATCTGATGTTGCAATACCAGAAATCCGTAATGAAGCCAGGGTAACATCATTGATGACCTCTACCGTTGCATTTTATAAATGTATTTTAAGAACATATATATATATATATATATATATATATATATATATATATATATATATATATATATATATATATATATTACAAAGAGTTAATCATACCTTGAATCAATTAGCAATATTAATGCAATTATTGGGGAAATCCCTTCGCTAGTAGACATAATTATTGTTATGGTCCAAGTTCCTTGTAACACGGTGATGGTCCAAGGTAGAACCAATGAAGAATAACACAGGTATGGAATAACACAGAAATATTACAAACAGAATTATGTACAAAGAAGTAGAAGTATTAGTAAAGATTTGGATAGAGTGAACTATGTTGTCTGGACAAGTATCACTATTCCAATGTCTTACAGTAATCGTCTGACTCTCGACTCTGTCTCTGACTCTGACTCTGAAGTATTTAATGTCCTCCCCACGAGGGACAGATGTGGCACAAGGCCGGGTTTAAAGTGGGGTACCCGAGCCCGTAGGCTCGGCCAAAAAATAGCCCGTAGATCCCGTATAAACGGGATCGGGCCGGTCAACCTCCCCGAACGAGGCTCGGCCCTTCGGCGGAACCTCGTCCGGGTTCCTCTCTGCCCAAAGGCAGAGAGTTCCCCTCTGCCTCAGAGGCAGAGAGTTCGACCGTCTAGCCGAGTCGTCCAAAAAGGACTGACTCTGAAGTATTTAGTGTCCTCCCCACGAGGGACAGATGTGGCACAAGGCCGGGTTTAAAGTGGCGTACCCGAGCCCGTAGGCTCGGCCAAAAAATAGCCCGTAGATCCCGTATAAACGGGATCGGGCCGGTCAACCTCCCCGAACGAGGCTCTGCCCTTCGGCGGAGCCTCGTCCGAGTTCCTCTCTGCCCAAAGGCAGAGAGTTCCCCTCTGCCTCAGAGGCAGAGAGTTCGACCGTCTAGCCGAGTCGTCCAAAAAGGACTGACTCTGAAGTATTTAGTGTCCTCCCCACGAGGGACAGATGTGGCACAAGACCGGGTTTAAAGTGGGGTACCCGAGCCCGTAGGCTCGGCCAAAAAATAACCCGTAGATCCCGTATAAACGGGATCGGGCCGGTCAACCTCCCCGAACGAGGCCCCGCCCCTCGGCGCAACCTCGTCCGGGTTCCTCTCTGCCTAAAAGCAGAGAGTTCCCCTCTGCCTCAGAGGCAGAGAGTTCGACCGTCTAGCCGAGTCGTCCAAAAAGGACTGACTCTGAAGTATTTAGTGTCCTCCCCACGAGGGACAGATGTGGCACAAGGCCGGGTTTAAAGTGAGGTACCCGAGCCCGTAGGCTCGGCCAAAAAATAGCCCGTAGATCCCGTATAAACGGAATCGGGCCGGTCAACCTCCCCGAATGAGGCTCTGCCCTTCGGCGGAACCTCGTCCGGGTTCCTCTCTGCCCAAAGGCAGAGAGTTCCCCTCTGCCTCAGAGGCAGAGAGTTCGACCGTCTAGCCGAGTCGTCCAAAAAGGACTGACTCTGAAGTATTTAGTGTCCTCCCCACGAGGGACAGATGTGGCACAAGGCCGGGTTTAAAGTGGGGTACCCGAGCCCGTAGGCTCGGCCAAAAAATAACCCGTAGATCCCGTATAAACGGGATCGGGCCGGTCAACCTCCCCGAACGAGGCCCCGCCCCTCGGCGCAACCTCGTCCGGGTTCCTCTGTGCCTAAAAGCAGAGAGTTCCCCTCTGCCTCAGAGGCAGAGAGTTCGACCGTCTAGCTGAGTCGTCCAAAAAGGACTGACTCTGAAGTATTTAGTGTCCTCCCCACGAGGGACAGATGTGGCACAAGGCCGGGTTTAAAGTGAGGTACCCGAGCCCGTAGGCTCGGCCAAAAAATAGCCCGTAGATCCCGTATAAACGGAATCGGGCCGGTCAACCTCCCCGAATGAGGCTCTGCCCTTCGGCGGAACCTCGTCCGGGTTCCTCTCTGCCCAAAGGCAGAGAGTTCCCCTCTGCCTCAGAGGCAGAGAGTTCGACCGTCTAGCCGAGTCGTCCAAAACGGACTGACTCTGAAGTATTTAGTGTCCTCCCCACGAGGGACAGATGTGGCACAAGGCCGGGTTTAAAGTGGGGTACCCGAGCCCGTAGGCTCGGCCAAAAAATAGCCCGTAGATCCCGTATAAACGGGATCGGGCCGGTCAACCTCCCCGGATGAGGCTCTGCCCTTCGGCGGAACCTCGTCCGGGTTCCTCTCTGCCCAAAGGCAGAGAGTTCCCCTCTGCCTCAGAGGCAGAGAGTTCGACCGTCTAGCCGAGTCGTCCAAAAACGACTGACTCTGAAGTATTTAGTGTCCTCCCCACGAGGGACAGATGTGGCACAA
>OZ038500.1:14133219-14183219 GCA_964036315.1 Acanthosepion esculentum | reverse complement strand
TCTATCGGGTTGATAAAATATAAACCCGTTAATTTACAAAATTACTTTCATTACGTTTGGATATGAAACTGGGTAGATATGAAAATTTCGAAGAATTTATGACGAGAAGGATTTACGCTTAAAGTCATTGTTCAGAGTTTGCTTAACCGGCACGCAGGTTCAAATCCTGGCGGAGGGTGTTTTTACTGTTCTCTAATAAGTTTCTCGAATATTCAAACCGCTAGACCAAAATAAATACACTGTTTGATAAATAAACGGAGCGTCTACTCAAATACGAGTAACCACGAAAAATAACGTTTAATGAAATCTGTCGGATTATTAACTAACAAAATCCCTCCTTTTCTTTAGAAATTGCTTTATTTACGTTAGGATACGAAACTGGGTAGATATGTCTATTTCGAGAATCGGAGAGAAATCTGTTTTTAAAGGCACTATTCAGACTTTGCTTGGCTATCGACTCACTCCGTAGCCGAGAGGTCAAAGCACGTCAGATTTAATGACGATTGCACCAAGTTCGAATCCTGGTGCAGAGCGATTATTTTTCTAATAAGGTTTCTCGAATATACAGACCGTTAAACGAAAATAAATAAATATACTGTTTAATAAATAAACGGGGCGTCTACTCAAATACGAGTAACCACTAAAATAACGTTTAATAAAATCTGTCAGATTAATAAATAACAAAATCCATCCTTTTCTTTAGAAATTGCTTTGTTTATGTTAGCATACGAAACTAAACATATGTCTATTTCGAGAATCGGAGTGAAATCTGTTTTTAAAGGCACTATTCAACATTGTTATGTCGTTGATTTGGGGTCTCGACTCCAGTCACTTTCTCACCGACCTAATGTGGCTTCCCTCTGTCTTTTCTACAAATATTTTTATGGCAACTGCTCTGACGAGATATTTTCACTGGTATCACATCTACATGAATTTAAGCGTGCTACTAGGTTGGCATCTCGGTCCCACCCTTTCACTGTCGAAACGGTTAAATGTAGCTGTGTCTTCTACTCCAACATGTTCTATCGCACTTCCCGACAGAGGAATTCTCCTCCTCTTATCACGCATGACGCATAAATCAATGAAATTGAAAACTTTAATACAACTGGAGTAACCTCCCTTGAGATTAACCGGTGTTGTTGCATTTTATCTCTCATTGAAATTTTTTCACCCTAAGGAAAGCGATAATGCAGCCAGTTACAGAGAATGAAAATGAAAGATAACACTTATAATCGGGAGATAAGATTCGTGTATATATATATATATATATATATATATATATATATATATATATATATATATATATAATTTGGTAATTTTTTACCTTTAATTTTAATATCAAATGTTATCATATAATTTAATACTTATTGGTTAGAATAAATTCTATTTTAGTAAAACCCCAACTTTAAAGCTTTTAATAGCTATTATAACCTTACATCGTTGTCAAGTTTTTTGAATTCTCGTATACTTGTATTTTGATTGGTCATTCCTTTGATTGGATCGTTAATTAATTTGAAACTTTTAAAACCCTTTATTCTACATTCAAGATCATCACTTGATAAGACACCGGAGGTGTTGAAACAAAATGGCTATTTTTGTAGTGATTTTATAACATATTTATGTTATAATATTTAAATAAATCATTATATCTGCTCTACTCTGTATTGAGCACTCTCTTAAGAATATTAATTGTTGGTTATTGGAATTTATTCCGTGTACACCAATACTAGACTTGTATATATATATATATATATATATATATATATATATATATATATATATATATATATATATATGATAGATAGATAGAGAGAGAGAGACGGAGAGAGAGAGCGTATAATCTGTCATGATGAAAAGTTTTAACAATGCCAGTACGCTCAAACCCTCGGAGAGCACATATTTTTCTTTAATAAGATCTCTCGGATTTTCAGACCGCTAGACGAAAATAAATAAAGATACTGTTTAATAAATAAACAGAGCGTCTACTCAAATACGAGTAACCACTAAAAGGGATTACAGAGGATTGAGAACAAGAGTAAAGAGGCGTCTTTGAGGAAAGGATACAGAGAAGGATGGGGAACAAGCTCAGGGTGTCAGATGTCGATTGACATTATACTTGAATATTTGAAGATTATAGTCATCGAGGAAGGGGAAGGGAGTTCTACAGACGAGAAGTGCGGGGGAAGAAGCTGTTTGAGTAGAAGAGACGGTTACATTTAACCGTTTTGACAGTGAAAGGGTGAGACCGAGATTCCAGCCTGGTAGCACGTTTAAAATCATGTAGCTCAGGAACCAGCGACAATAGCTTGTCGAACAATTGCCGTGAAAATATTTGTAGAGGAGACAGAGGGAGGCCACGGCACGTCTGTGGAATAACGATTGTAGACTAGATGCCAGATCAGGACATATCTTGCATATTCGTCTCTGAATTTTGTCGAGGACTTCGTGATGTACAGCGGGAGCACCAGACCATATATGTCAGCAATATTCCATGCAAGGATGGATGGTTGATTTATAGATGTGAAGGATGGACTCTGAAGAGAAAAACTTTCTGGCACGACACAGAGAACAAACTTTCCTTGCGGTAGATGAAGCTATTGATTCAATGTATTTATTCCACCTCATATCAGTGAGACCATGTAGTTTGAGTATTTTGGAAATGTCTTTTTTCTATATTCCTCTGTAGATTGTCATATTTGATGGTTTATTTAATTCTATTTAGTACAGAGAATAAGTCCTATTTCAAATTCCAGGAGAAGGTCATCACTAGATGGATTTATGTGGAACTTATTTTGTGTAATAAGTAAAGGCCATAATGGTTCCTTTCAGGGACGATGATGTTTTTGGTGGAGCAGTCCAGAATAAAAGGTTCCATTTCCCAAAAACGTATGCGGTAATGTATTTAGCTTGGTATACACCAGTGCTTCCCAACCGATTTGGGGGTCATACCCCACTTTGGTATCTCTAAAATTCTGGTGCCCCCTCATCTGTAATATTTAATTCTTACATATTCAAAATAAGACTGCAATTCACGTGAAGAAAGCAAACTGACATGCTCACAAGCGCTGATTGGCCGACAAAACATGATCCCTTCCATACACATACAACACCCCCTCTCCTTTGCTGACCGAGACACGCGACTGTGGGGAGACGGGAAAGACCCTGTACGCCAATCACACATGTACGTACGTACACACAAAATATTCTTATCTATGCATATTGTATATGCATCGTATTAACATTAACATTAACACTCACTCAGTCTCACTAGAAAACAATTCACTGTTTATTCTCGGATTGCCACCTTATTTTGATGGTATAGTAAGCCGAAGGGTGCACATCCTACGCAATCCCTACCAAAATATTGCCCTGCCCCACCGGTTGGGTATGAGGCCCACGTTGGGAATCATTGGTGCACACCAAATATAGTGCTCAAGATAAAGGGATAATGTATAGATATAAATGTGAATATAAACTATTTTTTTTTTTTAGCTTTTCACACCGGGCAAGGCTGGAAGCCACTAGCACGCAAGGGGTTACAGAGGATTTGGAGCAAGAGCAGATAGGAGTGATAGAGGAAAGGATGTGGAGAAGGATGGTAGATAGATCAAGGCAACTGGAGATGTCAATTGACGTTACACTTGAATAGTTGGAGATCATAGTCATCAGGGAAACAGGAATGAGGAAGGGAGTTCCATAGGCGTGAGGTGCGAGATATGAAGCTATTAGAGTAAAAGAGACGTCTACATTGAACAGTTTCAAAAGTGAACGGGTGGGAACCGGATGCCAGCCTCGTAGGACGCTTGAATTCATGGAGCCTGGGAACCAGCGATAGCAGCTCATCGGAGCAATTACCATGGAAGAGACAGAGAGAAGCGACGGTGCGTCTGTGAGAGAGAGACTGCAGACGAGAAGCCAGATCAGAGCCAATTACATTACATACCCGTCTCTGGATCTTATCAAAAACCTTGAGGCAAACAGAAGGGGCTCCAGACCATATATGGCAGCAATACTCCATGCAAAGGCGGATGGTTGATTTGTAAATTTTTGACGATCGATTCAGGGGAGAAGAATTTCCTGGCCTGGCACAGGGAGCCAACTTTCCTTGCGGTGGATGAAGCAATCGACTCAATGTAGTTGTTCAATCTCAGGTCAGCAGACAGCGTGAGAACAATATATATAAATATATATATATATATATATATATATATATATATATATATATATATATATATATATATATATATACTCCACTCTGCCTCTCATATATATATATATATATATATATCCAGTTAAGAAGAGAACGAATAGAGTACAATTCCAACGTTCGTAACATTTAATTTAAAAGAGAGCTCAATACAAAATAGAGCAATATTCTTTATTTTTGGATAATACATCGAAAAACATGTCAAAATTGCTACAATTTACAATCACTTGATGAGATGCACTCATACGCATCAAAACACAACTTCACTTTTGTAGCGATTTTGAAAAGAATTTTCAATGTAATATCCAAAAATAAAGTGTATATTAATAAAATAAATTAAAATAAAACTAACAACATTTTTACTTATGTTTATAAATACTTATTGCAAAATAAAATCCTTACAATTGCCTTGACAAAATGCATTGAGATCAGATAAGTTTATATATATATATATATATATATATATATATATATATATATATATATGGTAAGATGGGAACGAATAGAGTACAATTCCAACGTTCGTAACATTTAATTTAAAAGACAGCTCAGTACAAAATATAGCAATAATTTTTATTTTAGGATAATACATCGAAAAACATGTCAAAATCGTTACACAATTGCAGTCGTGTTTCGACGCGTATCAACGCATCTCATCAGGCGATTGTAAATTACATCAAGACACAACTGCAATTGTGTAGCGATTTTGACGTTTTTCGATGTAATATCCTAAAAGAAAGTATATATATATATATATATATATATATATATATATATATATATATATATATATATATATATATATATATGAAGAAATATAGTCTTAAAATTATGCTATATTTATGGGATAAAGTGCTCAATATCAGAGATAGAGCGTGTGCAAATATAAAAGTGAACATAGAAGTCAAACCATAGAGGCGACAGTCTGTTTCATGCTAGATGCAATCGTCAGGCAACTCTGATTGCATCTAGCATGAAACAGACTGTCGCCTCTAAGTGTTGACTTCTATATTCACTTTCATATATATATATATATATATATATATATATATATATATATATATATTCCAGGTAAGAGTTGATTTTATTTATTTTGGCATTGAAATACACTGCCGAATTTTGTTACAGTTACACACTATTAATCTAATCGGACATCCACATAAATATTAACTTTGTGACCCCGCCAATGGCAATGCTTCATTGACAAAATTCACACAACTTAGAAATTGTCTCTTACTATTAAAACGGATATTCTTTTTATTTTCTAAATAAATTTAATTCTGTTGTTTTTAATTTTTGTTTTTTTCTTTTTTCATTGGTCTAATTTCCTGACTTTTAAATGCCTTCTTTATTTTGATTTCCTGACAGCAAATGAATTAAGTCAGCCATAATTGATTTTGATCTTAAAGTGAAATGAAATAAAAAATAGATAAGAAAAATCGGCAAAGCTATTTAATACCCCCGCCATTACCATATTAAAATACCTCTTTGTTCTTCCGAAGTCGCTATCTTGGTCAGTCCTTTGTTGTGCCAATGTATCGTGAGTATGCAGAAGTTACTTCCACAGCCTGGTTGGCCTCTTACATGTGTTTCTTTCAAGGGGTCGTGTGTTGAACAATACACGAGAGAACATTTCTTGCGTGACTGTGGGACGAATACCAACACAAGTTAAGAAAAATCTAACAGAACTCCCTAACACGTGTTATTATTGTAGTCTTATGGTTGATGAGCGGCTGACTATCTTTATCTATCTATCTATCTATCTATCTATCTATCTATCTATCTATCTATCTATCTATCTATCTCAGTCTGTTCATATCTATCTATCTATCTATCTATCTATCTATCTATCTATCTATCTATCTATCTATCTATCTATCTCAGTCTGTTCATATCTATCTATCTATCTATCCCAGTCTCTTCATATCTATCTATCTATCTATCTATCTATCTATCTATCTATCTATCTATCTATCTATCTATCTATCTATCTCAGTCTCTTCATATCTATCTATCTATCTATCTATCTATCTATCTCAGTCTCTTCATATCTATCTATCTATCTATCTATCTATCTATCTATCTATCTCAGCCTGTTCATATCTATCTATCTATCTATCTATCTATCTCAGCCTGTTCATATCTATCTATCTATCTATCTATCTCAGTCTGTTCATATCTATCTATCTATCTATCTATCAATCTATCTCAGTCTGTTCATATCTATCTATCTATCTATCTCAGCCTGTTCATATCTATCTATCTATCTATCTATCTATCTATCTATCTATCTCAGTCTGTTCATATCTATCTATCTATCTATCTATCTCAGTCTGTTCATATCTATCTATCTATCTATCTCAGTCTGTTCATATCTATCTATCTATCTATCTATCTATCTATCTCAGTCTGTTCATATCTATCTATCTATCTATCTATCTATCTCAGTCTGTTCATATCTATCTATCTATCTATCTATCTCAGTCTGTTCATATCTATCTATCTATCTATCTTTCTATCTATCTATCTATCTATCTCAGTATGTTCATATCTATCTATCTATCTATCTATCTCAGTATGTTCATATCTATCTATCTATCTATCTATCTCAGTCTGTTCATATCTATCTAGCTATCTATCTATCTTTCTATCTATCTATCTATCTATCTCAGTCTGTTCATATCTATCTATCTATCTATCTATCTCAGTCTGTTCATATCTATCTATCTCTCTCAGTCTGTTCATATCTATCTATCTATCTATCTATCTATCTATCTCAGCCTGTTCATATCTATCTATCTATCTATCTATCTATCTATCTATCTATCTATCTCAGTCTGTTCATATCTATCTATCTCAGTCTGTTCATATCTATCTATCTATCTATCTATCTATCTATCTATCTATCTATCTATCTCAGCCTGTTCATATCTATCTATCTATCTATCTATCTATCTATCTATCTACACACACACACACACACACACACACACACGTATATATATTTGCTTACGATTAGTGAAACATCGTGTCTGAATGTGAAGGTGTAGAAAAAGGAAATAGTTAAAAAAACAATTGACAAAATAAATAATTGCATTTGCGATAGAAAAGAAAGAAAGAAAGAAAGGTTAGAGTGCTAAAGAAAGAAAGGTCGTTAAAAGGAAAGAAAGAATGAATGAAAGAATGAATGAATGGATGATGAAAAGAAAGGTTAATGTGGGAAAGACAGAAAGAAAGAAAGAAAGAAAGAAAGCGAGAAAGAAAAAAGGTTAAAGTGCTAAAGATAGATAGTTAAAAAAGAAAGAAAGAAGATTAAGGTGGTAAAGAAATAAAGATAGTTACGAAAGAAAGAAAGAAAAAGAAAGAAAGAAAAAGAAAGAAAGAAAGAAAGAAAGCAAGCAAGATTAATCAAGATGACAAAGAAAGATCGTTAAAAAAGATGGCGAAAAAAAATGTCTCATGTCTTTTTTTAAGCGTAGCTTCGATGTTGCACAGGAGTGAAATTATAGAGCATCCAGTGAGGATCGAACTCACTACTCAGTCCTAATTGATCTAGCGTGGCAGGAAAGTTCCCAAAAAATACATAATGGATAGTTTTTAAAAAAAAAGAAAAAGCAAAATCAATAAATAGCGCTCAAAAGTAATTTGCATAAATCGAACATTCTCTTCTGGGTGTGTTGCTACACCCATCTTATTAACATAAATGCACTTAATCGTTGTACTTAAGTTCTTTGTTTGAAGACTCGTTACAAGAATTAACTGAATATTTTCTCAGTTCTATAGACGTCTTCACCAAACGACGCTCAGTACGACACATCGTCAATTTAACAAGCGGAATTCGTTCCCACCCGGCGCTTCTCGCAAGGTCTAAATGACATTGTTAGTTTTACTGCTTCAAACGATTCCAGATATCAAATGCTGGGATACACGCCTTTGCATTTATTTCAGCAGCCTGAACTTTAAATTTGGATTTTAAAAGCCATACAGCAGAAATTAAACTAAAAATAGTCACCGAAAGGCAGTATCGTCTGTTTCATCGCTTTTTTTTTCTTCCTTAACCAAAAACTGAAATCTGATTTAATCTCCGTGAAGAAAAATGTACGGATATATTTTCAGTTTATATGGGGAGGCTATTTCAAGCCACATAAATTCAAGCAAGCAGAAAAATGTGTCCCTGTTTTAACGTCAGGGGACATTTTTCCCTCCACATACTTTCCTTCTGATTTCTGATGTGTGATACTGCGAAACTATTTAAGTTAACTTGTCCTCTCGTAAAAAAAAAAAAATTTTTTAAATAGGAGGCAAAAATTTGGAAACAATTTTGTAGATTAACATTAATTTATGATCCCTATCACCGAAAAAACCATTCGGGTTGTGGGGTCACCACTTGTTCTGCAGCTGCGGAGGTGTTTCCTAGGTAATTAGCCTGACGGACTCCAATCCTATCCAGATTGGTTTTCAAATTTGAGTTTTATCTTCTTCTAGACCAGTTGCCACCTAAGGCTATAGGACCCAATCTGTCCTGCTATTTATCCATATAAAGTGGGGTAACGTTGGATTCATACCTTTCACTAAGTTATTATTTTATTCATTCCAGCTAGCTCGGACATTCATGAGTCTACCACGGTCCTGCATCAAGGTCGAAAGGTCATTATGGTGGAATTTTTTGTCATTACATAGTTAGTCAATGTAGGTGATTGTTGAGAGTCCAAACAGTCTTGTGCCATGGATGGGTGTCAAAAGCAGTAGATCACTCGCAGGTTCTTGTTTAGCTCACCAGCAGTGTCCTGCAACGCGCATTCTGCGTTCGCGTAAGATTGTAGAAATATTAGGGATGGGTCCATAGAGATGTGATTTGGTTAAACGTTGTCTCCGAGAGATATTTAGAGATCGCAGCATCCAAGTGTAGGTTCCATCAAGCTTAAACTCAAGGGTTTTAGTCAACATCCTGGCAATGTCACGACGCATTGACATCGCCTCTCGTGTGGCGAGAATCTCCACATGAGATAGTCTCGTAGATCAGATTTCCAAATTATATCCATTGATGCAAGTTGTAGGAGGTTGAGTTAAAAAAACAATTGGCAAAATAAATACTTGCATTTGCGATAGAAAAGAAAGAAAGAAAGAAAGAAAAGGTTAGAGTGCTAAATAAAGAAAGATCGTTAAAAGGAAAGAAAGAATGAATGAAAGAATGAATGAATGGATGATGAAAAGAAAGGTTAAAGTGGTAAAGAAAGATAGTTAAAAAAGAAAGAAAGAAGATTAAGGTGGTAAAGAAATAAAGATAGTTACGAAAGAAAGAAAGAAAAAGAAATAAAAAAAGAAAGAAAGAAAGAAATAAAGAAAGAAAGCAAGATTAATCAAGATGACAAAGAAAGATCGTTAAAAAAGATGGCGAAAAAAGATGTCTCATGTCTTTTTTGTAAGCGTAGCTTCGATGTTGCACAGGAGTGAAAGTAACCGTTAATCCTAAGTAACCGTTAATCCTAAGCTCAAAGACGTTAAGATTAGAGCTTATCGCGGAAACATCCTCTCGGTCTGGAGTTAGCGTCAGTCATAATTCCTAGTTCATTTTTATTATTTTTAGTTTTAACTTTCGAGCTAGTTCGGATATTCATGAGTATATCACACCAACCATTACGGGATGGCATTAAGATGGCAACCTTTGTCGTTATACAGTTGGTCTTTGGGCGACCAACCCATCTTTCGTCGCCATCACTAGAGGTCCAGTGCAGTAGATCAGTCGCAAGTTCTTGTTTTGCTCACCAACAGTGCCCTGAAAAGCGCAATCCGCGTTCACGTAAGATGGTAGAAATATCAGGATTGGATCCACAGAGCTGTAATTTAGTTCGAGGTTGTTTAGAGTTCTCACCAAGAAAGTGTAGCTTCCATCAAGTTTAGGCTCAAGGGTTTTTAGTTAATGTCCAGGCACTGGACCAGCCGCTACAATGGCGCGAAAGAATCCATTAAATGAATTGGGCGTCCAGTGTTTTTTGTATTCTGTTGTCTAGACTCGATGAATTACTTTAATTATATATATATATATATATATATATATATATATATATATATATATATACTAGCAGCATGGCCCGGCGTTGCCCGTGCTTGATTCAAAAATCGCTATCTCAAAATATTTTTGCCCTTCCTTGCCTTTAAAGGAGTGCCCTTTGCCGTGCTGATGTTGTTACATAGTATCTTTAGAGTCTATACATGGATTTCACTAGAGGGTTTTCGCGTGAACCTGGCGTACTGCGAGTCATCTATCTTTCCTCAGATTGAAACCTTTACAGACCCCACATGTACAAGACTCGGCTCAAAACGTAATGTCTGTTCGATTTTCATTTAGACTATTAATCGAAACTGGAGCACTCTTTTAAGAATAGTATTTTTTGGTTATTGGAATTTATTCCGTATACACCAATCCTATACTTGTATATATATATATATATATATATATATATATATATATATATATATATATATATATATATATATATACTAGCAGCATGGCCCGGCGTTGCCCGTGCTTGATTCAAAAATCGTATGACTCATGCAGCAATCGCTATCACTTGACTTAAAATATTTTTGCCCTTCATTGCCTTTAAATGAGTTCCCTTTGCCGTGCTGATGTTGCTACATGCCTTACTTCTTGCCTATCTCACACTGCGAATTTTTTAAGCTCTATGCTAAACATTAAATCTGTTACGAAAAAAGAACTAAACAAAATGAACACAAAACGATCAGCTATAAAAAAAAAGGACTCGTAACTGGAAAAACCGAATGAAAAAAGAATGTTAACAACAAATAGTTTTTCACACCCAAACCAGTTCTGCGGAATCAGAATCAACGTTGAGTTTATGCAAGCGAATGAGCCAATCGGAGTAAAGTGACATGCAGATTTAAATTTTTCCCACTTGTGACGAATGCAGCTATAGATTTTTTTTTTGCATGCTAGCATGCTAGTTAACATTCGTGTCAGTCAGCTGTTGGCTCTCACGCTGGCCAATAGAATCTTCCTGCCTATTCGTGGCAGCCAGCTATAGGCTCCCACATTGGCCAGTAGAAAATGGCTGCAAACTACATGAAAACTGCCGTAGAAGCATGAAAAATCGATTATTTCCACTATCGATTGGAGTTGGGAAATGCAAAGTCGGTCTTGGCCTTTCCGCTAACTTGGAGCATGTGCATATAAATTTTGGTGCAAATCCGACGTGCATTCGTTACACACACACACACACACACACACACACACACACACACACACACACACACACACACATATCCTGCCTTTTATATATATATATATATATATATATATATATATATATATATATATATATATATATATATATATATATATTTGGTCGAGCTAGTTCGGATATTCATGAGTGTATCACACCAACCATGAAGGTCCTGCATCAAGGTCGGGAGGTCATTAGGGTGCCATCCTTTGTCGTTATATAGTTGGTCTTTGGACGACCAACCCATCTTACGTCGCCATGACTAGAGGTCCACTACAGAAGATCAATCTCAAGTTATTGTTCTACAACAGTGTCCTGAAAAGCGCATTACGCGTTCACGTAAGATTTTAAAACTATCAGGGGTGTGTCCATAGAGCTATGATTTAGTTGAATGTTGTCGCCGAGAGATAAGTATAGCTCTCAGTGCTTGTGTCTTGGTTACATCAAGATTAGACTCAAGGATTTTGAGTTAATGTCCAGGGAGTGGCACCATACGTTAAAACCGCTTCTACAATGGCGCGAAAGAAGCTCCAGTTGAGTTTGTCTCGTAGATCAGTATTCCAGATTACAACAATATTAATATATGATCCATTTAAAAAAATGAAATGGATCATTTATTACTGTGTTCATATTACAGGGTGTGTCAGGTATTTGAGAACACACATTTAATGGGATATGAATGGAAGACTACTCAATGAAATGTTACAATGTTACAGGATGTGTCAGGTATTTGAGAACACACATTTAATGGGATATGAATGGAAGACTACCCAATGAAATGTTACAATGTTACAGGATGTGTCAGGTATTTGAGAACACAGATTTAATGGTACATGAATGGAAGACTACCCAATGAAATGTTACAATGTTACAGGGTGTGTCAGGTATTTGAGAACATACATTTAATGGGATATGAATGGAAGACTACCCAATGAAATGTTACATAGCATGCGTTAAATTTTAAAATTCCTATTCGTATCCAGACATATCAAGTGCATTAACACGGCACCTTCCAACCTGACAGAGAAACGGAAAAGGCACGGAATGCGCGTGACTCTAGCTGTCAACTACATTGTCTTGGTCATATCAAGCTTCTGAAAAGTTGACCACAGGCAAAGAAGCAATGACAAATAAATCTGATGTACATGGCTCTCCACAGTTTCCTTTTTCTTTGTTATTGCCATTAAATACTGGAGTTGTTTAGAGCTCTCAGCATCCGAGTGTAAGTTCCATCAAGCTTAGTCTTAAGTTTTTCTGTTAATATCTAGGCAGTGGCACCATACATTAAAACCGCGTCAACAGTGGCGCGAAAGAATTCATTACTTTATTCGCGAAAGAATCCACTAATCGATCTTCGATTCTTGACATTTTTAAAAGTAATTCATTCTTGAACATATGTCTTCGATATTTTTCCAATTTTAATTGTTCTTTCATCTCTTTCAATTTTTTTTCGTAATTCCTAACTACCTTTTTGTTCGCACCAAACAAATTTACAATAACTCAGGATGCTGACGATGATTTAGTTGGATGTTGTCTGCGAGTGATGTTTAGAGCTCCCAGAATCCAAGTGTAACTTCCATCAAGCTTAGACTCAAGTTAATGCCCAGGCACCATACATTAAAACTGCCTCTACAGTGGCTCAAAAGAATCTTTGCTTTGTCTGCTAGATCCGATTTCCAGCATAATCAATATCGGATAACTTTCAGTAGAACCACATCTCTGTCGCTTCAAGTCTCTTCTTCATCTGTGAGGAGATTGTCCAGCATTCACTGGCATATAGGAGATTAGATATTACATAGCCGTCCAACACTCTTTTCTTTGTTTCTAAGGACACTCGTCAGTAGAACGACATCTCTGTCGCTTCAAGTCTCTTCTTCATATGTGAGGAGATTGTCCAGCATTCACTGGCATATAGGAGATTATATATTACATAGCCGTCCAACACTCTTTTCTTTGTTTCTAAGGACACTCGTCAGTAGAACGACATCTCTGTCGCTTCAAGTCTCTTCTTCATCTGTGAGGAGATTGTCCAGCATTCACTGGCATATAGGAGATTATATATTACATAGCCGTCCAACACTCTTTTCTTTGTTTCTAAGGACACTCGTCAGTAGAACGACATCTCTGTCGCTTCAAGTCTCTTCTTCATCTGTGAGGAGATTGTCCAGCATTCACTGGCATATAGGAGATTAGATATTACATAGCCGTCCAACACTCTTTTCTTTGTTTCTAAGGACACTCGTCAGTAGAACGACATCTCTGTCGCTTCAAGTCTCTTCTTCATCTGTGAGGAGATTGTCCAGCATTCACTGGCATATAGGAGATTAGATATTACATAGCCGTCCAACACTCTTTTCTTTGTTTCTAAGGACACTCGTCAGTAGAACGACATCTCTGCCGCTTCAAGTCTCTTCTTCATCTTTGAGGAGATTGTCCAGCATTCACTGGCATATAGGAGATTATATATTACATAGCCGCCCAACACTCTTTTCTTTGTTTCTAAGGACACTCGTCAGTAGAACCACATCTCTGTCGCTTCAAGCCACTTCTTCATCTGTGAGGAGATTGTCCAGCATTCACTGGCATATAGGAGATTAGATATTACATAGCCGTCCAACACTCTTTTCTTTGTTTCTAAGGACACTCGTCAGTAGAGCCACATCTCTGTCGCTTTAAGTCTCTTTATCTGTGAAGAGATTGTCCAGCATTCTCTGCCATATAGGAGATTAGATATTTACATAGCCGTCCAACACTCTTTTCTTTGTTTGTAAGGACACTCGTCAGTAGAACCACATCTCTGTCGCTTCAAGTCTCTTCTTCATCTGTGAGGAGATTGTCCAGCATTCACTGCCATATAGGAGATTAGATATTACATAGCCGTCCAACACTCTTTTCTTTGTTTCTAAGGACACTCGTCAGTAGAACCACATCTCTGTCGCTTCAAGTCTCTTTATCTGTGAAGAGATTGTCCAGCATTCTCTGCCATATAGGAGATTAGTTATTACATAGCCGTCCAACACTCTTTTCTTTGTTTCTAAGGACACTCGTCAGTAGAGCCACATCTCTGTCGCTTTAAGTCTCTTCTTCATCTGTGAGGAGATTGTCCAGCATTCACTGCCATATAGGAGATTAGATATTACATAGCCGTCCAACACTCTTTTCTTTGTTTCTAAGGACACTCGTCAGTAGAACCACATCTCTGTCGCTTCAAGTCTCTTTATCTGTGAAGAGATTGTCCAGCATTCTCTGTCATATAGGAGATTAGATATTTACATAGCCGCGTAACACTGTTTTTCTCAGTTTTTCTCAGTTTTTTTTTAACGTTAGAATCAAAGAAGAGAAAGAAAAGAAAAGATTTTCATACCGAAATATATTGATAAGTCTCAAATGCAAGGGAAATAACTCCACTTACCTCCCTTGCAGTTTTTCTTCTCTTTTAGATTTGTCTTGCTGCAGGGATTGTATACGTTTTGTGTTTCTGTTGGGAAAAACTCATGTCTCCTGAAATACCCACAACAAACGAGCAGTCTTCTACGTCAGTCCGAGTAATACAAGACAAAGAAACAACAAGAACCAATATATATATATATATAAACAAATGATAATGTATTCACAAGAAAGGGGTATGATGCAAGTGGCAGCAAAATAATTTGAAAACCTTTTGGCTCCAAAGGATGTGAAGTCAGTGAATGTACTTGTGTGTGTGTAGGTGGAGGTGTGGCGGTATGTGGAGGTGTGTGGGGGGTGGATGTGTGTGGGTGTGTGTGTGTGTGTGTAGTTTGTTCACGCGTTTCCAAATGGGAAACCCGTTGACCGTTGTTGTGTCAAGCGGAAAAATTAAGAAAAGTTTACGACAAATTATCACAGATTATTTATTGTGCCGGAGAGCGCGCCTCCTAGTAATGATTTCAGGAAACTAAGTGGAGTTAACCACACAGTCTTTTCGACATTTCTCCCAGCCCCTTGTGCAGATATCCAGTTTTAGTATCAGAGTTTTGATAACGAAGACGACGAATTTTATTGAATTTGAAGATGAATCAAATCTCAATGGTAACTGTACTTGTTTTGCTCAATTGTAATAATTGCTTGATTTTTATTTTGTTTTCTTACCTTTGGATATAATAAAGTTTTTATAGGCTGGTGTTCTTTTTTCCTATTATTTTTCGTTTAATTGTAATCATTGCTTGATTAACCAAAATAATACCTCATAAATATAGCCTAGCCTACACCATTTACTACTAATCTTACTAATTTTACTATTGAATTTTTATTGATTTTCCCTGCTGAAATTGGAGTGCGTCATATACGTGTACACGTGCGTTTTATATGACGTCAAATACAGTAACTGAAAGAACCGCTTTAGTTTCCTTTCTTTCACCATACGGTCAGTTTTAGACCCACTGGAGTGACAGGGTGGAATCGTTTTTTATTTTTTCCTCAGATTAGGTAATTTGCAGTAGTGTACAGTGATATGAATCTATTTTCGAGGTGTATGATGAAATATGTTTGGTCATGAAAAATATTGCGTTATCCGGCATTGCATCAGATTTTCATCACGCCCAGACACTATTGTCTCGACTATCGATTAGTTGTCCTACAGCCATTATCTGCGATGGACGTTGCTCCAAGAAAGCGTACTAAAATTATAACACTGCAAACACAGGCAAACCTTACCAGCGAGTAAAATCAAAGTATTATAGACTGGCCCGGAAACCCCCCTGGTTTAAATCCAATCGAGTATTTGTGGTCAATCTACAAGGAACGACTTCGTGGAATCAACATACGAAGTACTAACATGTGCATTGGGTCATGTTTCGTTGGAAAAAGAAAATAATAACGGAATTATTTGTTTTGTTTCATTTAATTTGCACAAGGATAGATAGATAGATAGATAGATAGATAGATAGATAGATAGATAGATAATGAAGAGACTGAGATAGATAGATAGATAGATAGATAGATAGATAGATAGATAGATAGATAGATAGATAGATAATGAAGAGACTGAGATAGATAGATAGATAGATAGATAGATAGATAGATAGATAGATAGATAGATAGATAGATAGATAATGAAGAGACTGAGATAGATAGATAGATAGATAGATAGATAGATAGATAGATAGATAGATAGATAGATAGATAGATATGAAGAGACTTAGATAGATAGATAGATAGATAGATAGATAGATAATGAAGAGATTGAGATAGATAGATAGATAGATAGATAGATAGATAGATAGATAGATAGATATGAAGAGACTTAGATAGATAGATAGATAGATAGATAGATAGATAGATAGATAGATAGATAATGAAGAGACTGAGATAGATAGATAGATAGATAGATAGATAGATATGAAGAGACTGAGATAGATAGATAGATTGATAGATAGATAGATAGATATATATGAAGAGACTGAGATAGATAGATAGATAGATAGATAGATAGATAATGAAGAGACTGAGATAGATAGATAGATAGATAGATAGATAGATAGATAGATAGATAGATAGATAGATAGATAGATATGAAGAGACTTAGATAGATAGATAGATAGATAGATAGATAGATAGATAGATAGATAGATAGATAGATATGAACAGACTCAGATAGACCATATTCATCCGTATATGTGGACTGGGTCATGTTTCATTGGAAAAATACGTAAAAGCAAATAATAACGGAATTATTCGTTTTGTTTCAATTAATTTGCATAAGGAACCCCCTCACCCCACCCCACCCCAAATGTTTGCTTTTTCCTTTGAGAATTTTGTTCAGGACTTAATGATTGTTAAGAATAAAGTTGATTTACAAATTATTGTTAAAATAATTATATAATTTATTAGGAACCTGCAGAATAATAAAAGTGAAAAAAAATATTGCAATATGTCGCAAAGTGACGAATAAAATGCGCTAAATTCTGTACTCCAGTTTATTGTCATCTGTCAAACGCTTTCTCATTAGTATAACTGAACAGACTTTTCCTTTTGATATAGAAATTATTTACATTGATTTCGAATATTTAATGGTAAGTAAGAACCATTAGATTTACATGTGAATTTAGATTATTTTGGACTGAAAATACGTTAATTGTAAAAATTCCCTTTGTTTCAGACAGTTGCGCTTTCAGAAATTATTTCGTGATTAATTAATGTAATTATTTTTAAGTGCTTGTTGTTGTTGCCCAGTCGTCACTTTCAGTGTCGATAGCGCCTAAAGACGTCCCCCGCGTCATTGTACGTAACAAATTATTTCCCACCTATGCAACCAGTCTCTCGCAGACGGGACCTGGCACGCCTCTTACTGCTCTATCTCTAATTCCATGAAAAGTGCTTTCGTTCCGCCAGTTCCAACCTTCACGGCTAGGGCCCGCCCTACCACACCCATTCTATCAAACCACACCCATTCCGTCCGTAATCCGTCGATGACAACTAAGTTCCGCTCGGGCAGCCTCTTCTCGCGAAATCTTTGCCTCTTACTCCGTTAAAACACTTTCCAGAATGTACCTTAATATATTACCCATAACTTGGAAAGGGGAGTGATAGGTTCATGCCTTTCACAGTGGCCTCGTCGCAAACCTACAGGGTGCGATGGGTAAATTGTCGCTAGTTTATATTTTTTTTAATTTCGCACGTGCGCGTTGTTTGTTTTTTATCTTGATGATTGCACAGTATAGTAGGGTCAGTTGGGCACCGTCTTTGAGAAAATGAGCACCGTGACGCAATTCACTCCGCCGGAAATTTGGAAACGGCATGCTGTACTGCTTGGCATTCTCACCGGAAGCTCCAATACGAACATCCCAGTGTTTAGGTGTCAATCTGAGGACAGTACAGAAGATTCGGAAAGATTTGGATGATATATCGAGTCAAGACCATGGTGTTTGGAGGGATCAATTGTAATGGCGATGTTATGCCTTTGTAGAGGACTGTGTTTGTTTGAGTGTTGTTAAATTAGAAACACGTGTGTAACTCCTGGTAGAATATTAAAAGGTCCAACTACAAGAAAATGTCGGACTTGAATTAAGTCCAACTGAATATAAAGAAGACAAAGAAGACCGATATATATATATATATATATATATTTGAATTGGACAAAATATATGACGTCAATTGTTTACATTTGATACGCTAGAGCAGATATGAATAGAAGAGATTCATGGAAGATTTAAGTTTAAAGATAGTAAAATCGACCTTGCTAACCAGACGCTTCTCTGTGGCCGAACGGTTAAGGCACGTCACGCGAAATGACGGTTCCGTATAGGATACAGATTCGATTCCTTTTCTATGAAAATTTCTCGGACATTCAGGCCGGTAAATGTTATTTAATACTGTTTATTATAAAAAAAACAGAGCATTTGCTTAAATACTTGTATCTATAAAAAGAACGTTAAACATATCATAAATGTCTTTATATATATATATATATATATATATATATATATATATATATATATATATATATATATATATATATATATATATAAACAAATATATGTATTAAACAAAACAATTTTACAATGGACATAGACAATAATATTTCTGTTCTTTATAATAATATGTGAATGTTCGTACGTACGTGTATGTGTGTATAATGTTCATGGCGTCTTCCCACAAATGGGAAGACGCGGATCTTCTAAGAGAGCTTACATTGTAGTCGCTGAAATGAAGAAATGAAAAAGAGAACGAGGCGAGAAGTCGCCCAGTATTTATAGTATAGGGAGAATGACCCCTAGTGACAATTTGGGAATTAAGGAGGAGCTAACTCCGACACCTTCATTCGTCTTCCCACAGGGCGTCAGACTCAAAACGGAAGCCTACCTCAAGTGCCTTGTGGAGGTAGTACTGCCCTGCGTCAAGGGGGGTGCTGAAAAACCCTATGTCTGGCAACAGGATTCTGCACCATGCCACACAAGCAGGAGGAAGCAGTCATGGCTGTCAGACCCTATCACCCATTACATCTGTTCACCTAACTCCCCAGAGTGCAACCCCGTTGATTATTGTGTGTGGCGCCCATTGAGCGATGTTATTTCCATTTTTGCGTAATTTAGACGACATTTTGTTCGTGGCAATCTGTTCGTCTAAAAATCAATCAGCGATGACAATTTCTGCGACCACATCTCCCCTTACATCTTCCCACCTAACTTCGCAGTCTGTAACCCCTTTGTGTGAGGCCCAGTTGAGCTAGGGAGACCAACAAAACTACTTGTAACCTCAAAGATGAATAAAAGAAAGGATTATGGCAGCATTCACCAATTTAAACATGGAGGCCGTCCAGATGAGATGCAGGAGGTTCCAAAGTCGAAGCTAATGACGATTTTATTGAATAAATTTATACTTTAGTATTTCAAGATATTTTTGTGTAATTTTGGTAAATATATCTGTTAAAATTTAGATGCCAGTGTTTTTTTCATGTTGGGGGCATTACACGACAATTTATCCATCGCACCCTGCATATCTGAAATCCTCATTTTACCGCGCCAATAACCGTAAGGCCAGCTATGCATCAATTCGTAATCACAGAATAATCCTAAGTAAATGTGTCACGCCATTGCTGGACTTGAAATGTGTTGACTCTAAAGATAAATGTCGTCTCTAAATTTGCCATTGCTTTCTTTTGTTGTCGTCATTTAATTGTTTTTTTTTTTGTAATTACAATGGCGGACAAATTTCTAAATTAGCCAATGGTAATATTACTGTACAAATTTAAAGAGAACGATGTTCAAACGCCTCTAAAATTGAATCAATATTGTTGAATAAAAATAATTATAAACACTTTTTCAAATCGATGCCTTGGAGCATTCTTTAGATATTCCGTCGCACTTAGAATTTATAAATATACATTGTGAATACGTTATTTTTAAAGTTTGTTTCAATTCTTCATTGTACACCAAAAATAACTTTGGCCCCGCGAGGAAAAACTCGTCAAATGTCATCATATGAACTATGCACACGATTTATTCCATAAATTTGGGGTAATTAAAGTAGTTTTTTTTTATAGATTAAATTTTCTTTTCTTTATTTCTGCGTTGATTTTGAGTCTATTTTATTGACTTGCGTTTATTTTACTTGATTTTTTTCTTTTCAGTTTTCTCACATGGCGACATTGTCCTTTAGTTTTCTCCCCTTCACTCACTCATTCCTCATTCCTAATTATTTACTCCTCCTCCCACTGCTACCCACTCATCCTTTCCCCCCACTTGCCTCTTGATTCATTCTTCGTTCCCTCTCATTTATTCACTCTCCCTCTTGCACTGACTCACTCCCACTCATTAACTCTTATTCACTCATTCATTTTCCACTCCCTCTTATTCTGTGAGCCACTCACTCACACTCAATCCTACTCCAAGTTAATCACTCATCCCCCTCACTCGCACACGTGGCCACTGACTAATACTCTCTCGCTTAATCCTTCTCTCTTATCGTTTCTTTCACTCCCTCTCTATCGATTACTCTTAACCACAGATTCACCACCCCTACTTAATCAATCCTACTCACACATTCTCTCGTAACACTCACATTTATTGTTCATTCACTCTCTCCTTCCCCTTAATTGTATTCATTTATTCTCTACTTCCACACTTTCACTCTTTTCCACTCCTACTCTTTTCCTCGATTGCTCTCTCTCTCTCTCTCTCTCTCTCTCTCTCTCTCTCTCTCTCACTCACTCCTTTCTACTTATTTATTCTCCACTCTCTCTCATTCGGCCACCCACTCCCTCACCCACCATCCTAGTCATTCACACTCTCCCATTCACTCTCTCTCTCTCTACCTCTCTCTCTCTCTCTCTCTCTCTCAGACATTTGCACTCACCGTTTCTATCACTCGCACTTCTCATTCATTCACTCTCCCCTTACGACTTCCGCTCATTCATTCTCCACTCGCACTTCTCGACTCGCATGTCTACTCAATTTTTAACCACCCCCTATTATTCAGTAATTGATTCACTCACTCACTCACACTTATATCTTCTGTCTCTATTTCTCTCTCTCTCACACACACACACACACACACACGCACACACACACACACTAACTCTCATTCATTCTTCTATTGACTCAGATTTTTTCATTCATGCTCTCTTTCTTTCCCAAATAAAAATTATGACAACTGCAAGGAAAAAAAAAAACTTTTAAAAGCTGCATTTAACAAAACGAGGAATTATTTTTAAAACACCTTTGTGAAAGTCAATAGAAATTTGATTTTCAAACCATTCGATTGACTTTTCCATTTATTTTAAAAACAAAATGAATCAATAATTTTATATGGCTGACTTTGATAACAATAAGAAAAGAAAAACATTTTGTGCCCTTAAAATAGATACACAGCTAAAAAAAAGAAAAAAAAGGCCCTAAATATGCATCTAATGTCACACAGACATCCGGAAACGCATTGCAATAGAAAATGATCCTTATAAAAAATATAGGTTATCTCCCTTGTCTTGATAACACCTTCTGATTAAAGATGCGTTTATTCTGATCTGATCGTAATTGGTAAGGCCCAAAATTAGACGCTAAGTAGAATTTAGACGGCGAATGAGAGAGGTCCTGAGACAACGAACGGGAAAGACTTATTTTCGCCTACTGCAAAAACAGGCGATGCTAGCCACGAGCAGAATCTGAATAATGCATGGAAAGCAGCTATCTAAAGAAGAAGAAATGAACAACAACAGAGGAGTGGTTCGATCTATTTCAGCACACACATGTATTTGGATATCGTTCCCTAAGTCAGTCAAGACTTTCACTGGTAAAATAATACAATTTTAGCAATCCTCAATTCTCATTCTCCTTTTATAACTTACTTCTTAGATAAAGTACTTTTTAAACTGTTCAATTGTCTCACCTTTGTCTGCAACTACGACTCAATTTGGTGCGTCCTTAAATTTCCCACAGCCTAGGAAAAACTTGTTATTACTAGGTTAAGGATCGTCGTTTGAAATTGAGAAGGTATCGTGTGTTGAACAAAAAGTAAAAGTGTTGCGTTAGTTAAGAAACTAAACCAACAAAAGAGTGTGTGGAGAGTTGCCAGAATAGTGCTTAGTATTTATTTACAGGAAAATTTGCAGTAAATCCGACTCAAGAGTATAAAATAAATATATTTTTAATTATTTGATTTTGAGTGAGTCCTTTCATATACGGTGTAGCAAAAGTTCGTTTATAAGGTAAATATTGGTAGCAGTCTGGAGAAAGTCCGTTTCGGTTCTGTAGTGGCTAGTTTCGTTATCATAACTTGGTAGTAGAAATCTGTCAGCATCAGTTTACTGTTTTTTTCTCAACCGCTATGAAGTGTAGTAAATATCATTAGCAGATGACCTCTTATCTACTTCAGGCGTCACGCATGGTTGCTTTCTCAGGTGGACCAATCCTCTTGTTCCATAGTTTCTCTGGCGGTCCCTTTTCTTCTGGCTCAGAGCTGTAAGCTTATATCCTTTCCGACCAAACTCACAGACTACTGGCGCGAACCTTGGTTTCGACTAACATTAAAAGTCACTTTGTGTTCATTTTTTTCATTGTCCCAAATTATTTTATTTTCCGATATTTTTATTTGTATATATCACGGAAGTTATGCGTGGAGCCTCCCTGACTTTTGTTAGTTTTCAGTCACAAGTTTGTACGCTCTGTTCGAGCCAATTTACATCGTTTTGCAACCGGGTTCAAACTTTTCTTCTACCTCATTTTTAATTGAGCGTTGCTTTCTCATTAGTTCAGAGAGAAGTATAGAGAGAGAAGTTTAGAGAGAAAGAGAAAGAAAGAGATAAGTGTTTTGGAAGAGAACCGAAATGCCTTATTTCAATTTTAATTTTTTTATACATTTTATTTTCATATTTTATTTTATTTTTTTATCGGAACTCACTACAAATCAAGCGAAACGAAAAAAAAGTTTATTCTATCGGGACTATTTTTTCATGCAGAGAAAATTTCAAAAAATGTTCTTTAGAGATTCTCTAAAGAATTAAGGAAATGTTGGACTTATTTTGCTGGTGAATTAGAGAATAATAGATGTGTATAGTCTAAACCATGTGCGACTATTGCATGGAGCGCTAATTTTAGCGTCCTATCTTGATCTCGATCCGCAGTAAAACGAGTACTAACCCCTTCAGATTGGCAGCACGCAAGCTGATAGGATTTCCCACGCATGTGGGCAAAAAGGTTTAACGAATGAATTAGAAATAAGAAAGTTTCGTTTAAAAAAAGAGTACTGTAAGGCTATGTTATATTAATCCTCCTTTATGACAGTAAATGCTGGATACTTTCCTCACAAACGAGATGGAGATTTGTAACAACAGACATATTGTTCTACAGAAGGTTGATGAGAATTCCATGGACAGAGCCTGTAAGCGACGAGGAAGTTTTAAGGAAAATGGGAAAAAAACAGACACTTGTGTTTGGGATCAGAATAAGACATTTGAATTTTGGGAGGACACATCATGAAGAAAGAGGGCTTGGAGAAATTGACCCTCACAGGACATATTGAAGGTAAGACGGACAGAGGTGGCGGCAGCAAGAAAGTTACGTAATAATCTTGTGTAAACGGATGTTAAAATAGGGAATGGGAGGGATACTAATGGGGCAAATATTATTTAAACTGACAAAGGACAGACAGTTGTGGGGAGCTAAGATTCCGTCCTGGGTAAGACGATAAACTACATCCGGCATCAAGGCCTCTGATCAGGAGATTTTGAGGGGCATGGAAACACCTCTTAATTGCTGGTGTTCCCAGATCCACACTGACCCGAGGTGGTAGCACCTGTCATGGGCCCAGCTATGGGCAAACAGTTAACACACGAAAAGCGGTCAAAACACTATGAAGTTATAAAAATAGGTTTTAATACCAGCAATACTTTTTGGGAAAATTATTACCAGTAATACATTTTTGGAGAAAAAAATTACCAGCAATACATTTTTGAAAAAATATTACCAACAATACCTTTTTGAGAAAAAATATTACCAGCAATAAAAATCTTGTCGGCATTAAATAACCCATTGAGTTTGATATACCTTAAAACAAACCAAACCAAACCAATATATACTGAGATAGATAGATAGATAGATAGATAGATAGATAGATAGATAGATAGATAGATAGATAGATAAAACATATTCCCAGCAATATAAATCTTGTCGGCATTAAATAACAATTGGTTTGGTTTATTTTGTTTTACGGCATATCACCCTCAATGGGTTATTTAATGCCGACAACATTTTTAGGATAGATTCATATGAAAGAATATGTATTCTTTGGTTTAGATTGGTTTGGTTTATTTTGTTTTACGGCATATCACCCTCAATGGGTTATTTAATGCCGACAAGATGTTTATTGCTGGGAATATTTTTTATCTATCTATCTATCTATCTATCTATCTATCTATCTATCTATCTATCTATCTCAGTATATATATCAACCTCAATGGATTATTTAATGCCGACAAGATTTTTATTACTGGTAATATTTTTTGCAAAAACTTATTGCTGGTAACAACTTTTCTTCAAAAATTCATTGCTGGCATTAAAACCTTTTTTACGCTTTCATACGCTGAAATTTTGAAAGTAATGACTAAATGTTAGGTTTAAAATTCATTGGAAAGGGTGTATCTTATAGTAGATATCTGGAGTTAATCCGGTGGGGGTGGTGCAGGTACTCGATCTTACTCGCTGATTCTAGCAGTTGTAGCCTGTAGGTTTTAGCGAGGACTATCTTTCTTCGAAACCCGTAGGCTGGCGCTACAGAATCACAAAAAAATACTGGAACGAATGACAGAAACCACATCACTTGAGGACTTTCAACAGCATTAACAACTAAAATAGATAACACATGTAACTCGAAAAGAAAATGATAATATAAACAAGATGTTGATGTTCCACACAACTTTAAACAGAAAATTAGGACGGAAACTCCAAACAAAACTACTGGGTGGTCATTGAAAGACTGAATGATATGAAACAAAAATAACTTTTACAAATTGTTTTAATTTTTATTATTTTATCTAAAAAATATAATTAATGTATTTCAAACTCTTCTGGGGCGATGTTCTAGTGGTCCCTAGTTGAGCAGAGCGACAACGGGTAGAAGCTGAATGACACTCTTTCCTACAGCTTCCACCGCTGTGTCAGTGTGCACAGTGCGCTTAGGACCTCTTCTCCAGTTCTTTCAAACCGAGCGATTAGGTTCCAAATCGCTAACAGATAATCTGACATTCAAACGTTACCCGTATTTTCTCTGAGTTTGAATAATTGATCTTTCATTGGAATAGAAAAATTCAATAAGTTTTACTCGTTACTGGACATCATACGAAACCATTTCAACCTCCAATAGATGCTCTATAACCTGGGAAAGAAGAAAAATAAAAATCGAACAAATTATGACCTCTCTGTAGCAAGAGTAATAAGACGAATTAAACTTGAGAAACTTATCTTTCGGAAAAATTGTTTTTATAGAAATATTTTATAAACTCGACCAAGCTAACATAGCTCGGTCACTGAATGCCGAGTGCTTCCTTATAAGGAAACAACTACGATTGCCGTTATTAATTTTAGTATTGGAGCTGTTGGTAGATAATAAATTCTCCCTTACTATCCCAATATAGTGTTCGCGACATGATAACATTTTGTTCATGATTGAAGAGGGTCAAAGAAAGGGGAAAATCTTTCTCGACATATTTACAGAACTTGCAAACAATAGTAGTTTGTCCAGGTAATAAAATAAGATTAAAAGCATTAACAAACACAGACAAGAGAAACGTAAAGATCTTAAACAGAAAATCAACGTCTTCTAACAAGTGTTCCACGAAATATGACTCAAGATAAGGTTTTCCAAAAACAGAAACTGTGATCTGGAATTGGAATGAAAACAATGACGTCACATACTCTGAACCCATCATAAAAATTCAAGATGTGGAATTAGTAAATACTAAAAACTTAGTTATAACAAATTTAGTTTTGAACTAAAAGAAGTTGAACATAGAACAGATTGCAGCGTTTAAATATTCTGCAGGTCTTAATGTGGACCATTCTTTTTTGCAGCTCGTGAACCGGCGCTATACAATCATAAATAATGAATTGTACCAAATGACAGAAGGTTGGTTTGTAGACGAAATTTACGCATTGATCATTTTTTTACCTAAGCAAAATGAAAATGAAATATATCTTTTCAAATGTCAACATTAAAATCGCTTAATCTTGGAAATACAGACAAAAGTTAAACTATGCAATTAACAGAGTTCATTTTATGAGAAACGGTAATGCGATGGCACAACAAAAATGTTCAGCTTTTTGAGTGAGGCTTAGAATTTTTTGAACGACCCTCCTATGGTTACATATTTTTCCTAATTTTCTGACACTCAGTAACCACTTGCGTCGTAGTGGATTTATTGCTCTGCTTGGGGTGAAATGATTACAAAAATGACATTGCAAATGAATTTCTAGCATTGTTTGGCATCCAATCTAGGAGAATGACAAAGTGGTAGTGCTTTACCGCAACAAAACCGTTCAGCTCTTCTTTCTAAGCGAGATTTGGAACTTTTTGTACGAAGCTTCGTATTCGAGACGATATGGATTTTATGCAGAGCGCCAAACTCGTGTAGAAATATCTAAACTGTCTTCTGTATACAACTTGCAAACAACAGTAGTTTTTTCCAGGTAATAAAATAAGATTAATAGCATTAACAAACACAGACAAGAGAAACGTAAAGATCTTAAACATAAAATCAACGTCTTCTAACAAGTGTTCTACGAAATAGGACTCAAGATAAGGTTTTCCAAAAACAGAATCTGTGACCTGGAATTGGAATGAAAACAATGACGTCACATATTCACAATCCCTCATAAACATTCAGGATGTAGAATTAGTAAATACTAAACACTTTAAATACGTCGGCATATGGATCAGTTATAACAAACAGTATACGATAGAAGTAAAGGAAATGGCTTTCTCTAGAGATGGTCACGTCCAACACCACAAATTAAAAGTGCCGGCACAAGGTTGGATTCCCCGGAACCAGGCGCCTTCTCCTATCTCAGATGATTAGAGAACAGCTACTACAGTTTGATCTTGGCAAAATGTGCAGAAAATTAAAGATTAAAAATTTGGTGTGAATCAGCTACTGCACTGTTGAGGACTGGCCATTATATTGTTGTAAATCATTAAGTTATTCTCAGAATGGTTAAAAATAATTTAAAAAAAAGGTAGTGTCAAGTGTTCCAAAAAATGAGACTCAAGATCAACCTTTTATAGAAACTATGATCTAGAATTGGAATGAGAACAGTGATGGCGCATATTCTCAATCCATCATAAACATTCAGGATTTGGAATTAGTAAATACTAAAGACTTTAAATACCTCGGTGTGTGTATTAGTTACAACAAATTTAGTATTGGAATAAAAGAAACTAAACATAGACTAGGTTGCACCAGATGTTGCTTCACCCATATTGCTAAAAAAAAAAAAAAGATTTGCCTAAAAATACGTCACGTGCTTAAATACTCTCGTCAGATCGAGACTTTCGTGTGGATGCCATGCATGACCCCAAACCCAGTCAAAAATATCTAAACTCTCAGTTCTATACAACCGCTTTCTACGTTCAATGATGAAAATCGTTTTGAGCGAGTAAAGCCTGGCGGTCTTCGTAAAGATCACCCTTCTTTGAACATTGTGGACTGACACAACAGATTCACATAGAAACCACATCACTTGGGGACTACCAACAGCAGCAACAACTAAAATGGATAGCACACGTAACTCGAAGAGTAAATAATGACATAAGCAGGACGCTAAATTCTAAATTCAGGGCAATGTGGCATCTTCGGGATATTGGAGTTTAGCATTTTCACCCGCTCCTGAAAATACTGAAGAGGTGGGTAGGAAGATTACCGGAATTCCCCATGTATAACACGCCTTCATCTATAATACGCACCCCAAAAATTGTGCTGAAAATGTGGGAAAATGCTTCTACTCACATATAATACGCACCTCTTTGGTAACCAATCCTTATAAATTGTACATCGCTAATTTCATTACGACCAGCGTTTCCTACTCTTATTAAAAAATGGTTTTAAGCATAGAATAATATTATTTATTTTACATTTGTAAGTATTGTTAGGTACATATGATTATATTTGACATCCTTATGGGGTCGCAATCGCCCAATGTTAGTGTCAAATTGTCGTATGCTTGTGGTGAGTCGTCATTTCACAACTGAAATCCACCTATGAAACGGCAATTTTTTAAAGATTTTTGTAGCTGTGCATAATACGCAGCCTTAATTTTTGCTTATTAATTTTTTTTAGAAAAAAATGCGTATTTTACATGGCGAATAACGCTATATATCGCACCCCTAAAATTGTGCTGAATGTGTGGGAAAATGCTTCTACTCATGCATAATGCGCACCTCTTGTCTGGTAATCCATCCTTATAAATTGTATATCTCCAATTTCATTATGGCCAGCGTTTCCTACTTTTATTTTTAAAAAAATGATTTTAAACATAGAATAATCTTATTCGAATTTAGTTTTATGATAATTCTTATTTTATTTTACATTTGTAAGTATTGTTAGGTTTATATGATTGTATTTGACATCCTTATGGGGTCGCAATCGCCGAATGTCAGTGTCAAATTGTCGTATGTTTGTGGTGAGTAGTCATTTCGCAACTGAAATCCAACTATGAAACAGCAATTTTTAAAAGATTTTTGTAGCTGTGTATAATACGCAACCCTGATTTTGCTTGTAATTTTTTTTTTTTAGAAAAAATGCTTATTATACATGGGGAATTACAGTACATTGTCGATCATGAATTTCAACAGCCCCAGAACCCAATTTCAGACACCGAATAAATAATTATGTTTGATAAATGTTGAATCCAGTTCCGGTAGTTAGTGATATGGCGGTTAACAGGTTGTAAGGTTTGTGTGTATTTTAGTTGTGTGCGTATTCATCTACGATAGACAAGGAGAAAGCATACAAATACGCGGGTTTCTACTCCAGACGTTTATTCTTTTTATGGTGACTGTAGTGAAACAAAGTTCTCAACGTCTCTTGGGTATGTCCGTTTTACCTTTTTGCTTCAGAAGTAAGTTAGGATAACAATGGTTAAAATGATTGTACTCAAGTCAGCTTTGTGCTGAGTTGGAACGACTAATTCACATATTTAATGAGTTGGGCTGCCAAAACACACCCGAACGCTGTCGTTGGAAAGTAAGCAGAGAGTTCAGTTGTCAGTCATATGACTATGTTTTCTGTTTTAAAATCAATATTTTATATTCTGAAGAATAAAACAAAAAAACTTCATAAGAGTTTTTGAATTTGACGCAAAAGATTAGAATTTGAAAACGAAACTTGGCCAAACTTTCGAAATCTAATATATACTACATATATCTACAAAATATTTATTTATTTCCGGAAATTGTTATAATATGCTGAAAACCTCCTGAACAATTAAAAAAGAAACGTTTATCGACGAAACCCTGAAGTCGAGGTGCTAAGTGAGAAATTTTATTTGTATCAATCATAATATAGTTACTTGCATTATTTACATTATTCGGACTGTTACCTTCATTGCCATATTCACAACGTTTCGGCCGTTGTACTCTCCGGCCTTTTTCAAGTCATTGGAATTTCTAACCGAATCCTTTATTTAGTCCACTGGCGTAGATTGTTCTAGTTCCACGGGTCATGCCTCTTCCGGATCTCTCAGTTATTTCCCTTTAACTCTCCAACTTTTTGGTTCACCACTGCTGTGGCCTGGTATTGAACTCTCAACTCTTTGGGTCTAGTCACTGGATCTAACCAACATCTTTTTCCACTGGGCTATGTGTGCTTGATAGCTGAATTAGATAATGAATTTTGGGTGCGATTGCTTGTTAATTCTAATGCGAGATTTTTTATATAAAAAGGAGCTGTCTGAATATGAGGCTAGTTGAAGAAATGAAGAGAAATAATTTAGTGCTTTCTGTTGTATACGAAAATGTTTAAAGCACTAAAGTTAATTTTTTTAACAAATGCTAGAAATCGTTTTTTTTTTTTTTAGGAAGTAACGTGACAGTATTCAGTCCGCTACTCGAATCATTGCACTGCACATGCAAATACTTCTTGTTCGCAGAAGACAGAGAATTTGACTAAAAGGTAAGTGTCGCTAATTGACGATTAAACAGACCGTTGAATCGCAGCGAATTTATTTGATGTTATTTTTAATGTATCTGTTCAATGAATAGTGCCATTATTTTAAAAGATAATAATGGAAGAACTTTGTTTTTTTTTTCTTGACTAAAAATCGACGTCTTCTGGCTTCATATTTGAATTCAATTCACGTCAAGAAAAGTTTTCATTTCTCTCATTTTTTTTTTTTTTTTTTTGCTTACCCAGTGGAAAGTTGGCTTTTTTTTCAGTTTAGCTAAACTATTTTTTCTTCGAAAATGTATTTTTCCAATTTAGATAGCATGTTAATTTTTTTTTCTTCTTTTTTGCGGAAACATTCCCACGAAAAGAAAAGTGTTTGTTTTTTTTTTTCGTTTTTTGTTTTTAAAGCAAGTGGTACCTGGTAAAATAAGGGTTCGATTTACAATGCATGTTAATGTCAATCTGAGCCCTGACTTTGCGCCCAACATTGTTTTTTACATTGCTAAAAACAAAAAAACTAAACCCGATTTTCTGTCTCTCGTCATAAAAATATGAAATAGTTTGGGGGTGATTTTTTTTTTTTTTTTAAATGAATATTTAATGTTTTCTGGCTTTTACCTCCCGTACTTCTTAGGAAGGGCTTTTTTAAAACCATAACAAAAATCCAACCCTATTCTTTTTTTATTTTTTTAGAGCTAATAATTCAGTTTGTTCTCTTTTATTTTTTTATATCATTATGGGAAATATTTGCTATTTATATCTCATTCTTTGATTTCATCAAAGAACTCGGTAAATGTTTATTTTAACACCCGAGCGTCATTCACTGCTGAACTAATTTTCATTCAGAAAATAATACGCGTTTCCGTTTCGTAAAGCGATTTTTTTCTTTTGTACTTAATTTAAGAAAGTTAACTTTCAAATATATGTAAACATAGACAAAAAAGAATAAGAAAAAAATAAACACCTAACCCTAATTTGAAAGTTAACTTTCTTCTTTAAAAAAAAAATAAAAGAATAACAAAAAAAACTAACCCTAATTTGAAAGTTTACTTTCTTCTTTGAAAATAAATAAATAAAAGAATAACAAAAAAAAACACCTAACCCTAATTTGAAAGTTAACTTTCTTCTTAAATTAAGTACAAAAAAAATCGCTTTACGGAAATGCGTACTAATTTCTGCAAGGACTTTCTTAAAGGAAGTAAGTAGGCTCTAATTGTATACCTCCACCGACAAAATTCAGCAGTGAATTAAGTATCAATAAGTCGGTAATGGCTGACGAAAGAGTCCGATTTTTTCCGGTCGTTAACATCCAAAAAGGTAGGTTCCTTCAAAATCTAATTGTTGATTTGAGTTCAGCATATACATTTGCACGGAAATAAGACCATTTTGGAAAAATTTGAAGGTATATTAGCGCTCGGGTGTTAAAATAAACATTTACCAAGAACTCTTTCTTAAAGACGACCAAATAGGGTCTTCTAGCTTTTTGGAAGCATTCAATGGTTCCTGATGTTTGTCCAACCAAACTGTGGATTGCATTCTCCGTTAGCAAGCGGACACAAAGTCAGGGTCTGTTTTAGCAACATGTTGACATTGGCAATTCCACAATTAGTGTTCCAGCGACAGACACAAAATCAGGGCTCAGTTCCTAATTATACCTTCATTGTCAATTAAATCCCCAACTTTAGAGCCACCTCGCTCGCTTTGACAATAAAACTGTCAATTTCTTTTCTTGAAAATAAATAGATTCACAGAGAGAAAAAAAAACATTTCCATAAAGAGGGCAACAGATTACTATGAAAGAATTTTTAATTTTATATTAATTTCAGTTTAAGCGATAATTTATTTAAATTAGTTTCTCAACGTCTTTGAAATTAAATTTTTAGTTTAAAATTTAAAAAGCTCCATAAACCAATCGATTAATTTATTGATTTTTTTTAAAGTGATCTCATTTCAAGACAAATAGTGGGAATAATAGAATCCATAATAAAAAGAAAAATACAAAAGGTTATTATTGAATACTTTAATAATTTTGAAATTTTTTAGTAGTAAACTTTTTTGGTGGAGTTTTAAAATAGGCACAGCAACGAGAAATACGTAATTTATTTTCATTTATTTTTTTAAATTTTTTATTATACTATCAAAATTTTTTAAGTAAAGAGCATAGCATGAGAAAAAAAAGCCAGAAAACTTGATAAAAAGAAAATTTTATTGTCAAAATGTTAATCACTAAACCCGATGCAATCTAATTTCTAGAGTTTTCATAAAATTAGTTAAGGGGTGGGGGTAATACAGTGTAACCCGGATATAAGAGAGTTGTCGGGACCGGAGAAGAAGTCTCTTATATCCGGGTTTGGTCTATTATATATACATTAACACAGGCTCTAATTTGGGACCAGAGAAAAATCTCTCTTATATCCGGGTCTCTTTTATCCGGGTTTACATTGTAGATATAAAAAATATATTTCTGTCATGACTTTAATAAAAAAAACATATTTATAATAATTTCCATTATCTATGAATAGTTTCTGAAAGTTTCATTTACATCCGACAATTATTTTTATTTTTGCAAGATTTTCCAAATTAATGTCATACAAAAAAAAACGTGCTCAGTGTAACCCGGATATAAGAGAGATTGTTTCTGGTCCCAAATTAGAGCCTGTGTTAATGTATATATAAGAGACCAAACCCAGATATAAGAGACTTCTCCCGTCCCGACAACTCTCTTATATCCGGGTTACACTGTATATGTTATTTTAGTAGTTCCAGTGATACAAAGAGAAACAAGGTTTTTTTAATCAAAATTTAGAATGTTCTAAAAAGTAAAAATTTTTAAAAATAATTTAAAAAATCTTTGGTCTTTCGTCTTCATAATATTATGTTATTATGAAGACGAAAGACCAAAGATTTTTTAAATTATTTTTAAAAATTTTTAGACGATAAAATTTTGCTTTCGTCAAGTTTAGCGTCTTTTTCATCATGCTATGCCATTTTTTTTAGCGATTTCGTGGAGATACCTAAAAGGAAAGACCGAAGTATTTTTTTTTTTTGTTATCCAGTAAAATAAGACAGTTTTTTGTAAAAATTGCATTCACAGTTTTCAGATTAGAAAATAAAAATCTAAAATCATCTCAAGTCAATCTTAATTAATGAAACGTAATCTGATATCTCAATGATGAATAAAAATTCAATGGATTTTACCATAATCTGACCATTTTTTATAAGTAACTAACAATGTGGATATCGTTATTCATGCTTAAAGGTTAATCAAACTGTTCATAGTCCTGACAGTAGGGTTTATATACCGTACCCATGGGTGTATTTTTTATTACATTGACAGATTTTTGAAATGTGAGTCATCAGGATCAGATTGTCCATTAAATCTCTTGTATATCATGGTGAGTTTTTTTGCAATGAAAGACGACTAAAAAAAGGGCTCTTGTCAGCTATTTTATAAAAAAAAAGTCCTTCTAGTCGATTTAAATTGGTTTTTGATATACAGCAAAGCATTTTACTTATTGTAAATATTAAATAATCTATTAGTTTGAAATTAAAACTAAAAATCTTCAAGAAAGATTTTTCATTTTTTAAAATTCATTTTAAATCTTAGATACCTCGTTTTTGTTCTATGTCCCTACTTTAAGTATGTTCTGCATTGTTTTCCTTTGTCTGACCTACTCTGTCATGTGAGTATCATATTTTCCAAGCCTTTCGTCTTCATTATGTGCCCCAGAAATTTCAACTGCCTCTTCCTAATAAGTTTCTTTGTTGTTTCCATTTTCTCTAAAACCTTGTTGTTGCTCATATGTTTGGTCCACGGTATCATCATCCTTCTGTAGAACCATATTTCTGTCGCTTCTCGTCTCTTCGCCATATTGTCCAGCATTCACTGCTATTACAGAAGTCAAAAAGAAATAGGATCATGCTCCTCATTTCCTGTCTGTATCGGCTTTTCACGTTGAAACACGGGTTCGCACAAGATCCCCTGTGTTGAGCCGTATCAAGTGTGTGTAAAAGGAAGGTGCTATAAGCAAATAAATAATATTGATCCTCTAATTTGGATCTTGCAGGTGAGCCGTTATTGATGATGAGCTTGGGTATTTTAAATTTTTTATAATAGACAGTTAATTTGATTTTCTTGCTCTGGTCAACTTGGGTTGTGTATTATTACTTTATAATGTTTCTAGGGGAAAATTCATCCTGCTAATAATTAGCGTGCATTTGATTTTTATAGAAAATTGCTTTTATCTGTATGTTCAATGTTGGTATTGTTTACCTTAGAAAGAAATAGTCTAATCTGGTTATATATATATATATATATATATATATATATATATATATATATATATATATCTTTCAGACTCAATGAATTACTTAATTATAATTATCAAATCCTCCTAACAATTTCTATCATGTGTATATCATTGCTTGATCCGGCTTCTAATGCTTCAGTTTGAGCGGCTTGGTGATAATAGTCGTGGCTCCGGGGGGCACAGTCCTATGGTTACAGAGAATTTCAGTTGAGTTCCACCACGGAATATGTGAGCGAGCGGCGCTATATTGAGTCTGATTTGCTATCTCTTCGTCACCGAGGCCCGTTGGAAAAGTTGGTATGACGTTTGCTTGATAACTCAACTGTCAGGGTTTCAATTCTCGGTAGTGGATACTGCTGATGAGTCCCAAATATAGGACGAAATGGCCGTCCAGTGCTTTCTGCATTCTGTTGAGTTTTCTTTCAGATTCAATGAATTACTTTTATATATATATATATATATATATATATATATATATATATATATATATATATTAGAGTCTGAAGCTTATATTTTATATCATAAAGAAATAATTTTTACAAAGAATTAACTAGAAATGTTAACGTGATTAATGGCAAAATCACTTCGCTAAGAGACATTAACTTACTATCAATTCCTTGAATAATAAGATCCCTATATTTGACTTGTTGCCAGATGGAAGTGACATTCCAAGTACTTTTGACAACTTCAAATTGTCATCGACAGGGCGCAATTTTTCCATACGTAGGCAAACACAGACGAAATATTTGTTAACCAAAAGATTTTTTTTTTAAATTATGCTATTTATTGATAGTTAAAATATATGTTTTGTAGTGTGTGATGCTGCGACGCTAGAGTTCTTGTTCAATTCAATCAAGTGAAAATTTTATTTGAATTTTGAAAAGGGATAAATCCACAAAATGAATTTGCGCCCTGAAGATGACAATTTGAAACTGTTGAAAGTATTTGGCATGTCACTTCCATCTGACAACAACTTGAATATAAGGATCTTATTATTGAAGGTATTGATAGCAAGTTAATGTCTCATTAAGTTTTGTTAGCGAAGTGATTTCACCATTAATCACAAAACATTGCCAATTAACCTTTGTATAAAATGTTTCTTTTTATATTATATATATTCTTTTCATGGTATTTTTTCAATCACACCAGAGCTTAAGAAAACCGGGTTGATTAGTTTTACACTTTATGACCCTATAAATGATTTTCCAACCACGTCTTTTAATAAGACGATTCCCCATTTATTACATTGATGGATTTTTTTTTTAAAGTATATCAACCTTTTTACAGGTTATTTAAAGCCAGAAAATATTTTTAAATTTTAAGAATTTTTTGGTGAGATAATAATTATTTACTGATACAAGTCCTACTTATTAATCCCTAATTGGGGGGACAGATGTGTTCATACCTTTACCAATGGTATTTGCACATAAGTGAATATAATGAACCCAACTGGAATTGGAACATGGTTCTCCAATTTCAAATTCTGAGCCATTATCAATTACATTACGCACATATCAAAGCTTACAGCACCTGTTATTACCAAGCAGTCACTCATCTAGTTACTGAACAGGCTCAACATTGCTTAACTTAAATGAGGACCAGTGTTTCAATGTGATAAGTCCATAAGCTTACTGCATGTTAAAAAATGCCAATACCCCAAATCATTAAGATCCCACCTATCGGAGGCACGGTGGAGTAATGAGTAGCAGCTTGGATTGCATAACCTGAGAGCCGAGTTGGAATTCCATTCGAATCCATTACATTCCGTTATGTGCTTGAGAAAGGTATGAAACCTCTTCTTTCCCTCTCAGCTATGGGTAAACAGAAGGTCAGACCAGGTTCTATAGCCTTGGATAGCAACTGGTCTACCACAGAAAGAAATGGCAACCAACTGCCTGAAAAAAAAAATGTCTAGTCAGTCATGTATCGAAAGATAGATGATTGACTAAGCGTGTATTACATATGGCACATAACTAACTGATTATTGTATTAAGCACATAAGACAAATTTGTCCAACCCATTTTCTCAATTCCTTTAGACCAGAAATGGGTGTTACCTCACTATGGCCACTCCTGGAACCTGTCCGTCAAACAAGATCTCTACCAGAACTGAAAGGTCAGAAAATAGCCATTGATCTAAGTGCATGGATTGTGGGATCCAAAAGGGTGGCTGTTGCAAGTGGTTTTCGAAATGTCTACCTAAGGTGAGTAGGAATTCTAATACGCATTAATCATTTTTAACACTTGGTGTTCCCAACATTTAATGGATAAACATATCTAAACATTTATTCACTTTATACACTATTTACATTATTCGGACTATTGTCCTCATCTTTGTCGCCATATTTATCACAGCATTTCAGCCTTTCAGTATCTGTCTATATTTCTGAGATGAGGTATTATGTACACTATTTACATTATTTGGAGTATTGCTCTCATCTTTGTCGCCATATTTATCACAGCATTTCAGCCTTTCAGTATCTGTCTATATTTCTGAGATGAGGTATTATGTACACTATTTACATTATTTGGAGTATTGCTCTCATCTTTGTCGCAATATTTATCACAATGCTTTGGCCTTTCAGTATCTGTCTATATTTCTGAGATGAGGTATTATGTACACTATTTACATTATTCAGACTATTGTCCTCATCTTTGTCGCCATATTTATTACAACGTTTCGGCCATTGTACGCTCTGGCCTTCTTCAGGTGGTTGGAATGTCGAACTGAACCCTTTATTTCACTCACTGGGGTAGACTGTTCTAGTTCCAGGTGCCATGTTTAATGGATGTCAGTAATCGGTTATCTCCTGTTAATTCCCCTCTCCAAGTTCTCCACTACCTTAACAGGGTATTGAACTCACACTGCTCCTGCCAAAACTCCTCCACAACACATATAACCTCATTATTGTTTCCAAAATGGCGATCATGCAGGTGGGGGTTTGTGTTTAGGAAACAGGAGGAAGTCAGATGGAGCTAAGACTGGTGATTAAGGGGGATGGTGTAAGAATTTAAAGCTATAGTTGGCTGATTCAGCTACTACAACCTTAGCAGAGTGAACTAGAGTAGTATCCTGGAGCAAGTGCATACCTGCCCTCGGCTTCCACCTGCATTTTGACTTGATTGCTTCCTTCAGTCGTCTTAACTCTGATGCATAATGTTGTGCATTAATAGATTTTCACTTTGCCAGGTAGTCTATCATGATTACGCCTTAAGATAAAAAAATAAACATGCAGAGAAGCCATAATCTTACCAACAGGCACTGCCTACTATTTACATTATTCAGACTATTGTCCTCATCTTTATCGCCATATTTATTACAACGTTTCGGTTGTTGCATGCTCCAGCCAACTTCAGATGGTTGGAATGATGCACTGAACCCTTTATTTCACTCACTGGGGTAGACTGTTCTAGTTCCATGTGCTATGTTTTTCATTTCTAGCAACTAAAACAAATTGCTAATGGAATAGCGAAAAATGAAGATGGACATAATTTTATCTGTTGCAATGTTGTCTTTGTTCTGAACATCCGAGTATTACGCAGGCTGCATTTAGAGAGCGTACCGAAGGAAGACAAGAGAGGAAAACAAAGATGTTTTTTTAAATACTCATACATAGGAGTTTAAAATAGCTGAAGGCCATATTTAGAGAGAGTATCGAAGGAACAGAAGACTAGGTAGGAAAAACGAAGAAGTGGTTTATTAAAGGCTCAAACATAGAACAGAAAAAACTTGAGTAAATCAACTCCTCCTCAAATCCTATTCTAATCTGGCTACTTGCCATAGTCATACATAGGAGCAGTTCATTGTTGCCATTGTAGGGAAAAGCAGGAAGTATGCAGAATAAATTTCTGCTCAGGATCTATGCAAAATTGCTGTTTTCTTTTCAAATTTTGTGCTGCATTTATTTATTTTTTTTTTTTTTTTTTTCAGAACTATTTTTCTTCGTACCCTTGACCTTCTGAAATGTGGTATCCTGCCAGTTTTCGTGTGTGATGGCTGCATCCCCAAGATAAAATTTGACAAAATCCAAAGCCGATCCAAAAGTCAATCATTCGAAAAATCTGGCCCCATCTTTAGGGAACGATCACAGGCGCAGACAACTCGAATTGTAAGTTTTTGTTAATCAATACCTGACTAGACGAACAGGTTTTTTTTTTTTTTTTTTTTTAAAAGAATATCATATAGTTTACGAGCCCATTCAAATGTGATACTAAAATGATTCTCTGGCGTCATTAGGCCAAATTCTTAAGTGTAGCACATATTGGTATCACAGATAATGATAGTGGAAGAAAGGCATGTTATTAGGAAAACATCGGACACCTTAAATCCAAAAATCCCTTATAGGTATTTACTGGTGCACCCATCATGCAACAGGTATGACACAAGGTCATTTTAAAGTGGGTTTCAACCCCCTCAGCAGTTCCTCTTTTGGGGATGCCTGAGGCGCTGGGTAATAAATTCAGGCCCCTCCTGAAGGAGATGTAAAGCCTGTGGGGATATCCTCCTGGGGCTTGGGATAATTTTAAATCCCATCTACAGGCATGAAACCAACAATAAATATAGTGGAGAGGAATGGCAGAGCCTATGGACCTCCTTCCTAAACAATAACCTGTATAAAATTAAACCAACTATGGGAGAATGGCATGAGAAACACCAAACGAGAAGAGAAGAAGAACTGATTATATCCAAGTACCATATTGGGCGTACTACCATAACCCATTCGTATATCTTAAAACAAGAAGAACCCCCGGTGTGTATGACATGCCAAGAAAACGCACCATAAAACACCCAATGACAAGCTGCATTAATTTTAATTCAATCTGCTTAAAATACTATCAAAGAGTGAACTTAAAAGAACTTTTTCAAAGTACAGATTCACTTTATATATTCCAGTTTGTCTTCTGATGGATACCAAGCCATATTGCTATCACAGTCAAAGATGTAGCAGAATTGTAAGCAAGAAAAATTCCGCTCATATAAATCGCTGCTTGAGGCTCACCGGGCATCCGACTTGGTCCGCCACTGGGTGTTGATATGCCCCTAAACAAAAATTTAAAAAAATCATGATTAGGCACGGATACACCTCTTCTCTCAATCCAGCTATGGGTTACCTAGTAAGACCCGGAGTGGTAGCACCTGTTAGGGTCCCAGTTATGGGCAAATAGTGAACCCCCAAACACTATGAAAGTATAAAAATACATTTTTATAGCAAAAATTACCAGCAATATATATTTATATAGTAAAATGACCAACAATACTTATTTATAGTAAAATGTTTCGAGAGGAGTGGCAGAATCTATGGAATTCCTGCCCAAACAATAAACTCTTCAGAAGCGTCAAACTAGAAGAGAGTAAGTGATTATGTCCAGGTTCCATATTGGACATACTACCATAGGTCATTCGTATCTCTTAAAAAAGAAGAACCCCATCGGTATGTATCACATGCCAAGAAACACACACCATAACACACCTAGCGACAAGCTGCATCAATTTTAATTCAATCTGCTTAAAATAATACCAAACAACAAACTTAAAAAAATTATTTCAAAGTACAGATTTACTTATTATATTCCAGTTACTAATAGAAATTAAAATGATCTCAAAAATATAATTAAAAAAAATATAACCATACCAAATAACAGTGTTACTAGTTAACAAAAATGACTTTAAATACAGATGGAGCAGATTTGTAAGCAATAAAAATAGCTATTATAAATACATCATGCCCCTTAAATACAAAAATCACTCTTGTCTAAACAATAAACTGTACACAATTACACCTACTATGGAAGAATGACATCAGAAACACCAAACTAGAAGAGAAGTGATTATATCCAAGTTCCATATGTGACCATTCGTATATCCTAAAAAAAAAGATCCTCCTGTATGTGTGGCATGCCAAGAGCCATTCACCATAAAACACATACTGAAAAACTGCAGCAATTTTAATTCAACCAACTTAAAATACGACCAAAGAAGAAACTTAAAAGAACTTTTTTTTTTAAATTCGGATTCATTTTACATATTCCAGTTTCTAAAGGAAATTAAACTGATTTCAAAAATATAATGAAAAGAAAAAAATATAATCATATCTAACAGCAGTCGTACGATGCAAAATAAAATCTTTTTTGTCTGTTTAAGAACAAGATTTTATTTAGAAAAAAAATAAAATATTGGCATTAAATGACCCAATGGCTTGATATGCCAAAACAAAACCAAATGATAGCAAAATGACCAACAATAAATTTTTATCTGTAGTTGAAGGCATACAGTTGTGTTCAAAGTACATTTTGTCAAAACCATAAAATTATGTTTAAAATATATTTCGGCATTAAATAACTCATAAAGGTGTTGATATGCCGCTAAACAAAATCAAATTATTATTAGGCATGGATCCACCTCTTTTCTCAATCCTGCTATGGGTTAATTAGTAAGACTTGGATCACTAAACCATTATCTACCCCCACCTCGCAAAATAAACCCATGAAAGCATAACAATACTACAGGTAACTTATAGGGAATTCCAAAATGAACCCTTTATTTAATCTACAGGGGTGTACTGCTCTTGTTCCATTGCCCATGTCTAGGGGTATCTTGCTTATTTCTTATTTTTTATTTCTCCAAACTTAATACTCCCACTGTTCCATTGAGTCCAAGTCCACACTGCTGGGGCTAAGGGTTTGAAATCACAATTACAGAAAATTATCCTGAGGTTAGTCTAGTGGATTAAAGTGTCTGTTTGTAAATTTGATTACATATTAAATGTCAGTTCAATCCCTAGGCTGGGCAATGTGTACTTGGGTTCAGCAGAAGCAGTAACCTACAGAGAATTCTGAACCGAACCACTACGGGGGTAGACTGTTCTCATTCCACTGCCGATGTCTAGGGATATCTCCTCCTCTTTTTTTTTTTTTTTTTTTTTTAAAGAATTTCACACCAAACAAGGCAGGAATGCCAATAGTATGGAAGGGGGCTACAGAGAGTGTAAGTAAGGGAAATGACTGGGCGTTGAGGAAAGGATAAATATAACGGAAGAGGATAAAAAGAAGAATGGGGATCAAGGCAACAGAAGATGCCAATTGACATTACATTTAAGTTTTTGAAGATTATAGTTATCAGGGAAGCAAGTAAGAGGAAGGGAGTTCCACTGTCGGGAAGTGCAAGAGAAGAAGCTGTTGGAGTAGAAATTACATTTAACTGTTTTGACATTAAGAGGGTGGGATCAATATGCCAACCAACAGTTGGGGCACCTGTGGAAATAGCAGAGCAGATGACATGAAAATATTTATAGAATAGACAGCGGTTCTATTTCTTTTTCTTAATACTGCTCAGTTATTGCTCACCCCATTTCCACAGAGTCCAAATGGAAAGAGAACATTCCCATGGACTAAATAAAAGGTTTGGTTTGAAATTCCAAGAATGTTACTAGGAATGAAGACAAATGTCTGAAGCAGACTGGAGTGTAGAATAGTCAAAACATTGTGAGATGAGCATTGTTGGTCCTAATAGCAAAGCATTTACTAATATGCAAAAAAACTTTTGCATCTACTGAATTTGATACAAAAGTTATTGACATTAATGTAACAGGTTAGATCTGGAGTAGAAAGGTTTATTCTCCTAATAATTTCCCCTATTATGGGCATTATCATATCTGTAATATAGTAAAACACCTTACTTCATGGCTGGAACAAAAGCCTGAAGGGAAAAATAATAACAAACATGCTTTGTTTGGTTAATTTTGTTTTTTGTCATATCAACCTCAGTGGGTTACTTAACGCTGACAAGTTTTTATCGGTTGAATATTAGTTAATACTTTTTTTTTTTTCAAAAATGTATTGCTCGTAATTTTACTATAAGAATCTATTTTCATACTTTCATAGTGTTTTGACCCCAGTTTAGGAGTTAAATATTTTCCCATAGCTGGGACCCTAACAGGTGCTATCACCCTGGGTCAAGGTGGACCTGGGAACAACAGCAATTAAGAGGTTGCTCCATGCACATCAAAACCTCCATGCTGCCAGATGTAGTTTATCATCATACCCAGGACAATATGCTTTGTTCTCAGAGACTTTTATACCACTAAGAATTACACAAAACTATATCTACATATATACACATGTCCCACACATAGAATTAATATATCATATATATCTACATGGCAAAGTCGAGTGTAAGTAGAAACAAAAACGAAGGGTCTTGTGTATAATACAGAAATACTCCTGTGTGTGGAGAAGCCATGTTTAGGACTCCAGATACAAACAAGCTGGATTAATCTCTGTCCCAGATAAGGACATATTCCATGAATGGGAGGCAGTGAATCTTGGGTTTTCCCAAATTGGGGACTGCAAGCTGCAGTTTATTTTTATATCTGGGTAAGATATATTCCTAAAGGGAATTGGCACCATGAATTTTTAAGCTGCTGGGGAGGCAGATTTAGCCCATGTGGGGGCTGAGGTAAAGAAAGCAACCTTTAATTTTGGCCGCTGTAAACAAACTGAAATTGATTGCCACTTTTGCCACTGTATGGAATGACATCAGTAAGTTGTCCATCACATGACTCCTGTGACCTATATCCAGCAAAGGGAGATAATCACCTTCTGCACCTCTACATTAATAACTGTTTTACTATTTGGACCAGCATTTTCACCTTTATTGTTAACCTTTATTGTCACTATAGAATTCTTTCCCTTTGAACCTGTAGGTGTATTTTGTTTCCTCAAGGAGGTTGCTATAAATAAACACTTGTCAACTGTCATCTCCAGTATTCTGAACTGGAAATAGCCTACTCCTGCTTTAGAACAGGGCTAAATTCTGTTTCCTGATGTCATTTTCAATTCTTCTACGCCTTACTCAGTATAACATAGATTAACCCCAGATTAATGTTGATTTTTTTTTTGTAAATAAAAATGGCCACATTAACATCGAAGAAAGCCTTTATTCAGGAGTTTTTCTTTGATTCAAACTCTGATGATGATTTTGAAGGCTTTACTTAGGCAGATTTTGATGAAGAGGTGGCCAGAGATGGAGATAATACCCACACTAGTGAAAAGGGAGAAAGCTATGATGACCATGAGATGCTGAGCTGCTGCTATCACCCATGGCTAACTAATTTTATGGCTGCCACTCACCCCATGGATGTACCTGATAGCCTTTCTGAAGGTGAATTATTTTGTCTATTAAACGACAAAATAATAACTTTATTTGTCAACAAGACAAATAAATATGCTAGTCAGGTGAAAGAAAGAGCAAACAAATGCTGGTATCTTCTCATATGTAAACGCGACGAAGCATGTCATTTTTTTGACAAAATGAAAGCCTTCTTCACCATTTTGCTTTTATTGCACCCACCCAGAACTCTACAAGGAGTAATAAAAGTTAAAGTATGTTAAATTGTTAATATATTTGTTAATGTATTTGTTTTTATATTTTTTGTTTCCTTTTTTTTTTGTTTTCAAAACATGTGACAAAAGACATGACTTACCTCAGAATTCAAAATGAGCGTGAATGTGTCTTGCCTGCAAAGGGATGACAAAAAGAAATATGGCCACTATTGAAGACGCAATTTATGAGCACTGATCTCGCCCAAAATGAGATAATATTTGCACACATGCAAATTTTGGTTGTATTAGAATAGCATAAAAAGCAGGGTGTCAGCAGCATGACAGAACCGAAGTCATTCAGCGGACTGTGTGCAATAGAGCAGGACGTATGAATTGACAGACGGACAAAGAGGAAGTCGAAGTAGGCGCGGCTGAGTTGGTGTCTGTTTCATAACTGCCCAGTGTAACAGCTAAGAGAGTTATGCAATCCATTTCCTTGAGGCAACCGAAGAAGAAAAAACAGCTGGCCTGTTGGCGAGCACTGCACTTTTTTCCCTACAAAACCTGCAGGCAAAACATAATGCATTACATAATATTACTCATCCATTCTTTTATTAGTATAGAAAAATTAAAATCTATATACACAATAAAGAAAAAGATTTTTTTGTGTCCTCAAAAAAAAAAAAAAATGAAATGGCAAGGGGAACAATTCCGGAAAGAATTTTGTGGGATAGCGGTTAATAACACTTTTCACTTAAATTGTGTATTCCATCTGCTTATGATGGAATACACAATTTAAATAAAAGTGTTATTTGCTGATAGACTCAAGTATAAAACTGGGCAGAACTCACTAATGGGCATCAATATAAAACTCGACCAGCACTTGCCCATGTGCTCAAGAATAAAACCCAGTCAGCACTTACTTGTGGGCTCAGGCATAAAACCCTGCCAGCAATTGCCTATGGGCTCAAGAATAAAACCTAGCCAGCAATTGGCTGTGGGCTTGGGCATAAAACTTGGCTAGTAGTCCCCTATGGGCTTGGGCATAAAACTCGGCCAGTAGTCCCCTATGGGCTCGGACATAAAACCCGGCCAGCACTCATGTATGGAACTGGGCTTGTTAAACCCAGTCAGTTTTTGCCCATGGAATCTAGCATCAGATGCAGCTAGCATTCACCGATGAACTTAAACCTAATTGAAAAACTCAATATTAAGCCAAGTAGAATTGATCTATCATTAACCAAGCCAACCCTTTGAGCCTATGGGCTCAAGAATAAAACCTAGCCAGCAATTGGCTGTGGGCTTGGGTATAAAACTTGGCTAGTAGTCCCCTATGGGCTTGGGCATAAAACTCGGCCAGTAGTCCCCTATGGGCTCGGACATAAAACCCGGCCAGCACTCATGTATGGAACTGGGCTTGTTAAACCCATTCAGTTTTTGCCCATGGAATCTAGCATCAGATGCAGCTAGCATTCACCGATGAACTTAAACCTAATTGAAAAACTCAATATTAAGCCAAGTAGAATTGATCTATCATTAACCAAGCCAACCCTTTGAGCCAAAATCCTGCAATGTCTTATGTGGTTATTATTATTATTGATATATTCATGGCTGCAGTCTTGGTGTAAAATGGTATTTTTTCTTTGTTTGCTCTAGTGTCTTCATCTGTTTGAATGCCTGGGCCTGCCTTGCCTTGAAAGCGAAGGAGAAGGAGAAGCCCTCTGTGCCTTTCTCAACAACGAACAGGTAATTTTGCAAGCAAAAATTTATTTTCAAATTGCTATCTTAAAATACCTACAATAAACACTATTATTTCTTTCATCTTTTTATCCCATCTCCCTCCTTGAGTACTAGTAGGACTTCAAAGCAACCACCCAGACTCAATAAGTAAAGAAAAAAGAAAATCTAAAAAAACAAACATATGCAGGTAACAAGCTGAACATCATGGTGTAGATTGATTTGTTATTTTTTTTATGGTTATCAACTCTTTGCAGGTTATTTAAAGCAAAAGAATATTTTTAGATTATAGGAATTTTTTCAGAGATAGTAATGATTTAGTGATATGAGTCCTACTAATTAACTCATAGCTGGGGGAGAAGAGGTGGATTCATACCTTTACCATATAAGTGAATAACTGGAATTGGAACTCGGCTCTCTGATTAACAATTCCGAGCTGTTATCCATCACCTACACATTCAAGTTTACAGTATCTTGTATTCCAAAGTGGTCAATCATCTAGGTGCAATATAAATTAATGAACATTTTTGGGATTATGTGCCAATTGGCTGGAAGGTAGAGAATTCCGTTTATGAGCCTGTATAATCAGTCATAGTATAAATTTAAAAAAAAGCCATCTGTGTTGTATATTGGTTGATTTTTTTTACAGGTTATTTAAAACCAGAAAACATTTTAAAATCCCAATTAAAACAGGATAAAGCTTTATTTCCCAATAAAAATCCTGGAATTCCCAATTGTGGATAATACAAGCATTTTACTATAAAAATGCATTGAAGCTGATTTTTATCTCTGTCTATAAAAGGCAGGATGTGTGTGTGCGTGTAACGAATGCACGGTCGCAATTTTCGACGGATTTGCACCAAAATTTACATACGCATGCTCCAAGTTAATGGAAAGGCCAAGACTGACTTTGCATTTCCCAACTCCCATCAATAGTGGAAATAATCGATTTTTTCATGCTTCTATGGCAGTTTTCATGTAGTTTGTGGCCATTTTCTACTGGCCAGAGTGAGAGCATATAGCTGGCTGCCACGAATAGGCAGGAAGATTCTAATGGCCAGTGTGAGAGCAAACAGCTGACTGACATGAATGTTAACTAACATGCTAGCATGCAATGCAAATCGATAGCTGCATTCGTCACAAGTGGGAAAAATTTAAATCTGCATGGCACTTTACTCCAATTGGCTCATTCCCTTGCTTAAACTCAACGTTGATTCTGATTCTGCCGAAACTGGGTTGGGTGTAAAAAAAGAAGTAAGGCATGTAGCAACATCAGCACGGCAAAGGGCACTCCTTTAAAGGCAAGGAAGGGCAAAAGTATTTTAAGTCAAGTGATAGCAATTGCTGTATGAGTCGTACGATTTTTGAATCAAGCACGGGCAACGCCAGGCCATGCTGCTAGTTATAAAATAAAACACCTGGAAAATAGGATTGTTAAGATTGTTAAGCAGACTTTACTGATTGGGTGCATTATCAAATGTGTAATTGTTATCAGTGATTGAAATGAAATGCATTTCTTAATGTAACAATTACTACCTTTGCTTCTGTTTTTATGGAAGAGCAAAAGGGCCGGTGGATCAGAAGTTGTTCATGATTGGACTATAAAGGCCAGGGGATTTGAAGTGTGTTAGAATGCTTATACTATAAGAATAGTAAGTAGCTGATGGATGGCACACAAATCAATACCTGATCAGCATCAACTGGGTCACTGTGGAGAGGGGGCATGATTTGGAAAGACCTTAATGAGCCTTGGCTAAAAACATCAGTGATAAGATGGGTCAAGGCATCAAACAGATGTATTTTATGAAACAGTAAAGAATTATCTTTTAATTAATTTTAAAGTTTAAAAAAAGGAAGTTAAATTGTCGCAACTTTATTTATGTAAGCATTACTAACAAGATGGAGTTATATGCATAGTACAGTGTTTCTCAAACCTTTTTAAGCAATGGCACACCTAGGAGCAAATGAAAATATTACAACAAACTTAGCAAAATTTTTAAAGGGTATATATTTAAATGTTATGAAATAAAATCATAGTGTAGTATCATATAAAAAATTAGATAGACAAGTATAAATAGAGAACAACTGGTGAACATAGGGAACAGCTATACCTAACAAACCTGGTTGCTATTCAGGACACACAGAACCGTACTTTGACAACTACTACGCAAAGGCATTATAAAAAACATGACGATGACATCGCTAATAGGATTATTAAATATGCTGGACAGCCCAAAACACACAGAAACATGGATAAGAGCTTTGGCTGCATTTGCAAGAATGAAAAATTGAGCGACACAAAGACTGATGGAGGAGAGAACAACAGATTTATTTCTGGCTACAGATGGGTGTGTGTTACCTGAGTGAATTAGAAGAAATGACATTTGGAGAAATTATTAAAATTATAAAAAAGAACATAAGACTAAAGAAAAGATTGATAACCGCCAAGAGAAGCAAGTTTTTAGAGACAAGACAAACACCCAATGAGTGCATTATACAATATTTACATAGATTGAAAGAACGAGCGAATTATTGTGAATTTGAAAAATTGGGAGCACAAGAAATGACTATAGAAGATGACTTAATCCTTCACAGAGTAATTGAAGGCTTGCAAGACAAAAACCACAAACGAAAATTATTCGAATGTCTACAGAGTAGTAGCATGAGTTTGGAAGCTAGCATCAAGTTTTTTACAACAATTAGGGTTGATTAGAGAAATTAATCAACCAAAATAAGAATTTGAGATGTACAGGACAAACACGACCAAATCCATAATTAAATGTAGATATTGTGGGAAAAGTCACAAGAGAAACAAGTACAAATGTCCAGCTCTAAGAAAAATAAACTCAAATTGCCAAAAATAAGAGATCATTTGCCAAAAGTTACATCGTCAAGAATTTTAAGATGGGCAATGAAAATCAGAGCATTTGATTTTGATATAGTATATGTAAAAGGGAACATTATCCCTCACGTAAATGCTTTATCAAGATTACAGTTCAAGAATGAAACAGAAGAAAAGCAGAAAAATACTGAAGATAAAATATAATACACTGGTGAGAAACGGACGTTCTTCCTCTAAATAGACTCAAAATAGAAACAAAGCAAGACCCAATATTAAGCAGAATAGAAGAGAGAATAAAACATAATATATGAAGCAATTGTTCGATGGCAGAACGATCCTTTAAAGAAACGAAACACAAACTAACCATAGAAAATGGCATAATATGCAATGGGGTTTATAATAGTAACTCCACAAATACTGAGAAGGGACATATAAAAAGGAGTACATGATGACGTGCATTGTGGCATAACAACAACACAAAGAAGACTAAAGTTACAAGCCTGGTGGCCAGGATATTCAAAAGATGTAGAGGAATACTAGGAAACTAGGGTCAGATAAAATCATTTAAGGACCATTTGTGTCTGGCCTATCTATCAATCTGTGACAGAATGTGCCTCTGCTAGATTTTTTATTGCAGGGACATATTGTATCCCAGATTGATCATTTAAGTTTGATGTAACAAAATTCTACTGCAACTTTCAATGGTATTAATCACAAGTGCAAAATTATGTCTAAACTGTTTCGATTTACACTATTTACATAGTTCAGACTGTTGTCCTCATCTTTGTTGCCATATTCATGACATTTCAGCTGTTGTACACTCCAGCTTTCTTCAGGTGACTGGAATTTCAAACCTTTTATCTTATGCACCAGGTCAGATTGTTCTAGTTCCACATGCCATGCTTCTTCAAGATGTCTCAGTATCAGTTATCTACCTTTAAGTCAGCTCAAAGTGGAAAAATGCATTGGTTAAATCCAGTGACTTGAGCCAAAGGGTTGTGGGTTCAATACCTGGCTACAGCTGAGGTGAACAAAACAACAGTTCAAACAATATAAATAGTGTAAATAATTAAGATACCTTATCTTAGAAATATAGACAGATCTGAAGATGGCCGGAGCACACAACAGCTCAAATGTTGTGAATATGAGAATAAAGATAAGGACTGAACAATGTAAATAGTGTAAATAGTTACAATACCTCATCTCAAAAATAGAGACAGATGTTGAAGGTG